>JAOTON010001716.1:1175000-1645727 GCA_034440635.1 Lepas anatifera | reverse complement strand
CCGAGGCGAATGATTTGCCCTAAGTTTGCGCTTGAACAGTAAAATTGGCAGCGCTTTATGATTCAATCGGCTTGTGTCTACTCTGGAAAAGTTTCGTTAGCCTCTGATTTGGATTTTGCGTTTGGGCTTTTCGATGGTGAAATCAGAATCATTGCTCCGATTGCGCGATGTTGAATGTAAGTGAAGTAGATGTTTTTGTAACTAGCTCGAGGCTGCCTAAATCACCTAATGAGTGATCTTTGCCTGTCTAACCTCGTTGATATTTAATACGGGACTTGGATATCTTAATGGCCGCGGCGGCGTATCAAAAATTTGGGTAAGGAAGGGGAAGGGCAAAGCCTCAGGGGACAGGGTGACAGCTAGCCGCCGAAGGGCTACTTTTCACCCAAAGGGCGACCTAATCGTCGCATCCGGGGAGGAGGGTTTACAGGGGCGGCATTTTTGTCCTCAGGCTCTTAGAGATTGAAATTTGGCTGCCGATTCGCCCTTGGTGTCACCCCATTCGCCCCGCCCTGGTGGCTTTGCGACCGGGTCCCTACTCCCAGTAGTTAATACCCTGTGGATGCAGACGGGCTATACATGGATGCGGTTCGTGTAACTGCAACCAGCCTCTGCCATGCTTGCCATGCGGACCTAATAGTATCCTGGGCGTTTATGGTCTGCCCAGGCCACAGAGTGCGAAGTATGGCATTTTCCATGAGATCTCGTCGGTGCGAGTGCCCTTGGAGACAGAAGCGAGTGGTGCGGGGTATTGTATCAGCCTGGTGCAGGAATTTGCAGGGCTGGTGCGAGGGGAGTTGACACTGAAAAAATGACTGAATGGTTAGGAAAGACACAGGAGGAGGCCTTATAAAATTCCTTAACTAACTAATAAGAGGTAGTATTGCATCGTGTAATTAGGAGTGTGTGCGTTTTTACCTATTGCTCACTGGCAGATTGGTGCAGAAGTTTTTAGGCTGGTGGTGCGACTCATCTGGCCTGCTGCCCTGCACTGCAGACTGGCCGGGTCCCATTTGGTCTGCACGGACTCCTTGTCTGCTAGTGCCCATTTTGTTCTGATCGAGCCTTGTAAGGTCTGCCCGGGCCTCCTGTGGTTTTCCTGGAACCCTTTTGGTCTGTCCGGGCTTCTGTGAGCTAATCTGCGGACCCCCTTTTGTCGGTTCAGGCCCCTTTTGTCTGCGCGGGCCCTCTGTGGTTTTGCCGGGCCCCTCCCAGTCTGCACTGTATGGCACTTTTGGCGAGATCTTGTGGTGCGGACACCCTTCAGGTGGTTCGAACTTTGGAGCAAACAAATGCCCACTTTTGCTGTATGGTGCAGAGGAGCTCAATTCAAACACCCACAGAGGTCTGAGAAGGGAAAAACTATTAAAAACATCAGAAATTTCCGGGTCAGTGAAATTTCTCACCAATTCTTGGTGTGAATTTTAGGCTGCTGGTGGTGCAGAAAAATCTACAAGGCTGGTGCGGACTCGTCCGGGTCTGCTGCCATGCTTTCCAGACTAGGGCCCCTCTGTGGTTAGCCCGGCCCCTGTGTCTTGCTCGGGTCCCTGTGGTCTGCCCGGGTCCTTTCATCTGTCCAGGCCCCGTGTGGTCTGCCCGGGCCCGCTGCCCAGCCAGCAATTCCACGACCGGGCCCAGAGCGGGCTGGGCCGGGCCCCTGCCAGGCCCTAAGACTCATAGCTAAGCCACATAGACTCAGGCTGGGTGACATTAGGTCGGGGATGACAACTTGCCCGAGCAGTAGAGCCCGACTTGCTTGACCATGGGCTCTGCCCAGGCACAGCGGAGCCGGACCTGGGCTGGGCCCATGTACGCGGGCTCTGCCCAGTCACGCTGGCATATATCTGGCGAAGTCGAGCCAAATTGCTGGCTGTGTGTGGTCTGCTCGGGCCCCTTGTGGGCATACCGGCGTCCGTTTGGTTTTCGGGGTTCCTGTGGTCTGCCCAGCCCCTTTGGTGTACTCAGGCCCTCTGTGAGTTTGTCTGGGCCCCTAGTGGTCTAAGAATATCGTGCAGAAACTGAAGCTGTTGTGTTAGTCACACCAGGAGTTCCTTATTTGTTAAGCAGTTTCGTGCCCCAGATGGTGTATCCGTGCTCCCTGTTGCCGAAACCGACCCCTTGCCATGCTTGCGGGCCCCCTGTGGTTTTCCCGGGCAACGTGCGGCCGGTCCCATGCCTCTTGGAACATTCGGGGGAAAATGTCAGGCCCCCTATTCCTTTTATGCTGATCCTATATGGCAAGAAGTTGTAAAGGGAAATAGGCAGTACCACCTATTCATAGTACCCCTTGACCAGTACCCAGTGTTTGTAAAATGTCCTGAACTGGCAAGGTGAATGGATCGAAAAAGGTGTCTTGATCATGTAAAGTGAATATCAGTAGGTTCGATTTTCCCGCTGGTAAAGGAATTTGGATTCGATCTTTACCTTTTCATTTGTATCCACTTATTCGCGATAATGCGGTTTTGTTCCAGGTGTGAATATTAAAATGGTTGGACAGTATAAACATAAGTCAGAAGCACAAAAGCGTAAAACAAAGAACATTCAATACCGAGGGGCTGCTCTGGCAAAACTACCCAAACTTTGTGACTTTTTTCAGGTAACCTATGAATCTAGAATCGTCTTGCTTATTTAGCAAACTGTTACAAAATGACCCCGATCATATTTGTATTTAATCTCTCTAACGCGTACGCGTCCACTTAAAGTAGTTCATATCACTACTATTTTTGGTACTTTGCAAGCTACGTTCATTTATCGACCGCATAAAAGTCAAACCCCTAATTTAAACTAACTCGGAAAAGTGGTTTGTGGCAAGTTTCCAGCAAAACGGTAAAGTAAAGTTGTAATTCCAATCATTCTTTCCCTGATCATTGCCTTCCTCGGCCAGGCCACCAGCTGGATCCCGTTTGCTAAAAAGACCCTCATAGGTTCCATCCCTCCTGCGTCGTCAGGGGCTGATCCCGTTGTACCTCCGGAGCGAGCATCCGCGTGGGCGACGAAGGCGGTAAATAGACACCTGCCAGTCAAATATCATCACATGGTTTGGCAGCTCAGTTTCAAAGATTGGGTCTTCTCATCTACTACTTTTTAGGCTAAATAGTGCAAATCAAGAACAGTGACGAATAGAACGCGCTAAAAATTGTTATTTAACCTTTGCAGTCAGTTTTCAACAATAAACGATTAATGCGTTTTCTCAGTTACATTTTCATTAAAAATGCAGGTTTTATCATGTACGAGCATTTCATCATCCATTCACCGATTTCATCATCCACGGGCCGCCTCCTGAACGGTGTTTGTTTAATCCAAAACGTGCCAGTTGCCTTCTGATTTGAAACAGTTTCTTAACTCCGACAGACCTGGTGTTAACACGCTTTTTCAAACAATTTCTTCGGCCTTTGGGGCCAAAAGATAGTCTGCCCCTCTTCCAGGGCTTGTGCTGGGGGCATGACCGGAATGGCATCCCCCGGCGTCTGTCAACAGGGGCGGATGCAGGCCGACAGTATGGGGTAAATCGTGAAAAACATATGGTTTTTTAAGAAAATCATAAAAAATTGAAGCCGTTTGGGGAATAATGCCATACGCCCAATGGATCCGCCAGTGTCCATAATGCTCCATTTGTTGCCAATTTCTGCCCATGCTAAATTTCCGGGGCGCCCAAACTGCCCGAGAGTGAAACCGTCACCACGGAACACCTTAGTTAGGGCATTCCAGGACAGAATCGACCAAGGCTTGACACCACCATGTCTAGAAAAAATCTGAAACTTTGTCCTCGGGGTAGTTTTGGGTAAATGCGCCTGTAAGAATCTCGGCCCCTCCGATCAACGGTGACCGAGTTATAGCCCGAGGCACTTTCGGGAGGTCACGTTGTGAACTCATCTTTGATTCTTCATAACTCAACAACTCATCACCTGATGAACAAGTTTTATATATCATTGAACTCGTCTTGAATTATAGTTTTATTTTGAAAAAAAAAATGTTAAAATTTGAAAATTTTGGGCTTTTAATTTGTTTGACCTTTTTCCCTTTGACGCATTCATTGACCTTTTCCCAGTTGAAATTACCCTTTTAGACACCTCCAAAAATGTTTCTTCATAAAATATCTTTCGATAGCAAAAATAAAAAAAATGCGTTCTTGCTATAAGTTCCGAATTTTTAGCACCTAAGGTAGGTATGTACACGGTTTTTGACCATTGCGGTAGTACAGCCTTATGTTTAACGCCGCAAATATAGTGATTGCTTTATGTAATCGGTCGCTGGAAATCATACTCCATTGTCTTTTACGAAATTTTAATCGTACAAGTATCCGAATTTATGACAATTAACACGCGCCCACCCGAGGGGGTGGCAACCAAGCCCTCCTCAGGTTTTCACAGGTAGTAAAAAAACACCTTCGCGCAGCTACCACCGTACTTCATGTACCTCTAACTCCTAAATTTTTGCAGCTTCGGGCAAAATTTTTAGGTCTGGGTCATACCAGGTCAGACCACCAACCCAGGTCAAGAGACCTAACCTCAAACTTTGGGAGGTGCATAAATCATATCAAATTTAGCCTATCACGTGGTTAGAATCGCATTACATAGTAAGATCGCCTAGCAAGATAATTTTTCGTAGCAGGATTTCTATATCGATAACCGGGAGCAGGGCAAAGGTCATGATCTTTCCATTATAAATGCATGGGGCGATTGGTAAATTTTGATAACTTGCGGGAGGTGAGAATTGTCGAGAATTGCGTTGGAGGTTGTATTTTTACATTGTCGTGTCTGACTTGCCACTGCAGTTTGATTAATATTCTTTTCACCATACCGAACTAAGCACAACTCCTAGGTCAAAGCAGGTCAATTTGACATTTGACTAGAGCAATATTATAAGATACATAATCCGTTTGGGCTCAACAAGAGTGTTCCAATGGTGCTGAACTTTTTCTTTCTACGGCTCTTCTCTGTCACCTATTATGCCACAAAATTTATGTTTCCACTTAGTTCCCGTAAGAAATACTGTGACCGTGAGCAACCTCAAAGGCGACACGACCAAACGATTGTATGTAAGAGATTCGGTAATGATTAAAACTGGCTATTTAGCGGCATCACTCCCAGTTGCACTGTGTCAAGATTTATCAGGGATTTTCGGATCCGCGTCAGCTGTGAAATGATCACCTTGTAAAAATATCATGAGGCAACCTGTTCAAGCGACCAAGTCGAATGCGTTACAATTTCCAGTAGACATTTTGTCGAATATAAGGAGCAGATTCAAATTACTTTTTGGGAATGAAAGCCTTTCAGACACGTTTGTTTACATTGCATGAATCCTCTCAAACATATGCTGTGCTGCACTGGATCAGCTTGGATCGATACTATTTTACCATCTCCGGGAACGATGTAGTGTGTGGAGTTAGTGGATTGCTCGTAGGATAAGTTATACTTGTTTCCAAATGCATTGATAAGGTTGCGACATCTTTTAGCAGAATTTTCGGTTTAAGGCTGAAAGGTTCATTATTAATAAGTTCTATTTGCCCTCGTCTCCCTCGAAACAAGGAATCCCTTTTTCACTTTTTTAATGGCTGCAGTTTTTTTGTTTATAAATCATTGCCCAATTTGCTGTTGCCAGTTCAGTTTTTTGTATACATTTTGTATGCAAGTTGTTCTCAGTTCGATTGTTGAGTCGGGGTCTCACTAAAGCCATCAATGGACTTGTCACGGAGACCCCGACCCCACCATCCGGACGAGCAAACTCCCACAATGAAGGGTTGATTTTAGAAAAGCCAACAGCTTAACGTCCCAAAACAGCACCTGGACGGGCCGCCCCGCTCAGGTCACCCTCTCACCAGTCAGTTGCCAGCCGACCTGTGCCGTCGGGTAAGCTATTGAGCGCCGGAGCGTCTCAGCGGGAACCGATCCCAAGCCTGGGACATGCATTGCCACTGCATGCTTCTGAGCCGTGGGCCGGAGCCCCAACGCTCTACCAACTGAGCTACCGGGGCGGCAAGGAGGCGGTTTTAGGATTAGGTGTCTCACTAGAGTCATCAAGGGACTTTTTACGCGAGACCCTGACCCTACCACCCAAACGAGCAACTCCCACGATAAAGTGTTAATCAAGGAAACAAAGTTGAAAGTCCCACAAGGCATAACGACGACCGTCTACCTCAGGTCACCCCCTCACCACTGAGTTGCCTGCTGGCCTTCAGCATTTACGGTACCTACCACCTCCCAGTTGACCTAAATTATTTTTCCAGAAGTTGCAAAATGTTGTGTTAGAGGTAGATGGAGTACGGTAGCGCTGCGCGAAGGTATTTTTTTACTACCTGTAGAGACCTGAGGAGGCCGGTTGCCCACCCCTCGGGGTGGGCGCGTGTTAATTGTCATAGATCCGGATACTTGTACGATTAAAATTTCGTAAAGACAATGGAGTATGATTTCCAGCGACCGATTACAAAAGCAATCGCTATATTTGCGGCGTTAAACATAAGGCTGTACTACCGCAATGGTCAAAAACCGTGTACATACCTACCTTAGGTGCTAAAAATTCGGAACTTATAGCAAGAACGCATTTTTTTATTTTTGCGTATCGAAAGATATTTTATGAAGAAACATTTTGAGGTGTCTAAAAGGGCAATTTCAACTGGGAAAAGGTCAAGCTAGGTCAAAAAGGAAAAGGTCAAATAAATTAAAAGTAAAAAATTTTCAAATTTTAACATTTTCTTTTCAAAATAAACTATAATTCAAGACGAGTTCAATGATATACAAAACTTGTTAATCAGGTGATGCGTTGTTCAGTTATGAAGCATCAAAGATGAGTCTACAACGTGACCTCCCGAAAATGCCCTCGGGCTATAACTCCGGTCACCGTTGGTCGGAGGGGGCTAAGATTCTCACAGGCGTGTTTCTGGCCCAAAACTACCCCGAGACAAAGTTTCAGATTTTTTCTAGGCATGGTAGTGTCAAATTGAAATATTTTTGGTCGTTTGTCCTGGAATGCCCCAGTTGCAATATTTCACTAATCTCGATATACATAACATATTGAGAAAATGTAATATTTCAGGTGAATAATTGTGTTTCCATGCGAAATCTCACGAGGTAAAATGCGACCATTTCACGTTTGATTATTGGTAATTTTAGAGCTCTTTGGGAGCCGGAGCCGGACCCTTTCTGACGGCTCCGGCTTCGGTTCCGGCTCCGATCAAAAGTGTTTCGGCGGCTCCGGCTCCGGCTCCGGCTCCGGGCAGAATGGTCGGCTCCGACCGGCTCCGGCTCCGGCTCCGGCTCCGGCTCCGCATCCCTGCCGCTTACACGCTCTGATGATGCGCTGCAAAGCAGGGCAGGCTCAGAGGCACATCACACTTGACGCACTTCTTGGAAGACCTCCGTTTGCAGCTCTCCCGCTGACAGCGACGGCGGTTGCTTAGGACACCAGGCAGGTGACCCACGACGTGGTACCGAGGCTTCTAGGAATCCAAGTGGCGTGCGTGCGCTTGAAGCTAATCGGCTTCTCCACAGCTCCGTGTTTGGCACCGGCAGCCGCCATGAGTGACGATGTCCCGGCGAAACTGAAGCAGCGTCAGTTGCTGTTGTCGGGCCACTGCAGAGCGGTGAAGCAACCAGCTGTTGACTACCGCCATGTCGAGAGCTCGTGATCAGACACCAGTACCACTTCTTTCCTCTAATCGAGATCTCGTACTTGCCCGGCAACCAGTCATGGAGGTCTACGCCTCCCATGCCAGCGTTGTACGTCTTTAGCAGGTTGGGCAGTGGTACATCCACTCCGTCCCTTCACGCCTCAGTCATAGCGCTTCGTCGTGGTCACGGGTACAGCCGTGTCGAAGTTGGTCATCACGTTCACCACTTTATTGTCTTTCCAGCGCACCAGAAGGACTTCGAAGTCGTGTCGAAGTGCTGCTCGTAGGCTCCGCGTTTGCCCCTTGTCATATCCTTCAGAGGCGTGACAGGGCACTTGTCCAGCTTGTTCTCACGAACAGTCCCACTGGCGCCCAGACCACGTCCTTTCAGCTCGTCAAGCAGTTTGGATAGTTTGGATAGTTAGCTTTGATGGCATGTAGGTGCAATTCAAGGGATCGCTAGTTTTGCATCAGAAGCCGTTGACGAATGAAGTAGAGTATGCGATTTTCTTGTATGTTGTGCTGCGTGCTGAATGAGAGCTCCTCGTAGCCTCCACTCAGTAAATACAATGTTTTTGAAAAGTATTATTTCATTGAATTTCAACGCGCTTGTACCGAACGGCACAGTTCGCACATTTCAAGGCGTTCAAGGCACGTGATATTCCATTCGTCCGCAGAAACAGTGACAGATATATGCGAAACGTTGAACATGCGTACTGGAGGGAGTCTGAAACTTACGCGCACTGGAGGGGGCTGATAGGCCCCCTAAGGTCTCGGAAACCAAGAAAGTTAAAAAACGTGCGTTTGAGGGTTAGTGGTGGCCGAGCTGTTTTACATTTTTACCAAGTTTCATTGACCTTGGTCAATATCTTCAAGGTCAAACGAGGTCACAGTTATCAGATGTTGACCGTGTTGGAGACGTCCCGGGAAATGCCAGGATTTTTCGGAACCAAAGACCAAACTTTCGCTTCCCTCAGGATGCGAAAATCGGCGCCCGCGACAGGATTTGGCGCCCCAGGGCCAAGTGGCTCCCGGGGGAGACAAACGGGGCACCCCACCCTCCGTTGCCACCGCTTTTCCCCTTGATTTTCTTTAAAAAATCATATTTTGTCACGATTTTGGGCTCCATTGCCCCCAAGCTTCGGGCTTGATCCGACTCTGGTGCCCCCCTATTCACGATCGGCGGTTCTGCATCTGCCCGTGGAACTAGCGGGCTTGAGCCTCCCCAACTTCCTCGTATCGCCACTGCTTGGACCCATTGTCCAGGGGGACGAAAAACGCATTTCCCCACCCTTTGCTGCCTCCCCCACGCCCCCTCTAGCCCTCTGTTGCCCTAAGGCACTGGCGGATCCATGTGGGGGGGGCAACGGGGCAGTCGCCCCAAAGCCCCTGATTTTTGCAGATTTTTACAGATTTCCTTTAAAAAACCATGTTTCACGATTTTTCCCTGTTGCCCCCCCCAACCGTCGGCCTGCATCCGCCCCTGCCCTAAGGTGGCCCGGGGCGGGGGAACTGGGCAATCCCCCTCCCCAGCCCTCCATTGCCACCGCTTTACCAATCGATTTTTTCTTCAAAAACCATGTTTGTGTGATTTTGGGCTCTGTTGCCTCTGTCGTTTTTATAACACACGCTATTTCGGTATCTCCTGAATCGGCAGATTTGTCATCAGCTGGCCTGAAATTGTTTTGATGTCACGTGATTTGGCCGCCCTGCTACTGGTCTGAATCCACGATAGCCGCTGTTCACAGCCAGTTTTACGGCACAACAATGCCACAACAATGCCGCCACGCGCAGCGTTTCCGCGGCAACGAACTCAACTTGCACTTGACGCTGTGGCCCGGCGGTCCAAAATTGGTCGCTCAAAATATCGGCGTCAACCCAGCTTTACACACACCGATCAAAACTCATTATATATATCACTCTGTTCCATAAGTTCTCTTGCATTTTTGGTATTATCATATTCACAGCTGCCCTCATTTTTCCATGATATGCAAATTAGTAGTCTAAGGCAGGGGCGCCGCCACAAAATCTTCGCAGAGGGGACGGACCCGGGCTGGTGCTGACCAGGGGAGGCGAATTTTGAGCATATTCGTTACCTGACAGCATTTATGACGATTGACCCAAATTTTTTTGGGGGGACGTCTCCCCTGGTTGGCCAACGGGGGGCGCATCCCCCGTCCCCCCGCGTTCGGCGCCCATGGTCTAAGGTCACGAATGGTAAGAACGGCCAAATCTAAGACCCTAAAATTTTGAATCTTACGGTGCAACGCAGCATTTTTTCGGTTTAACAGCAACTATCGGGCTTTCACTTCATGCCAACATGATTCCAGCGATCATAGAGTGTAAAGCGATACGCACAGGCCCTTTTGAAACGACCATCCAAAAATGGCCCACCGGGCCTTAATGGGTGAATGTTGGGCATGAATTTAACAGCTTTTTCCAAACATGTTTGCTTTTAGGCAAAATACCAAAGCTCCATACACGTCTTAAAAGAATCCAATCTGAGTTTTAAATCTGTCCACGTTTGGAGCATATCAGTTTTGTGGGGTTAGATTCTAACTTCGGAATAACGGAGTGGATGGAAATTAAAATGAAAGCGAAGGACTTTAAACTAAAACTACGTGAAAAGAGATCAAAACGCCGATAAACAGCGCGTGTAAATATTAATAAAGATGGCAATTCCACTGTACCTGTGCATGCCCTTTATTTTTGCCCAAGCGTCCTTTATTTTTTTAGCCTAACACGGTAACACGGGCGGTAAGAATCAGTGCTGCACTGATGAGCCCAGGGCGGTAGTTATGGACTAAGAACAGTACACATTAGGATGGAAGTGATAAGCTGGGGGCAACAGTGATTGGCCGGGACGGCAAAAAACAGGGCAAAGTCATAAGTCGATGGCGGCAGTGATGAGCCAGGGACAATAGCCATGAAGTAGGAGTGGCGCGAATCAGAGTGGAAGTCTCCATTCTTGCTTTCTCTCCATTCCTGCTCTCCATTCCTGCTTTCTAAGCTCCCACTGGCTGTGCCCACCCGGCAGCTCCGCACCAGAGCTACATTTCATGTGATGTACGCCCGGATAAATACCGTCCGAACGGTTTATTTTGCCGAATACCGAAGGCGTGCAACGCCTTTTTAAATGCAAACCGCGATGTAGATGTGTGGTATCAACTCACCACAGGTATCAAAATGTCACCGAATTCAAGAAACGCGTTGTTTTATACTTACGTGACAGGAGATAATGACGATCGGCTGTGCCTGTTTCTGTATTGATGTTTGTTGTTTTAAACCTTTTGACTTCACCTGTCAGTGGGTGCCCATGCCTGTTGGTGATCCTTGAAATACATACATACATACATACAAGTGATAAGGCGAGGGCGGCAGTGAGGACTCGGTGTGAAAGTTATGGACTAGGGGCGGCAGGAGCGCAGCCAGAGCTTTGGTATGGGGGCAAACCAACTTTGAGGGGCACCCCAGGAGAAAAAGGGCACTTTTAATGCAACCTACAAAACGTACTATATCTTTGTTCATATCATTTTTGGGGGATCTTGGTTTAATTAAAATGCAAATCAAGCATTGACGGAGAAGGAAAACTCGATTAAAACCAAAAAAATATAACCAAAATGTCACGGAACTATCCAAACACGACTGTTTTAAATAGATTTAAGGGGAAATAGGCCAACTCATACAAGTACTTAACATCAGAGAAATCAGCGGAGCCTGTGATATCTGTTAACATGTGCAAGTTAAGAAATTTTAGAGTCGAAAATTCATTTGTTATACCAGCTGGTTTTTCCGTGACAAGTGAGCCCTGGTTGAACGCGGATTAAGTTACTCGCCTCCCACAGTCGCCGTGGGACGAGGAGTGGCATAGTGACTTTGGAAGAATAAAATTTTTCCTGCCGGAATAATTTGGGAGATACCTTTTGAACGCATTTATTGAGTTCCATATTATCAAGGATCAGTGCCAGTTAAGAGTAAAGAAAAGGTGAACAGGCCAGTGGTTTGGATGGGGATGGTGGGACAGGGCTAAAAATTGTGAAAACTAGTTCTTCATTTAAATTAATTAGTAGAAATCCTGGTTTAGGGGACTATGCTCTGGGCTCAGGGGCACATGCCTTTTTATCATCCCTTCCCAGAATCCACCAGTATAATAAGCAATTTATATAACCAGGGTTGCCTAGTTTACAAGGGGAGTTTCCATCGTGTTCTTATTCCCCATCTATTCAAGATCAGCTCTGGGGCCCCCAAGTGTGGATCAGAGGCCTCCAGAGTAGCTCCCCCCAGTTGTGCCTCCAGGGACTAGACTAGCTCAGTGACCCTGCCCCGAGATGATGGGAGTTGGCCTTGTGTTCTTATTATCTGTCTAGACCACCCCAGGGCTCCTGACGTAGATCAGGGCCCTAGAGCAGCTCATGCTTCACCCAGGGACTTGACTAGCTCATTGACCCTAGAGATGAAGTCGTCAGACTAGCTCAATGGGCCGCAAGTAGGCTCATAGGGCCTTAAACCAGTTTTAGAAGCCCCAGAACAGTTTAAGGCGCCAGCTCACCTCAGGGGCCTCAAGCCAACATTAGGGGCTCTCACAAGCTCAGAGCCCAGACCAGCTCAGGGTACCCTCAGAACCCAGATCCGCTCCTGGGCCCCATATCAGCTCTTGGGGCCCCCAAATCAGTTCAGGGGCCTCAAGTCAGGTCAGGGGACAAGATCAAGTCAGGGGCACTTAATCAGCTCAGTGATCCCTAACCAGTTCGGGGCCCAATCAGTTCAAAAGCCCCAGAGCTGCTCAGGGGACACCAGATCGGCCCATAGGGCACCAGATCAGCCTCGGGGACAAACAATCAGATCAGTAGTCCCCGACCAGCTCGGAACCCAGATCAGCTCGGGAATACCAGATCAAGTCAGGAGGCACTTAATCAGCTCAGGAGCCCCATACAATCTCAGGGGCCCTCATCAGCCTCTGTGGGCCCAGCTCAGCCCAGGTTGGGGGATGATAATGATGGTGAATTTTTTTAATAGACCTATTGCCACTCAGGAGGTGATTCTAGGGTTAAAATGGAGACTTTGAGTGCAGATGATATTGTTCTACCTTGCAAAGAAACTTCGACCATAGGCAAGTGAAAATTTCGTCTCTGATGCTTGTTTTCCGGCACCTATTGCGTGTTCCATTGGACCTGCTAGTCTCAGTTTCTCTTGCAAATAATTCCAAAAGTATTTGTATTAAGGCAATTTCAGTATGCGTATCTGCTACCTGACAAATTTTTAACATTTTTGACAAAAATACCTAGCTAGGTCAGGTCAGGTCGCTGAGTTATGATGTCATTCCTATGCCCATGCATAGTGATTTTTCGAAGTGGAAATCTAACTCGCTCTTAGAAATGCAAGACGAAATTTCTGGATAACATTCAAAAGCTGTTCAATTGAAAAATGTGATATGTCACAAACAGATGTCCGGTTAGGTCCATAGCCATGTCAGCAGTGGTCACCAAGGGTAAACAAAATTATCTGAGTGTTAAAAATTTTCAATTAAACGCAGTATAACTATTATTTTGTTGTCATGGAGACCATTTGGCTCATACTAATAATCATGGTCATGCATGTTATTGCCTTGTTGGGGTAATTTATGCCTTTGACCTTACATCAAGACCACCCTGCTACCTGAACTGTCGGCCTTGTTCCTCTCCCCCAGAAGGTGACGGGTACCGGGAGAGCCCTGGTGGAGTTGGTATGTTCTACAAAAGAATGTTACTGCATTAACTCGACTTGATATAAGGTGCTTGGGCACTAACTGATTTTTTCTCTGCAGGGCCTTTCAGAAGTAGTTATTTCCAATCTTATTTTAACGATTCATTCCAAAAGGCATTTGTGGAAGCTCAATTGAGGTCTGGCTATACTAGACTGAGAATTATGATATTACTCCACGATTCGATAAGGCGTCCGAATATATAATCTTCAGTGTTTTCATTCCGGATTCGAGGGAGGCCAGGAACATCCAACAACTCATCATCATGCCCCGCCGCAGCACTCAAAACTTATCAAAGTAGTTATTTCCGTTTGATTTCACGTTTATTGCCACTGTAACAATGTGTCTATGCGTGAAAGGGGAGCCTCATCTTGCCTCACCAAGGAAACGGACAGGGTTCATCTGGCGGAGCAGAGTCCCATATCTGGCGGAATTTAATAAGATGTATGGCGGCATTTTATAAGACATCTGGTGGCATTTATGTGTTTGTTCCAGCTCAACGAGACGAATGGCATGCAACATGGCCTTCTTAGGTTACGGGATACTTTTATATTTGACCATGACCTGAGGTCAATGACTTCGGTTCAGGGTCAAATAACGACATGTCAAGGTCATGTTGTATACCATTTGAAGTCCTGTGTCATGAAGCAAAATAATTGCCGTATCTTTGTGGGTTGCCCATCTAACCAGGGTTGCCTAGTTTACAAGGGGAGTTTCCATCGTGTTTTTATTCCCCATCTATTCAACACCAGCTCTGGGGCCCCCAAGTGTGAATCAGAGGCCTCCAGAGCAGCTTCCCCCATTCGCCTGTTGTGCCTCCAGGGACTAGACTAGCTCAGTGGCCCCGCCCCGAGATGATGGGAGTTGGCCTTGTGTTCTTATAATCTGTCTATTCAAGACCACCTCAGGGGCCCCTGATGTAGATCAGGGCCACAGAGCAGCTCATGCTTCACCCAGGGACTAGACTAGCTCAATGGGCCACAGATAGGCTCATAGGGCTTTAAACCAGTTCAAGAAGCCCCAGAACAGTTTAAGGCGCCAAATTACCTCCAGGGGCCTCAAGCCAACTCAAAGGACTCTCACAAGCTCAGCGCCCACACCAGCTCAGGGTACCCTCAGAACCTAGATCCACTCTTGGGCCCCAGATCAGCTCTTGAGGCCCCAGATGAGTTCAGGAACCTCAAGTCAGGTCAGGGGGCAAGATCAAGTCATGGCCGCTAAATCAGCTCAGGAATCCTCCACCAGCTCGGGGCCCAAGCAGTTCAAAAGCCCCAGAGCTGCTCAGGGAACACCAGATCGGCCCATAGGGCACCAGATCAGCCTCGGGGACAAACAATCAGATAAGGGGTCCCCGACCAACTTGGGGCCCAGATCAGCTCGGGAATACCAGATCGAGTCAGGAGGCACTTAATCAGCTCAGGAGCCCCATACCATCTCAGGGGCCCTCACCAGCCCCTGTGCGCCGAGCTCAGCTCAGAGCTTTAGAGCTACTTATTAAATCACGAAAGGAGGCCCAGATCAGCTTAAAGGGCACCAGATTAGCACAGGGGGCACCAAACTAGCTCAGAGGGCATCAGATGGGCTCAGGAGGCACCAGATCGACTCAGGGGCATTAGTGCAGCTCAGGTGGCACCAGATCGATCCGCTCGGGGGCCAGATCAGCTCCCAGGCCCCCAGACTATGGCATGAGCCTAAATCAGCTCAGGGAGCAACATAACAGCTCAGGGGACACAAGGTGGGCTCAGGGCCCACCAAACCAGCTCAGGGGGCGCCAGGCTATCTAAGGAGACATCAATAATCAGCTGAGGGGGCACCTAACCAGCTGAAGAGGCACCATATTGACTTAGGAGACAGAATCAACTTTGGGAGGCATGAGATCAGCTCGGGGGCCCGAATCAGCTCAAGGGGCGCTAAATCAGCTATTAGGGCACCAAGCAAGCTCGGAGGCATTAGACTAACTCAGAGGGCATTATATAGGTTCAGGAGGCACCATCATTTGATCAATGGGGCACTCGATTGACTCAGGGGCACCAGATCAGCTTAGAAGGCAAGTAATCAGCTCAAGGGGCCAATACCAGCTGAGAGGCCACGAGATGAGCTCAAGGAGCACCAGATTAGCTTCCCCCGTACGATTATTGGCGATGATGAGGAATTAGGTGAACACATACTAGGGGCCCATACTCTTCCCGGGTGCTTGGAAAGGCGACAGAATGCCCTAGCTGACCGAAAAAGGTATTAAGTTGTCCAACAATAGTTTCAATCGCTACATGCGGTCCAGTTACATCTAGGTTCAACGGCGTAGGGCACTAAATTTCGAGCGGCACGGCCCAAACTGGGTACACCACCTGACAATCAAAAGGGCACCCCGGCAGTGATGGGGGCACGCGCCCCATGTGCCCCCTGGCTGCACCCCTGGACAGTAGATCAACTCCGGGAGGCATTAAATAAGCTCAGGGGGCCCAGATCAGCTCAAGGGGCACTAGAACAGCTAAAAGGACACCAGGCAAGCTCGGAGGCATCAAACTAACTCAGAGAGTATTATATAGGTTAAGAAGGCACACTTATTTTCTCAGGGGGCACAAGATTGACTACGCGGGCATCAGATCAGCTCAGAGGGCATATGATCAGCTCCAAGGGGCACCAGATGAGCTTGGAGACGATGAGGCATTATCTGGAAACGGATTACGTACCTATACTCTTCCCGGGTGCTTGGAAAGGTGACAGAATGCCCTAACTGACCAAAAAGGCACTTAATTGTCAAACAATCGCTTAAATCGCTAAATGCAGCCTAGTTCCATCTAGACTCAACGGCGTAGGGCACTAAATTTCGAGCGGCACGGCCCAAAGAGGGTACACCACCTGGCAATCAAAAGGGCACCCCGGGATCGATGGGGGCACGTGCCCCCTGTGCCCCCCCTGGCTGCGCCCCTGCGGGGGCGAGGAAGGGGCAAGATCGCCCCCCGGCTCCTCCTGAAATGGTCACGTCTCTTCTTCAAAGATTAATGGTGCCCCCTGAAATGTCACTTCTCATCAGTGGCAGATCCAGTAAATCATTATAGTAATTCATGCTCAAGCCTTGCCCGCCATTGTGTGCAACGCATTATCTACAGGCAGTCTGACTGTACAAGGGGCTTGACCCCTCCAAGCCCCCCTTCTTGTATTCACCACTGCTTCCACCTCGGACGCCCCTCCCCTAGAATGCTAGTATCGGTGCTACCGCGATAGGATGTGCCCCAACTCGTTCCTGGTACGGATGGTGCCCCATCCCGATAATGTTTGCGGCTCTAACTACCACCCTATTCCGATTATGTATACCCCCTGATTGGAAATCCTGGATCCACCTTTGTCACTTTTGACGTCCTCATAGGGTCTCTTATTTACTCTACCCTCCTTGGTGACGCCCCTTACTTGGGTTAAGCACTACAACTATTACCCTTCATAAGGTCAATAGCTTAACCCTCGCCCCACCGGGGGCATCGATGGCCTCCCTAAGGTTTTTCCGGAATAACAGAAAAACAGCGGGGCACAGCACCGCAGTTGAGGAGTCTTTCTCTCACCAAATCATTTTCCCATCATCCCTGAATTTTTTACTCTGGGTCACACTAGGTCAGGTCACCAGGCGAGGTCAACCAAGGTCACCTCACTTCACCTTTTGAGCTCTATCATAGCTACATTTCTAAGCCGATCCATTTGAAGCTTCGTGTAATTCATGAAACCTTCAGGGTCCTCAAAATGCATATCCGGGATTTTTTGATTTCGTGACCTGAGGACAGGTCACGAGGTGAACTATTCCATCGAAAAAGTATGGGAAAAGCTGTCTTTTTATTTCAAAGCCACAAAAATTAATGTCAATGTTTATCTTGCTCAGAAAAGCGTTCTTGGACACCCCTTCACGGATCCCAGGGGCAATATTTTCCTTTTGACCTATCCGACGTCCTCACAAGTCACCAGGGGCAAAAACAGTATTTTGACGATAGCTTTTGACCTAATCAAGCTAGAGCGCTGAATCAAACGTCATCGTGTGTGTCTTGTTACTGGTTTTCATTTGATATACAACGCGGTCACTTTCTTACCTTTCGAGACCTCAAGTCATATTAAGTCACGAGGTACCCTCTGGAGGTCAAACCCCTGGCGGGAGGCTATTATGTTTCACATAGCGGAGAAAGTCCTGGCATTTTCCTATCAAACTATTTTTGCTTGATCTCAATAGCTCTAATGGCGTGAGAGCTATGCTCAGGTTTCTTAAAGGGAGATACGCGAACAAATTTTATTGGCTAGATCAAAAGTCAAACTCAAAGTCCTACGGCAAGATCACTTTCTGACTTTCGTGGCCTTAGGGTATATTAGGTCACGTGGTGACCTCTGGAGGTCAAACCACTGGCGGGAGTTCATTATATGCCACATAGCGGAAAAAACCCTGTCATTTTTCTTTCGAATGTTTATTTTTTATCGAATCTCAAAAGCTCTAATGGCATGAGAGCTATGCCAAGGTTTCTTTCGCATTTCATATTTTAGTAGAACTAGCCTATCTTGATCTAAGTTGACCTCTGGAGGTCGAACCATTGATCTAAGCGCTGAAACATGCGAAATAAAATATTACTGAATTCACACAAGCTATCTAATTCACTTTGCAGATTCGCACTCATCCCCATATTTTCGGAGTTAGAGGGGAAGCATCAATGCCCCGGTGGGGCGAAGTTGGCGCCGGACCCCGGTGGGGTGCGGGTTAAAATATTCTTCTACTCCTGCTAAACGATTTAAATAAATTTTTCAGCAGAATGCGTGCCACTGGGGAATAAGTCAGTGACAAAAGATGGACCTGAGGCATCCACTGCACTCGGTGCCCGTAAATCTTCTCAGCTTTCCACCTTTCCCAAATATCACTTTATAAACTTATCCCTCGCCTCCCAAAGGAAACGAGAAGCGGCAACTCACAATGTGACTCAGAGCATTGGCGGACGCGGGGGAGGGCGTTCCGGCCATTACTCCTCCCCCAAAGCGCTGGAAGGGGTGCCAAACTATCTTTTGGCCCCCTGAAAGGCCGGATAATTTCTTTTTGAAAAAGGTGCATCCACTATGGGTCTGTCGAGCAATTAAATCTTAACACTATTTCCAACGGGCTCCCGGCTACCTCTATTTCCAACAGGAGCTTCCGCCTCCCTAAGATCTCGAAATCTACCCGCTCGATTTTAAAAACTTAAACTGCAATCGATTCCTCTCAGGCTAAACTCATTTTTTTAATTAAAATTTCAAAATTTTGAAAACTGAGGGAAGGGGGTTCAAAATATACATTTTGCCTTGTTTAGATTACCCGAAGGTCCTGTCTCTTAGGCTTGATTTTCACGGAACTAGTATGGATTGACAGGGAATTGCTTGGAAATGGTCAAATCCCTCCCTTAGGTGAAATTCAAAATTCAAGGGCGGTTTTAGATCCAGAAATGTAGGGGATTATATAAATTGTTTTCATATATTTTTTGCAGAAATGCACACGCCAGGTACAGTGTAATATCTCTGATGTCGAGCAAAGTGCTCAATTATCGAAAATATGTCAGAAGTGGATTCAGGGAGGCTGAATAGTGTGGTAAGACACAAATTACCCTGCCTTTCAGGTATGACTATTTTTCAAATTACCCTGCCTTTATCTACCCCTGGCCGAACCGGGGAACACTCCTGGATCCGCCTATGGATGAATGGTGTCCATTTGGTGTTAAGACTAAAGGCAAATATCTACGATGCTTTGCCTCATTCAATGCAGACACGACACTAAAATACGCTTGAAAGATAGTGAATCCCCTAATTACGGTACCTGAGCGCGCATATGATATCCTATTATCATATAATACATGGATGGGGTCAATATATCCTTATTCTTACCCCTCCCGTCCATTCCGTAGGCAGTTTATATTCACTTTGGAAGAGTTCGAATGGATAACATTGTAGACAACCCATTTTGAGCTCCTGGAACCGTCTATGGCCAAAAATATACCAAAATACACATCAACTGTCATTCCAAATCTCATTTGGTGCTAGAACTAAATGCATAGTTGCAATGCTTTGTCCCATTCAATGCACACACAACACTAAAACGAGCTTGAGTGCGAGTGAACTCCCCTAATTACGGTACCTGAGCACGCCTATGGCTTCTTATAATCATTAAATACACATATGTGATCAAAGCATGGTTATGTTTACCCCTCCCGAAGATTCTGTACGCAATCTATTTACTTTGAAAGAGTTTGGATGGATAACATTGTAAACCCCGCATTTTGAGCTTCTGGAACCGCCTATGGCCAAAATTATATCAAAATATGCATCAACTGTCCTCCTATATCTCAGTAATAACATTCAAACATTACAACTGCTGCCAATTCGCAACGGACAGCTTTATTGTAGGACAAACGAAGCGCAGGCGACAATGCTCGGCTTCGGGATAAACCCCCAGATTAGCGAGCCATAGCGCCGCCTCAGGCACATATATATTTTCAAAAATGTCAGGGAATATGTGCTACTTAGTTGTAAGAAAAGTCACCAAATTTCAAGAGCCTATCTCAAACCGTTGCGGAGATACTATGGAAAAACCTGAGAGGTGGGCAGAATCTGCTCCCAGCTGGAAATAGAGTAAAAATAAATCCCCCCAGGGTAGCGATCATGCATTCGAGAGGTAGCTTATATTAGGTCTGTTCAGCACCCAAATCGCACATCCCAATCCCCCTTCCCCAAGAGGAGAGATAGACATGGGTTTTGCCCCCAAAACTCGGATCTGCGTCCGCCCCTGACTCAGAGCACCCTTATAGGTACCTGGTTAAGAACTGCGCTCTCTGGCTCAGGTACATCATCCCAACAAAGCCTAACGAACCAACCCTCCTCTTTACAAATTCTCAATACGCCCATGGATCCCGCGCAAACAGGGTCATCGAACCCTTCTGTGTTTTCATTGCCCTTGCGAAAGCGCGGGAAAACCGGCGGCACAAATCCGCCTTGGAGTACTTTTACTTTACTTTTGCAGCATATTTTTTGACACAAATATCCAAATACCTATCCCGTCGTGCACTCCTATGATTGCTTTGCTAGCTACCTAGCGGCATTTTCATATACTATTGAGCATGTGATTTGACGCACAGTTATGTGGGTGATGTGCTTTGTGGACTTTTTGAGCTGTGGGTGCTTTAAGCATTTGAATGTGGGTGTTTTAATGTGTGGGCGTTTTTAGTCGTGGGTGGTTTTAACTCCCCCTATGGGAGCATTTGTGGGCCCTTTAAGCTGTGGGTATTTTAACTTGTGGGCGATTTAAGCCGTGGACGGTTTTAGTTTGGGCGTTTAAAGCCGTGGGTCTTACGTTGTGTGGTCGAAATAATTTGTGGGCGTTTTTAACTGTGGGCGTTTCCATAGGGCTCCCTACAATCAGCCAGGCGCGGCGGGCTGCGACAGCGTCGAAGCAACTACTAATTTAAATTTCTGATCGCAATCCAGTTGCCGGTCGCATAAGCAACATAATTTGCATTTGAAAACTTGCTCTAAATTAATTTTCTAAATCCTTATAGACTAGAAAATTATACAACTAAAAGCACACCAAGAGAAATACTAACAATGTTTTGTGAATAACGAATACGAAACCAGCCTTTCAAAAAGCCTAAAGATGCCGCTTTTATTTACTAGATGTAAAGACGGCGTTTTGGTAAGTCCACGCCGTAGACCAGCCATACAAAAAAGTGCCGATGTTTGAAGGGTAACTGGATGCATTCTTGTTGCCCAAAAAAATCATTTAGTGAAAATGTAGAGTTTCAATGTATTAAAGTACCGGAAACTTTTAGTTCAACTTAAATATCAGCGTATTTATGCCTAGGGTGTCGTAGGGTGTCGTGAGTGGATTTGGGTGTCACACGGCGTGGACGCAGCAATGAAGGGCTAATATGGATAAAAATTATTTTCTACGCAATAAATGGTTAATTTTCTACGATACAATGTCAAAAAAAATATGCTGCTTACCATACAAATTTCAAGATAATTGCTTTTAACAGCAAGATGACCAAAATGCGATTCGTGCCCCGCCCTTTGGGCAGTGGCGTTCTGGGTCTGAACAGTCGGCCGACCTAATCCTGACCGTGGGCTTCCCTTGGTGCTGCTGTGGGGCCTCTCCGGCCTACGTGTTGCGAACCGCCCGGTGATGGGCCTTATCGCTCTCTGATGGATGGCCTTGCCATGTCCACTCGGCAGCAGTCGCGGCGCCTCTGTGGTACTTGTATTCCCGTTGTTGGCGGCGCTGGGTGACGTCGCTTTGTTTCGCTGCCGGGGTGCAGTTTACTGAGGTTGTCAGGCTTGCTGGCAGCTGAGATGAACCTTTTTTCGGGTACTAGTGCAATTTCCGGAATCTATTCCTGAATGTCCGGTTAAAACACTTTATTTTATTTTTTTATTATTGCCCGGCATTCTATTTTTTTCTTTTTTTTCTCTTCCTGACGATACCTTATTGTCCCCAGGGAACCATGCGATTGCTCAGAAGGCACCGAATTTCTGCATTGCTCGAACTTAGCTGTCGTGTGCCTGCCACTGCCCCCTTACCGGTCGCCTCCGCGCCGGAGCGAGATCCCCTCCCCTGCGTTCGGTTGTGGGTGCCCGTTTTTACCGCTATTTTCATCACTCGCCTGATTGTATTCCATCACCATGTTTCATCCCACTTTTATGTGTTTGGTCTTATTCCATATGTACCAGTGTACGAAATACATGTATGGATCAGGGGTCTAAAAAGTGAGCTTGTGGTCGCCGACTAAAATCCAAGCTTCTTCGATGGTCGCCGAACCTAATGCTACATGTATTACAAAATCGGTCTTAAAAGTGGTATAAATATGGCTATAGGGAAGCACTGGCGAGTGCAAGGGGGATGGTTCCAATAAAATATAGATATAAAAAACCTATAAAATATAGATCGAGTTTCTCGATATCGATGACCTAAGCCAGAATCAAGTCATTACCTAAGTGATTTCATGAGATTATAATTCAGTATTAAAGTCAAAGTTATGATCTGAAAGCAACAAAACTATACATGCCCTTAACCCTAGCCCCGGTGACCAGCATGAATCACCTATGAACCCCCCCTGGTGGGAGGGTGTTAAAAATGACACCCTCGATCTCGGAAACAAAGAAAGAAGCGGAAAAAGCGATCGAAAGGTCACCGGAAATGCAATCGGCGTTACTCCTGGAATTTTTGCGTAAGGTCAATACTGTGGTCACCAGAGGGGAAAAATTCATATACGTCAAAATGTATCAAATGCAGTGCTCTATAAAACCTTGCTTATCTCCGTACGCAAAATAGCCGGAACCACTTTCTCAACGCTATTCGACAAAGCCCGACCAGCTCTTTCACTAAGGCAACATCCATTTTCATATCAGGTCAAAGGCTAGGGCGCAACAGGACACTGAATATTGGAGATGTTATCACGTAGCTTCAAGTTATAATAGGAAGAACGCTCGCTTTCAGCGTGATATGTCGGACCTAAAAGCCAATGTTGGATAGTGATCAGTCATTTATACGCACTACGCAGTCATGAATACGTATCGATAGTGCCCACTTAGCTTAGGTTAAGTCTGTTTGGAGGTCAATCGAGGTCAAAGATGATACGCTGTCCGTACACAAGGGCAATCAAATGGGCGCCGAAAGCTGTGGGACGGGGTACCTACGCATCCCCCTGTTGGCCAACCAGGGGGGACATCTCCCCAAAATTTTCGGTTCATCGTCAATAATGCTGTCAGGTACCAAATATGCTCACAATTCCCCTGCCCCGGCCAGCACCAGCCCGGGTCCGTTCCCCTGTAAAAATTCCGTGGCAGCACCCCTGGGCATTAAAATTTTCGCCCATTACTTCTATACCAAGCAAGATACAACCATGATTGATTCACCATTGTTGTTCTCTCATCAATAATGGTTTTATTTTGTGTCCATCCATGTGAAAAATTGTTAGGCCTTATCTTGGAGACAAATAAAAGGGTTTGCAGCACCTTAAAAAAGAGCCTCAGGAACAGTTCCGATGTTTCATTTAACTAGAGAAAAAACATTTTTCATGTTCATACATGCGTCATGAAATACTTGTCATTCTTCACCTTGAGGCGCCACAAATCAGATAAATTCCTGTAACATTTCAAATAAATAATTCAAACATTATTCATTGGCAACATTTCCTCAGAAGTAGAGTGAAAAATATCAACCATTGCTAAGATGAGGCCCAATTTTTGCTCCATTGTTGAACATGGTTCTACTCAAAGCAATAGCAATGCTGTCTCTTGGGAATAACCTTATTTTCTTTGCATGACATCATTCCCATGATAACTATTTCCAAAGCTCTTAATTGATGCATTTTGGCATTAATAATCAGGACTGAAAAAGTTTCCAGAATAGTTGCTGATGACCCATTTGGACCAGGATTGGGTACTGAGAAGAACAGTTTGCATTTCAGCAACACCCATTCCCAATTATGGGAATGCTTGAGACCATTTTCAAGAACAAAATTTTGGGCCATGAAACAAACTTTTCGTCTTTCTACCTGGCTTATTTCTGTTCTTCAAATTTTAGAGGGCATTTATCTTTCAAACAGAAACAGGAAATCATATTTTATACCCTGCTTCAAATATTGAAGCTCAACATGTTTATTATGATCATTCACATGTCTTGGTGCATCTGTGTAAATAAAACACTAGTCATATACAAAATCAATTAATAGATATCTAGAAAAACAACAAAAAGTTTTTAAATATTTGATTTATATTGCCACTTGAGATAATAATATATACAGACCAAGACATATGGCCATACAGAACATGATGCGAGCCAACCTAGCATAACAAAACCTGTTTTCAGCACCTTTAATGCCATTTTACACAACTTCTAAACTTCAAAGCTCCATCTGTAGCCCCATCATTTGTATTCTAGTGGTGGGGGCAGTAGCAAGGTATTTTCTGCCTCGCAAATCTGGTTTAATCAGTTTTGGGGTACCCTTTTCTTCAGGCCGCCCTGAATCCTTTCAAACTTACGGGGTCCTGAACTCGAGTTCAGGGATCCCTTGGACCTGTCACTGCTGTGGCACCCCAAATGGAAGCTCATGTTAATTTCTGTGCCTACTAAGAGCATCCTAAAAATTTTCCTATTTCTCATTTCAGGGACTTTAAAATCGTTAAATAACAGGCCTACTTGGTCACCCAGTTCAGTGGGGGAAACTGTGGTCAGCGTTCCCAAGAATAGCTACGTTCCCAATAATGGGAATATTGACCCATATTTGGGAACGCTTGTTCCATAAATGGAAACGCACGTTCCCAAGGATGGGAACGCCCGGAACGATGTTTTCAGAAAACACAACAGGAGCTTAGAAAAGATAAGGGGAATCTTTCTACCTGGCCAATTTAAACTCTTCTTAAAATTTGAGGGGGAGTTGTACTTTGAATTAGAAAATCTGTCTTTGAACGCTCCCTCAAATATTCGTCTAAACTGCGCGATCCAGCCCCAACGGTAAAGAACGATGAAAAGATTGCTCTAAAATTGTGAATCCAGACAGGTATTATTTTTTTAGATAATTTTCGGGGAAAGTCAATGAAAAATAGTAGTATAAAAACAAAATTTCAAAATTGTAAACGGCAAAAATATTTTTTCTTGGCGTCACACAGTTGGTGGTCACCATGTGCTGACGAATGAGGAAATAGAGGAAAACCGTGCCTTTCGTCTGTTTAGAAAGTAAGTAGTGCTTAAAAGTGGTATTTTCACATTTTCTAAGCTTTTTATATTGATTTGTATCAGAAAGTTTTTAGATCCTGTAGCTTTTTTCCCCAAGATTGTTTGAAGTATTCCGTAGCGTTTTGACGAATTATGGTTCGCCGATGCATTAACTCGATATTTTCTACTGGGGTGCCTCATAGGCAGTTCCATCAGGCGGAGAAAGAGGGGCACGTTCCCCCCGCTCGACCCTCGGCGCCCCCATCAAACCTTGGCGCCCCCCATCGACCATTGGCGACCCCCTGATCAACCCTTGGCGCAACCCCCCATTGACCCTTGGTGCCCCTTGAAATGGTCACGGCGCCTCCCTGATATGTCGCTTCCCACCCCCCCCTCCCAGGATGCGGAAATCCGATAGGATTTTGCGCCCACCTAATATTTGTTGCCTAGGGTCTCAAGCTCCTCCCTCAAGATATCAGAGTGCATGCAGAAAAAACATACGCGGAGACTGTTCGAAGGCAATGGCGGGAGATGCTTGAGCCCCTTGCCCCCCCAATAAGTCCTGGATGTGAGAATTGGCCACTCTGTGATAGACTTTGGCACCCCCTGCTCGGATGACGCCCCCCTTCGAAAATAATCTTGGATCCGCCTATGCCTCCTTCTACTCCTTTGAGCCTGCTTCTTGCAGGGGTAGGCCTTTATCCTTGAGACGCTATCATAGGCGGATCCAGGATTGCCGATCGGGGGGACACCTTCCCGGGGGCGCCATTCTTTACCGGAGAACCATATCGGATGGGTGCACAATCTTATCGGTGGGAGCCGATTTTCGCATCCTTGGGGGGTGGGAAGCGACATTTCAGGGGGGCGCCGTGACCATTTCAGGGGGCGCCGAGGGTCGATCGGGGGGCACGAACTCCCTTTATTTTTTATTTTATTTTTATTTGACTTACACGGCATCTCCACTATTCATGTGGCTATTCTGAAGCCGGTCGTAATGAAGATGAGGGACATAAATGACAACTTAAGCAAAAACACACTGTAGGATAAGGATAAGGATAGGATGGTTGATGGGGAAGGACAAGGATTACCCACGGGGAGGGTCGCCACAGGCGCCGCGCTCAACCCATGGGGTGAGGTAGTGGGACTTGATGAAGGGATCCGGTAAAAAAAAAAAAAAAAAACATGGAAAACAACAAACAAGGCGTGACGATGACGGTGATTATGAATAATTCTCGTTCTTTTTCGGCTGGTCTCTCTTTTCGTTCCTGTGCTATTGGCTGTCGCATCTGGGAGTGTCGCATTTCTTGTTTCGTCGGCTGGTGACTGGGTTTGCGCTGATGTCGTGACATGTCGTTTGGGAATCGTTAATGTCCTTTGCCCCCTGGATCCGCCTATGGGGCACGTACCCACTTCGTCCCCCCTGGATCCGCCTATGGCTGCCATTCATATTTCGTCCGGAAAACTAACATATTGAAATAAGTCGGCAGATATACGCCTTTATTCGTTTCAAGCTGTCTGAAATTCCAGTTTGAATATACGATGGAAAATGCGTTTCCAAATATGGGTCATTGTTCCCATTGTTGGGAACGTAGCCATTCTTGGGAACGCTGACCACTGTTTCCCCCACTGAGTTATATGTCCAGCTATAAGGCAAGAACATGGTGGTATCAAAAATAGTATACTTGTAATGGATAGTCTCATAATTAGGCACCACAAAAATCGTTCAGAATATCCACGCCCTTGGGAATGTGTGACTATAGAACAATGTTTACGATGACATTTCAGTGTGATTGTGGTTGGAAAGAGTTTAAACATGCACCACTGGTATTCAAGTTTTTTTTCCTTCTGAGACTTTTCGCGGTAAAGCAAAACAAGGAAACATCATTGCAAGTAGACTCCAAAACCCACCTAGATTGCACGGACCGTCTATGATAAACGCACATCTTGATTTAACCCCTTGGATTTAACAAATTGAACACCAGTCGTCAAAAACGGCGCCCACCAAGAATACAAAAATATTAGCGGCAGCCCACGCCGCGCTCGTTCTGACGGCCGCACACACCGAAAATGTACCAGGGCGACCACCTGCGACCAGGCAACCACGCAAGTCGGCGGTTTCGGCCGACTCGGTCTCCCATTGGTCGCCTATTGAAAAAAAATGAAAATCACCGACTTGGTACCGACTCGTGACGGATTCTAGTACATTCTAGTTTGAACTTAAAAATAATACATAGATACGGTATAAGAGATGGCGTCAGCTAAGGTACCAGGTAATTTCAGTCGCTTTTCATAAAATTGGAACCAAAAATTGTAATAAGAGAGAGACTACGCTCTGAGCTCTGCCGACAGGTCTGGTTGTCTGGCGTCCGACGCCCGGCTGCCTATTGCGACTGCTGTTGGCGGCTGCTGGAGTTCCTGTGACCACCTGCTCCGAGCGCTGTTGCTGGTACCAGCCCTGCCTATCGCTGTTTCCACAGCTGACCTGTAAATATTATCTCTATCGGACTAGGTGGTGTTGGTTTCTAGGATTCCGGCCACCTAGTACCCCTTCTCCTCAGTCCCGTCCCGCATCTTTCTCAACTATCATTTCTCTCTTCGGCCTGAAACCCGAGCGGTGGTTAGCCTGGGTGACCTCACTTGTTGAACCTCTGGTTCTTGGGTGAGGGGCTTTGACTGGACCTATCGGTCCTTCATTGCCAAAATCCCTAAACGTACGGCCAGTAGACTGTCTTTCACCCTCGCTAATTAGCAGTGAGGTCCCACATATACCCTCCACGGGCTGCGTCTATGCAAAGGTGTCACGGCACCTGCCCATAAAACACTACCTTAAAATAACGTAGGTCCCAGTTAGGACCCTTTCGAGGCTAATAGCCACCTAGGTCCCTGATAGGTCCTGAAGAGGCCCCCTGCCTCCCCTCCGATTAGTGATAGGTCCTGAAGAGGCCCCCTGCCTCCCCCTCCGCTCAGTAACCTTCTAGTGGCTGTAACAGCCCACTGTAATTAGGAAATTTCAACCGATACTCCAGATAGGATAAAATCCCACACCACGCTGTATATAGGTTAACTTCCCATTAGTTAAAGCTCTCTTGCCTAACCTTCCAATTCACCAGCCTTACACAAGAGCCAGTCAGTTAGCGTCTCCTCAAAATTCTCTACTGCACAAGCACTCACCCTCCCTGCCTCATTCTCTGGCTCCGCCGTCATTTAAGCTAGCCGGGCCGCGTGGGGAAAACCGCCCGACGCTCTGACGTCACGCACACGCTCTGACGTCACACACACGCTCTGCCGCCACAGCCTCCAGAACTTTCTCACGCTACGCAGAAAGCGCGCGCAGCCATAAAACTGAAAACTAAACTCGAGCGGTTCTGCACGGTATAACGTAAGTTAATATAGCCAGCCATTCTCATGGATCGCCTTAACAATGCAAACCTGCCAAGCGGAGCTTGGCTGGTTGGTAGTTACGACTCCATCCACCAAAATCTTGCAAAGGAATCTACCTTCAGTCTGGACAAGGCCATCAGCCGAAAGGTGACAGGCAGCTATGAAATTATCCGGCACCAAAAAGATGTCCTTGTTAAAACCAGCAACGCTGCCTCCACTAGCGCCTTGCTTCAAACCACAACTTTCGGATCGAAACCGGTCAGTTTCGCCATTCATAAGTCTCTGAACTTCTACCGGGGCACAGTTCGTGCGCCAGAGGCTTCCCACCTCTCTGAAGACGAAATCGAGCGCAACTTTGATTTTGAGGGCCAAAGTGTGCTCACCATTCAAAGACTCACTCTCCCCAAGCCCACCACCGAAAAAGCCCCTCACCGTAAAGACAATCGCTTCCTGGTCACCTTCGACACAAAGTGCCGAGATGACTGTGGCCGTGTCAAACTGGGCGACTGTGTCTACCCAGTGAAGCCGTTCTACCCCAACCCCATCAGGTGTCAAATCTGTCAAAGGTACGGCCACGTTGAGTCCAGCTGTAAAAACCCAGCCCCCCGCTGTGGCAAGTGCAGTGCTGCACACCGAACCAAAGACTGCACCTCCCTTAGCCTCCTGTGTGCTGCCTGTGGCGGCGCCCATGGGGCTACCGATCCTAAGTGCCCAGCCTGGCTCCGTGAAAAACATGTAAATATGGTGGCTGAAGACGAAAAGCTCCCCTTCGACCTGGCCCGCAAAAAAGTGCGTGAGAGCGAAAAACGCCACTCCCTAACCCAGGCACGTAGTGGCAAGGCCACCGCGGCAGCCCCCAGCACAGCTGGCCAGGCCACTCCTCAGCTCACCGCCTCCCAAAAGCGTCCCCTTCGCCCCCTGATGGAGCCGCTAGTCATGGTACCCCTTCGGCTGGCCATCCCCATGTCATGCAAAACACGCACCACAGCACAAACACCTTTTGGCGCAAGTGGACTCCCAACACGGGCTGGACGGATCCCCCAGCCAACCAAGCCTGTTCCATTCCGGGTCTTCCGCCCAAAAGTACCGCCGCCCCCCGTCCCTCACATGGCACCAGGAAGACCTGGACCCCAACCGAAGGGCGGCAAAGCAGCCCTCAGCAGGTGCCTAGCTGTACCGAGTTTCCCCCGCTCCCAGCCCCCTCCCACCCAAAAGTCACCGGTGCACCCCCTCCCAGGCGCCGCCTACGGCGGGCGCCGGGACGGAAACACCAGAGTGGCAGCTCCCCCCTTCCAGTAAGACAGCTGCCACTCAAACAGAAAAAGTCAGTGTAGCCACCCAAACCGAAACCTCTCTCACGGACAGCAGCAAAGCTCCTGCCTCTCAAGCACCGACGACCCGCCATTGTGGCTCTCAAACAGATCTGGCATGTCATTACATGCAATCCCAATTTGCCAGTGATTCCGACACGTCAGGTAGCAACAGCGAACCTGATAGTGAGCTGCCCGGGACCGAGTCTTACCCAAATGCTGACAGCATCTCGGTCACAGACTCTGTAGAAAATAGTTATCTCATGTCGGCCTCCCCCACCAGTTCAGTCTCATCCAAATCCCTCAGGCCCGGCAGCCCCCCGGTGCCGAGGAAACTCCGGTACACCCGGCACTCGTCCCCCCGTTTCCACTACCAGCGACACGAGCAGCACACATTCCTATCACCTCCGCCCCCGCCCCCGCAAACCCCCCAGCATCTAAGACATTAAACCACCATGGGTTCAATTCTCCAATGGAACACAAACAGTCTAATTGGGAAATTTCCCTTATTTAAATCAATCTTTGCTGAGAAAAAGCCGGCAGTAGCAGCACTCCAAGAAACCCTCTTTAATGATAATGATAATAACAAATTCAAAATCTCGGGTTACTCTTGGTACCGCCATAATGTAAACGCTACTGTCCGTAAAGGAGGCACTGCCATCCTTATTGAAAATAGCATCCCTCACAGCCAAGTGCCTTTGGTTACGCCACTCGACTGTGTCGCTATTAATGTAGAAATTCAGCACGTCAAATTGACGGTGATTTCACTGTACATCTCTCCAAGCGATCCTGACCCGTCGGCTCGGGACATCGCCCAACTTTTGGCACAAATCCCCGGCCCTTTGCTACTACTTGGAGACTTGAACGGTCATCATCCCTCATGGGGCAGCGCCACCACCACTCGCAGAGGCGAAATCATCTATGACGCAATAGACTCTCAAAATCTAGTTATCTTAAATAACGGCGCTCCGACCCACCAAGCAATGCGCGGTGGCCATTCTGACACTGCCATTGACATCTCGTGCTGCTCTCCTAGAATTGCGTCACTGTTCACCTGGGAAGTCGAAGACAACCCAGGAATGAGCGATCACCTCCCAATAAAAATTGGTATTCCCATAGGCTCAATCGACCATGTTACTCTTTTTACACCCTCATGGAATCTAAAACGTGCCGACTGGAACAAGTTTGAGGCAGAGGTCGACCTCACACTTGTCACCGGAGGTGACCCCGACTCGGCAGACATTGACTCGGTACTAAGAGCCATCAGCTCAGCAGCACATTTAACAATACCAAAAAGTCAAGGCCCCCGACAGAAAAAAGGAGCCCCATGGTGGAATGCAGAGACGGCACACGCCAAAGCTCAAATGATTAGAGCCAGGAAAGCCTACGAGAGGAGGGCACACAGCCCTACTCGCAATGCCCTCCGGGCAGCCAAAGCCCACTTCCAAAACACGTGCAAGCGGGTCCAAAAGATAGTTTCAATGCCTTCGTTTCTAAATTCAACCGCTTCACACCCATTTCTAAAATCTGGAAAACCATTGGAGCTTTCTCTGCGAAACGACCGCCCCGTGGACCCTTCCCTCAACTGACAATCTCCGGCCAAAACATCACGGCACCCAAGGAAGTCATGGACGCCTTTGCTGATCATTACAATGGCGTTGCAGCCAACAGTTCCTACAACCAGCGCTCAAAAGACCAGGCCGAATGGTGCAAACGCCGCACATTCTTCAATTCTAGTAATCAGGAGTACTATAACGTACCTTTTACAATGACCGAACTAAATTACTCCATTAGCAAGTGTGGAAACACTGCAGTGGGCCCGGATGAAATTCACTACTCTTTCTTCAGGCACCTCAGCCAGACAGCACTAAAATATCTTCTCTCGGCCATTAACAACATGTTTCTTAGCGACTCTTTCCCCACTATGTGGCGGGAGAGTGTCATCATTCCCATTCCAAAACCTGGCAAAGAAAAAACGGACCCTAAAGGTTATCGCCCCATTTCGCTTACTAGCTGTGCTAGCAAGCTTGTAGAGCGCATGGTCAACGTAAGACTTCACGAAATTCTCGAAAAGAAACTCGATGCTATGCAATCGGGTTTCCGGCGCGAGCGAGCCACCACTGACAATCTGATCAAACTGGTCAGTGACGTCCAAAATGGCTTTTACAAGAAGCAAGTCACAATTGCTGCATTCTTAGATATCAAGTCGGCCTTTGATCGTGTACAAAAAGACGTCCTTTTGTATAAACTTTGTAAACTGGGAGTCCATGGCCACCTTGCTAGATTCATTGACAACTTTCTTAGGGACAGAAAATTCAAAGTGCGCTGCGGCACCACCTTTTCCTATCTGACATCTCAAGACCAGGGCACACCCCAGGGTAGCGTTTTATCTCCGACCCTCTTCCTAGTCATGATCAATGACATTTTTTCCAAAAAGTTACCGCCTGGAGTTAAGTACTCCCTATTTGCAGATGATGTCGCTATTTGGAAATCCACTCCGGTCGACACCAGGCGGCGCAGTCAACCAGAATTCAAAACCGCGACTACCGAATTGCAGGGTAGTCTCGACGACATCCATGCTTGGTGCAATTCAATGGGTCTATCACTCTCGGCCGAAAAGTCATCAGTCGTAGTCTTTGCCAGGCCAGGTGCGAGACACCCTGTTCCTCAGCTCCAAATCTCAGGCAAACCCATTGAATGCGCGAAAAGCTTCAAATTCTTAGGCGTCATCCTTGATACCCGCCTTAGTTTTAACGAGCATATTACCAAAGTCGTCTCTAGCTGTCAAAAACGAGTCAATATCCTCCGCATGCTCGGCGGAACAGAGTACGGCGGGGATCGAAAGACCCTGCTCATGCTCTACAAGTCCTTGATCCGGCCCATACTCGAATATAATTCGTTCGTCTTTGACTCAACGAACAACACTAATAAGCTAAAGCTAGAGCGCATCCAAAACGCAAGTATCCGGGCAGCCACAGGCGCGCTCAGAGAATCCCCCATCACCAGCTTGTTAGTGGACAGTGGGCTGTGCCCTCTCCAAACAAGACGCCACTCCCAGCTTATCTCTTACTATATCAAGGTCCAATCTACCGAAAATCACCCGGCGAAACAATGTTTCGCCCACCCTGGACGTGTATCAAAAACTAATCGGAAAACCTGGCCTCCATTTAAGAATAGAGTAGCTAAGACCCTGGAAACCCTGAACCTTGCGATTCCAGAAGCAATAGGCAAACCCCCACTCTCCCGCTTTTGGACTCGCAAACAGCCCAAAGTCGAGTTTCTTTTCACCACACGCAAAGACAACCTCACCACAGAGGAGATCTCCCAGAAATTCTTAGAGTTCCAGTCTAACAACACTGGCAAAACCTTCATTTTCACCGACGGCTCTAAAATAGGCGAAAAAGTAGGCCTCGGCATCTGGGGGCAAAATATTTGCCTCCAAAAACGACTTCCGGACAACTGCTCAATCTTTACTGCCGAGGCTGTCGCCATTCTAGATACACTAGTCCAGATTAGAACCCTAAATATTAATTCAGCCGTCATCTGTTCAGACTCTAAATCTGTCTTGCAAGCTATCAATAACGTAGTCAACCCCAGCCATCACGTAATAGCAGACATCCAGAAGGGTATCGACGATATCCCAGATGTCTCCTTTCTTTGGATCCCAGGCCACTGCAAAATTCTCGGAAATGAAAAAGCCGACGAACAGGCCAAAAAGTCTCTTGAACTCAGAGAGGTCGCACCTCTCAAATGGTCCGGAGACGATAGCAAAGCTCTCCTCCAGAACCATATCCGGAAGTACATCCAAAATGACTGGACCACTAACCACAGCGCCCATTTATTCCATATCAAGCCTAACATCGGCTACTGGCCCAGCTCCAACCAAAACAGTCGTCGGCGTGAGGTCATCCTGACCAGACTCAGAAGCGGACACACCAAATTAAATGCCTATGGGCGTGTAGGTACCTGTGGTACCTGCTCTGCCATGGAAAATCCCTACCATATCCTCATCGACTGTCCCCAGCACGACGCCCATAGGCAGCCCATGCTAGATTATTGCCGCATCAGAAACATCCCAGTAAACCTTTCCACTCTTCTCGGCAATGATCACCCTGAGCTGCTGGACAAGCTCTTTACATTCCTGAAGGCTTCTAGGCTCGAGAGCTTTATCTGAACGTCTATGGTGGCAGGTATGGAAAATGCCTGCATCCGAATAGCACCCCTCATATTAGAAATAACAATTACACTAGAAACGTCCCTCTGACAAATTTAAACAATAGGTGCTTCAAACTAGGTTTTAACTGTCTGGTCCTAAGGTATGGTAGACTCAGAATAACTCCCACCCTAGGAAAAAAAAACCAAAAAAAAAAACCAAAAAAAAAAAAACAAAAAAAAAAGTTCAACTAACCAACTAACCCTACCTAACCATCCGTTCATATTTGCTAACCAACTAACCCTAACTTAAGGACTACTAACTATACTAACCACGTCTAAGACTAACAACTAACCAACTCACACCCCTCCCTAACACTCTATCTGTTCTATTACCCTTCTCTCTTCCTCTATGCGGCGGCTACCCAGCCAGAGAGGGTGCTGTAACCTCACCTCCTGGTTGCAGGATAAAGACCCGCGGCATCACGTCATGGTGCTTGCGGGTATTTCTAATAACCCAAAATTATTCTTTTTCAATGGAGGAACTCGAGTAACGTAAGCAAACGGTTATTCGATAACAAGGAACAAAATTCAAAAAACTAATCTTTACGCTGGCAAGACTCTTCACGTACCCTTTTAAATCCTACCTGTGCCCCAAGCTCGGCATCTCTGCCGTAGCAATCCCCCTTCCCTCGCAAGTGTTGCTACACTTCGCGACCCATTCCTTGAAATAAGATTCGTCCCTTTGTTCTGCGACATTAAAGTAAACACCCCTCCCGGAAAATTCTCCCCCACACTTTAGAGGCGGGCAAAGGTGCTTTGCACAGAACGCCTTATAAAAAGCCCTTAACTAACTAACTTGTAATAAGAAGAAACATAACTAGCAAAGACTAGCAGCAACTAAGGGCGGTGATGATGCCAGATGTAATCGGCCAAAGATGCCCCGTTGTAGCCAAGCTGTCTTTCAGAAACGCCAAATAAGCCGGGAAACGAAGGCTAACTTGGCTCTTTGTCGAAGTAGATTCTGCCCATTCTTGGCTAAAGGAACTGGCAGACTTCATCCAATAGATTTTTATGGGCACTGGGTGTATTACGATGACGCGTGGAGACAGTGGAGAGGGTAAGCATATTTAGAAGCAGGAGCGGATGGTGGAAGCTAAAATCATGGGAAAACAGATGGAATCAGAGTTTGAGACGGTTGCTGGGTCGCCAACCAAAAGATGATAGGGTCGCCGACGGCGTAGGTAGATCGGCAAGTTTTTAGACCCCTGGTATGGATACAAAAATGATTTTTCACTATTCTCGGTACCGGAAATACAAAAACAACTTTTCAAGGACGTAAGCCTAGAAATCATATGCACAGATAAACTGCTTTCCAGAAATGTATCTTTCAAAGCGGTCAGCTCATTTTTTGGTAACACAATGCTAGGGTGTCTAATTTTCCACTCACCAATTTTGCGAGTGGTGGAATTTAGTGGCGGTGTTCACCCATTGGAACTTTCTCCGGTGGGGCAGGGGAGGGGGCACTGTGCGTCTTGCCCGCGCCAGAATTTCGATTCTGTTGTTCCACTGAAATCGGTGGAGATAAGGATGCCAGGTATAATTGACCAGAAACATAGAAGTCGCCAGATTCTCTTTCAGAAAAGCGAAAGAAGCGCATAAGAGCCGAGTTAGGGCCTGTTCCAGCGCCTCCTCAAACCTGCTCCAACTTCCTCAAAGCTTCTCCAACTTCCTCTCGCCCGGTCCAGCGCCTCCTTAAACTTCCTCCAAGCTCGCCAAAGCTCATCTCAAATCTAATCCAACCTCCTCTCAAACGAAAGGTGGTTTTTCAGAGGAGGTTGGAGGAGCTCAATTGTGGCGCACGAATTTCAATTGAGAAACTAAAATAAGTTATTTTACAGTGAGAAACGACATTTTTGGGCAGCTAAAGGTTTTGATTTGGTTGTTTTTCTGTATTCCACTTTCACTAAAATACATTAAATGAGTATCAGAGGCCTTAATCAAATTCGATTAGTTTCTTAGCTGTGCCACGCCCGCCATATTGGCGCTGATCAGGCGCAATCAGCTGATATCTCATCCAATCTCATCCAAAATCGGTCCAGCGGACACCAGTTGTTGCGCCTGCTCCGACTTACTCCAAGCTACTCTCGTCTTTTTTTCTAAGGAGGCGCTGGAACAAGCCCTTAATTTGGCGATCTTCTAGTCGATTCTGCTGCTCTCTTTTTCCAGTGGACGTTGGTAGAGGAGGCAATGGAACTGGGCTTTGTAGTAAGTATTGTTGAGTAAAATTCAATAGTAGTAAAATATTGTTCAATAGTTATTCAATAGTAGTAGTAAATATTGTTGGAAGTGAGTGGAAAATTCAGCAAAAAAATATAAAAGTGAGTGGAAAATTCTGATTGACTGGGTGTTGTTCTGCACCCAGCACCCCAGGTTTTGGGACACTGGCTGGCAGGAGGTAGACAGGTGGAAGGCACTCCACTTCCGGCGGGTGGTAGCTCCCAGAGCTGAACGGTCCTCAGCCCACCGTCGGAGGGTGCCAGTCCAGGGCGGAAAACGGGCACCACTGCAGTTTCGCTGGTGTCTTTGACTTGAGAACTTTCTGATCTCCAATATACCCTTCCAACACTGTTAGAGCTGGTGACGACGTATGACCTGAGTGATTGTTAGCCCAAAGGCGGCTGCTGCTGCTTCCTAAGACTGGCCCAGAGAAATGGTGTCAAACATTTTCAGTGCACGGTATGAGAACTGAACGTTAGGGATGCGGCCCGATCTTGTACTTACAAACTAAACTACCGCTGTGTAAACTAGCATTGTAAATGCCTGAACAGCTCTAGTCTTACTCCCACATAATTACTTTATGTTTACTTTAGAAACGTTGTGTTGGGTTATGGCGTCCTATCTCCAACAAGCCCTGCGTGAAATTGGGTTGGGTTATGTGAGAATTGAAGAGCTCAGGTTCATACATACTCACATATAGCCTTAGTCGCTGATGTGCCCTAAAACTCCAAAGGGCCATACCTACATACTTAAATAAATGCTTCTGGGAAATGCTTGGGAGAAGCCTGGACTACTGTTATGGAAGAAAGTTGGTATTGAAGAGAAGCTAATGTCAAAGTAAGTGTTACTAGTACTCTTACTTACTCTTAAGTACTCTTACTAGTAAACATGACGGGTCATGAACTGAAATGTGGCATGATTGAGTGGGTCATGAACTGAAATGTGGCATGATTGAGTGACATCTGGAACTGTGGAACCTTTCAATGATATTTATTTATGTCTACCGCATACTACACCAGGGGAAAATAATGCTTCGGTGAGGAACGAATTCTTACGCATTGGGCTTTCAGACAATGATCAATTTTTCGCCGTGCGCCATACTGGAAAATTTACGCAGCATAAGAAACATGTGGAATTTTTACGCATTTTCGTAAAGATCAAGTAATACACTTTGCTTATAGATTTTATTTTCCTTGACAATTCTGTAACACTTTCCACGGAACAATTCCAGAATCAGATAACATTTGTATCAACCCTAACACCGTTGGAAGGAACCCACTATTTCAAAGTAGTCCAATCTAACGTTACGGATTTTTGCTTACTTTATACCCAAAAGTCTTGGGGAAACGTAGAGGACTTCGAGTGGTTCGCTCTGAATGTTTTTAAGGCCATGCCGCTACTCTACTCTGTACGCATCTTTACATGATGTGTTCTGGGATGGAAAACTTACGCATATGGCTGGAGCTCCCAAATTTTACGTCGTGGTTTCTCGGTGCAAGTCCACTTTTATTTCCCCTGTACCACACTGGTCAGCGGCAGCTCCTTCCAACATCCTTATCCTCCCAAATGTATTTGTCTTCATTTTCATTGTTTTCAATTGACTGCATAGTTCAAAAGGTATGTGTGATGGCTAAAACAAACATACTATTATGCTATCTCTTATGTGGGGTGCATTGACATTGTTGAAATTCGAGTGCCCCGAATGATTTTCGTGAACCCACGCCCGCGCCCCTGGGTCTGCCTTTGTCAATCACAGTATTCCCAAAGATGTTTATCGAAAAGCTGAGTGAAGTGTGGTGTTTCAGCTGATGCAAAATGGCTCTTGCTAATGACTGGGCCCAGGCAGCAGACAAACAGGAGACCGTCCTCACCTCAAAGGTAAGAACTTTGGAAATTCTCATGCACTGGGGTAGGTTAGACCCGTTGAGGTATTAACGTTTATAGGCTTTGCATCACTTGTGTTCATTTATGGCGGAAATGCCAGCTGGAGAAAGCTGATTGGTTGGAAGTTTCTGTTATGAGCTACGTTTGCCTTTTGTGTCATTTTAACATGTTTATATAAATTTTGTCCAAGTTTCCAGTTCGGTTTTTTTTTAGTCGGGGCCTCACTAAATTCAACAAGAGGGACTTGTCACGGAGACCCGGACCCTACCACCCGAACGAGGAACTCTGTTTGAGAATTCCTAGGCTTCTGATTGGTTAATTGTGATTTCTTTTAAGCCCTATATTTCTGTTTCAAAAGAGTTTTGGAATGTTGTTTTTGTAAAGTAATTTTTTCTGTAGTAGTCAAAAGTTCTACATCACTGTTTAGGATAGATATGACCTAATTTTTAGAGAAATTGATAGCCTTAGCCGTGTGTACGTCATATACACCGATATGAGGTGTACCGGTGAAGTCGTCTAGAAATGTTGACTTTGAGAGCAATTTCAAGGCATTTGCAGGCTGAATTCGCAAAAATGAGAATAGGACTTCTGAAACAACTTTTTGTGACCTTTTGATCTAGCCAATAATTTTTTTTCGCGTATCTCCCTTTAATCATAGGGACAGCTGCCCTGCTCAGGCCCCCTCTAACTAGTCAGCTGCCAGGCGACCTACGTCGGATAAATATTGAGCGCCGGAGCGCCTCAGGAGAATCGATCCCAAGCTTGCACACGCACTGGGACTGCATGTTCCTGAGCAGCGGGTCGGAGTCCAACGCTCTACCAACTGAGCTACCGGTCGGCAAAAAAACCTTATTTCTGGTTTTTTGCTTATTGTTCCCTGCGGCGGTTTTGTTTTTCATCTTCCTGCAATTGGTTCAACTTCTCCCCGTTGGGCAGGTTGGCAACTTGCAAATTGGCGCCTCTGGCGACGCCGGTGCAGCAGCCACCAACAATGGTGACGTCGCCCAGGGGGACGTCATCTCGGAGGCGGACGCCTCCCACCTGAGGAAGGTAGGCACTGCTGCATGTCATCTCGGAGGCGGACGCCTCCCACCCGAGGAAGGTAGGCATTGCTGTATTGGTAGAACCCAACGGAAATATGACCGGTACCGCATGCCAATTGGCTGCTTATTTTATTCCGCAATGGTGTATTGAAAAAATTGTTACCCGATGCTTGTTTTGTCCAAATTTGTGATACAATAGCAAGTTTTCCCTTGAGGAGAGCACTTTGTTATAATTTCTATCCGCACGTGTCTTGTTGGTGATTGTCGATGATATATGTAGAATGTTTCAGGTTATCAGGACCGGCCTAATCAAGAGCAAGTACGATATTGAGGTCCAACGTGCCGACCCTACCTCACCTCTGTTCTCAGTGAAAAGTTTCGAGGCCCTCAACCTGTGAGTAAAATACGGCGGCAGCTCAATCACTGCTTCCAAATTGGAAATAGGAATGGCGTAAATAGTAAACCACCATTTTGACATCTTCAAACTTCAATTTAGACATTCTTAATGACAATACTATACTAGCGAGTGAGCCTTGCTTATGCTGTGCTTTTCAGCGTACAAATTGCATATGTGATTAGATTCTTAAGACATAGGGGATATGTGTTTGTATAAAAGATGACGGTCACTAATTTTCATGGTATTTTTGGCCTTGGGTTTGAATTTCGGAACAAAAGTTGGGATTAGACTTGGAGTGTTGATGGTGCGCTTCTTCCGGATACAGCTGAAAGCCAGTCGGTGTTCTGTCTGTGATTAATGTTGTTACAGTGTGGCGCCATGGAATTTTTCAGACGAAGAAAATTTTTTCATGGCATCACAATTCGAAAGAAAATGGTTATTCTCCTGTTCCGGGAACTTTAAGGCGGGAAAAGGATGGTTTCCATATTTTGAGTTTTTGTTGTTGTCCATAAAAAACTGTATTTTTAGAATTTCGAAAATCTGGAATGTTACTTTTATCCCCTCCTCATTGAGCCTCTGATTCATATTCGTCCCAGTGTGGTGGGTTTTTAACCCCCCCCTCGATCTCTGCTCCTATGCGGGAGAGAGAAAAAGTGAACGGTGGTAGATAACCCATAAGAATTGATGAAGAAACCATCTTGGATTGTTATTCATTTTGGCTTTTCGGCGCGCAGCCCTCCAGACAACTTATATAGCGCCCAAACAATACCTTGGTCACTTTTGGCTCAGGTCAGTATTGAAGTGCTGACGGGTCAAAGGTGACAGGCTGGAGATTTTCTGTCTAGCGTCTGAGTTGAGTCAGAGTCATTGGATACAGGAGTCGAATGATGTGTAACAGGACCATACTAGGTCAAAATGTAGAAATGACTAAAGGTTATTTAAAAACGGTATCTCAAAACTTGTTTTGCGCTAGGGTAAGAGCGACACCCAGGCGCGCTGAACTTGGGTGCCGCTATTACACGATGAGCTAGGGTGCTGAGCGTAAAATTAGTCAGTGAAAATATATTTCCCACGTGGAAAATTCCAAAGTTACGTTTTTTCTGGATTGAAACCTTTATTTAAACCCCTATTGAAGCCTGTTTCTGATGTTTAGGCTGAACTTACGATATTTTTATCTGTTCATATACACCATACTTATTTAATTGGCTTCACTTTTTTTCACACCGTGTATTTTTCAGCACAGCTATTCAGACACATTTGGGCACAGCCATTGCTATGTTCACTATAGCTCCAAAATTACCAAAGATAGACACACAAAAACCCAGTCAAGAGACAAGGTAGACTCAACGTTTTTCACAATTGAACATATCCTTTATCAACCATAGATCACTTCAAACCATTTCGAAATCCGAAGTATCGCATTTCCGAGGCCGCGGATTAGACCCAATCTACACAAAAATAAGCGTTAATGCTCCTTAAACTGAAGTTATGCTGCATCAACACTGAACTGCAGTAAGGCCTGCACGATAAAGTGAGTCGCTGAGAGAATACAATGTCAACCGAGAGCGCCCGGGCTCACCCAAGGAAGAAAACACCTATGCGTAACAGTAATAAAGAGGCGAACACTTCACACTAGTAACCACGGCCCCAACGGGCCCTTCACTCCGGTGACACGCCACAAAACCCTCCCCATTCCCGACCACATCCATCGCAGTGGCCACACCACTGTACACAGGCAGATTCAGTGCGCGGTCGCCTCCCGCCGCGCGCCGCCGTCATCAGAGACACACCGGTGAGAGAGCGCTGGCATGGTCCGCTCGGAGGACGGACACAGGTGCATACATACATGGTGTGGTCTCGAGTGTGCGTAAGTGGTGGTGTTATAAGCGTTGAATCAACGATCCCCATCTGTCCACAAACTGACTTTCGGTATCATTAATTTTAGCAATGTAGTGTTCAACTTTTAGATAGTCGCAAATGTGAAATTTCAGGTTTTCGAGAGTTAAGCACTCCTGACGATCTCTATATTTCCAGATGAATTGATTTGTAAGCATGATTGTAGTGTTGATCCAACATTCCTCATTTAAGTTGCTTTTACGAATGCCTAAAATTACGTCCTTGCCTGTGATATTAATTTGTGTTCCCAATAAACCTCTTACTCCGAGCCACAGAGTTCTTACGGAAGGACACGAATACAATTTGTGAATTATGGTTTCTGAGTACATGGGACATTTCTTACATTTATCACTCTCAGTGATTCCAAAAAGGTAGAGTAGTCTTTGCGTTGGTAGAATACGTTTTATTATCCTATACTGTATCCACCTGAGATTTACGTCCCTTGTCGATCGTTTGAGTCGTGTGTATACAGAAGACCACTGCATCTGGGGCGATAACGTTGGGTAAAGCTCTAATTTCCATTTTTCGTGGCATTTCTCAGTAACCAAGGGATGTGCGTTTTCTTCTAGTATCCAATACGTCCATTTCGCCGTTTTTGATGAGCTTCTCAGGGTGTTGAAACATTCGGGATCCACTAGCTCTGCTGGTTTTTCCCTTGATATACGTTGTTTCCACTCATCCGGAATAGCTCTCAGGATTGAGAGCGCTAAGATGGGGTGAATACTATATTTCCTCGCAATTTCATTTGCTGTTAAAAGTTTTCTCTCTGAAACGTTGTAGAGATCAGCAATTCTTAATAGTCCCTTAGTAATTGGAGTTGTCTACTAATTGATTGGTTGCTTTCGGCTTTAATATCTCTATTGCCCCATATAACTTTCGCAAGGATATTACCTGCGCTATTTTCCTCTGCTTTCTTAATAACCATCCACGCTGAACATGCCTCCTCCCAAAATTTGCTTCTTAGCCACTTCTTTATCGTATCAGGGTTGCTATCACAATGAAAAACAGTGGTGTCTCTTCCTAGGTGAAGTTTTTCTTTCATTATATCCTTCCACTTGGCCTTGTTCTCTACATCCATATATTTCCTAACCCACGCAATCTTTAGGCTGTTCGACTGAGATATAACATCCGGGACCTGTAGCCCACCATCCTTATATTTCGCTTTAAGAGTTGCCCGCTTTATTCGATCTTTTTTGCCGCCCCAAATAAATTTGAAGAAGGCACTCTCCAACTTCTTAACAAACTCTAAGCTCGGAGAAGGAAGAACTGTCATGAGATAAATCAGCTGTGAAAGCAGTTCGGATTTTATCAAGTATATACGCCCAAAGGGAGTTAAGCCTCTTCCGGCCCATGGAGTGAGTCGAGCAATAATATTTTCAAATTTGGCGTCGTAATTTAGGCTGGATATATTCACTTCTGGATCATTTGGTATTTTAACCCCCAGTATTTCAATACAGCCCTTTGGCCACTGAATGTTAAAATCGGTGCATATTGGCTGTTTAGAACTCGCAGCATGACCTATCCATGGCGCTTGAGTCTTTGATACATTTAGTTCCAAGCCAGATACCGTTTTAAAATCTTCAAAAATAGTTAAGCATGCTAACATTGACTGTGAGCTGCCGTTCATTATCACGGTAACATCGTCCGCGAAACTCGTGATCTTGATATCAGTATTATTGATATTAACCCCCTTTATAGCCTCACATCTTCTGATCCGCTCCAGAAGGGGTTCAAATACGATCAAAAATAGAAGGCAGCTTAAGGGGCAGCCTTGCCTAAGGCCCCGCTCTATCTTATAATCACGTGATATTTTCCCGTTAATCTGCACCGCCGCTGTGGTTGGAGACTGGGTATTTCTATCGTACAACACGTCGATCCATTAAAGGTTATAAACAACCAACACACGTGAGAAGTTACAAAATCTCATAGGTGGTGCAAGAAAAAGTTTATATAATAATAACAAAACAATAATGATATAAACAAGAACATATTAAAACAGTGAAAACAATTGTCAATCGAAGCCAAACATTAAATAATTCAAGAAGCATTATAATATCCTCAAAAAGTTTTATATTTCATCCACATAATTTCACAAAAATCAAACGAAACGCAATGTCTGATGACGGGTTCCTATCCCACCATGATGCAAAAACAATTTTTCGAAACGCGTTCATCTGCCTCTGTGTTGGTTAATTAATAACGTCGATCCATCTGAGAAAATTGTTTCCTAACCCAGCTGCTGAAAGTACGTGTTTCATATACTGCCAATCAATGCAATCATACGCTTTCTTTACGTCGCAAGCAAGGAGGAGGGCTGAATAATTATGGGAAATACAATATGCTTTTAGATCAAGCAAGAGTCTTATATTTTCCCCTATAAAGCGACCCTTAATAAAGCCAGTCTGGTCGTTGTTAATAAGATTATTGATAACATTAGCTAACCGAAGGGCAAGACACTTAGTGATAATTTTATAGAAGGTATTTAAAAGACTTATCGGTCGTAAGTTACTTAACATCCGGCTATCTTTTCCTTTCTTCGGAATCAAGATTGTGATGCTACGTTTTATATTGACGGGCATGTTTCTGGATTCAAATATTTCGCAAATAGCAAAGTGTATTAACTGATTTAGTTCTGGCCAAAAAAAACTTATAAAACTCACCGGTATAACCAGAGGGCCCGGGTGACGTATTATTACGGGTTGAGAAAACTGCTCGCCGTACTTCATCAATGTCTAAAGGACTGTTGCAGTGCTCTGTGTCCTCCCGGGACAAACGGGGGAGGCCCGCTATGAATGAATCTGGAGCCACGGCTACCGACCTTTGCCTATACAATTCCTCGAAAAATTCCCGTCCCTCTTCAAGCATATCGTCGGTGTTGTTAGTCACTACTTCTTGACCATCTTTCCCCTTATCCTTGACAAAAAGTGCCGTGCAAATGTTCCTACGTTTATTTCGCTTTTGCAATTCGTGGAAATATTTGCTTCCCGTCTCCGCCAATTCTCGCCAACGTGCCCTAGATTGGAACATTCTTTTGCTGGTTATTTCGTGTATAAGTGTATCCCTTTGCTCTACGAGGGCTTCGATTTCTCGAGCATCTGAATCTGGATTGTCCTGCAAATTCAAAATGTCTCGTTCCAACTTTTCAAGATTCTCACGTGATTTACGCTTTTTGTATGATGCAAATTGTATAACATGACCCCTTAAAACACAAAGTAGCGTTTCAAATAAAGTTACTTTAGATGCTATACTATTCTGGTTATATAGTATAATCTCTTTTATTTTCCGTCTGACCATTGCTACGAAGTTTTCATCTTTAAGGAGATCGTTATTAAATTTCCAAAAAGACCTACCCTGGCCAATGATAGGTACGTGTACTGAAACGGTTACCATCCTGTGATCGGATAAATAGCCGTCTCGTATGCTTGCTTGAGGGCTCTTCTGGGTAAACAGTACACCTCTGCTTGTCAAAAAGAAGTCAATCCGGGATTTACTCGGCGGATTCAAACGCAAGCACGTGTATAACGTCTTTTGTGGGTAAAGCTCTCGCCACAGATCAATAAGGTCATTTTCAACCATGTATGTTTTTAAAGCTTGCTTTGATTTTTCGTGATTTGAAACTCGGCGTGCTGAACTTTCCCTATCTTTTGTGATATCTAAGCAAAAGTTGAAATCCCCCCTAGTATGATAAATGTATTGTCGTACTCATCAATTTTAGTGAGAAAATCATCTATCGCTCTCGTATTGTCTGTGTTTGGGCCATAAAAATTCCCAATCGTGACACTACTTCCATTATAATCCAACTCTAACGTCAAATACCTACCCTGTGGATCTGAAAAAACTTTACTCATAGTGAGTCCCGAGTTTGGTCGCAGCAAAATTCCTACACCTCTGCTTTTATTGTCCCCATGAGCGAAGTATCCAAGGCCTCCCCATTCATTAATCCAAATATGACTGTCTGTATCTGACGAGTGGGTTTCTTGCAGCAAAATCACATCAAATTTAAGGTGCTTTAGCCAGGTGAATATTTTGCGTCGTTTTGGTAACCCACATACAAATTGTGCACGGAGACCACTAACATTAATCGAGGCCAATGTGAGCGTTGGATTGTTAGGAGCAGAAAAACTCATCAGGACAAAGTTGTAGTTAAGTCGACCATTGTAATTGTGAACATCTGAATAGAGCCCCTAAGGACTTTCAAAGGATCTGCACTTGTTCTGTTGTGATTAAGTGACTTTTGGCTACTGCAACTGTGGCCCATGTGTCTGAAGCGTTTCGTGTCTGTTACGGACCGTGCTGCGCAACAAAGGCTGATATCAAACATAAGAGACAAAGTATACAAGAAAATAAAGAGCAAAAAACCGCCAACACACATAAGAGGCCCTGACACGGCTGGGATGCGCAGCCGCAATATAATAACACTAACTCTTTTCATTTCACTGCTGTCACAATAAAATGAACATGCGCAAAAATTCCCTCAAGATACCTACGTTTGTTAAACTCACTAATCCAGAAATGCATTTGATTCAAAAAGCACGCAAAACATCGTATTAAACGGCTCGATTACACACCTATAACAACTGAAGGCTAATCCAATTCTCACTTCAGACAATACCTTTGGAGAAGTTCCGTACTTGGCGATCATCCGATTGGCGACGAAGAGTTCGGTTGCACTCAGGTGGAGATGCTTTTGGTTGAGTCTGGTCACGGCTACCAAAGAGAAAAATACATATCACGCACGAGCACACGGGAGGTGGCATCCAATTCCGCGCTAATGACCACTGGCGAGAGACTTCGCCACATCCGGCACTCCCGCTTCCCCAACCTCGGGGTCACTCACTGCTTGCGCCGGCACGGGGTCGCTCCCCGCAGCGGTCACACTGCACACGCGTGATGTCACCACTCGGTTGCCAGCGGCAGTCGCGCCGCCAGCAGGAGAAGGTGAGGGGGCCAGACTGTTGTCCGACACACCAGTAGAAACGAGGGAAGCGGCGCCACCTCTGCTAGCTGTCGGTCGCTGTGTTCCATTTCGCGAAGCTACCTCGCCCATGGTCGATGATCCTGCGCGGGAAACGCCGTTGTCCGCCAACTGAGGATTACCCCGCGACTGAGGCCGCCTCTGTCCGTGGTCAGCTGATCGAGGTCGTGCCGGCGCTGGAAAGTCCGCCGACTGGACTCTGCTCTGGACAGGAGGCACAGGGGGCGCTGCCAGGCGCAAGAGAATGGGCGGTCTCGCGCGCCTCCCTGAGCTTACGCCACAGGTCCCGGACCTGTTGTAGGGAGGTCACTCGCATCGAAGGAGAGTCTCTGGTGAGTTTATACCCCGGGATTCCGCTGTTCGTGAACACTGTCCACACTCGCTGCTTTCTCCTCATTGTGAGGAGCTCACCGAATATTTCTCTGTTCTTAGGTGTCAAAGACTCGCTGATGTAAATGCGATGGTCATGTGGAGTCGACACTCTCCTCAGGCTCAACCGCTCCTGGTAAAATCGGTCTCTGAGGTCTCGGTCCCTGAAGGCACAGATGACCACGCCGTCACCAGGGAGCCTGTGAGCCGACGAGGAGCTGTCTCTTGTGAGCGGGATGTGCGGGAAACTCTCCCTCAGGAGTTTGACGAGCTCTCCGCGGATATCCTCGTCCACGCGTTGTTTCCCCAGCCGCCGGCAACTAACTACCAGGTTAACTCCTCTCTGGTGGCGCTCCATTGCGTCAACCTGGTCTTCCAACACAGTGATGCGCTGCTTCGCTTCACTTAAGTTTTGCTGGAGGCTGTCTATTTTTTCTGTTTTCTCGAAAGATTCTCCCTCCAGTAACTCGATCCGTTTCTTCTGGGACTCTTGTTTTGTTTTCATCACTTTTTCAAGCCTACGCATGTGACCTTCCATGGACGATTCGATCGTGGCTTCAATAATCTCTTTTATATAAGAGAGTATTTCCACCGGCAGATCAGCTTTCCCTGTTGGGGATTTACCTTTAGGAGATTTTCCTTTCTTCTGTCTTTTCTCATACGAAGAAATCAGCTCGGTGATAGACTGCTGCCTTTCCCTTTTGCGCCGGGAAGTGTCGTCTGTCTGTCCACATTCCGCGTCACTAAAGACCGAATCGGTGTCGCCGGCGGTCGACATACCGAAAAACGTCCCTCCAGAAAAGCTCACAAAATCCTCAAAACAGCTTAACTTGGCTCTGTGCACTCACATAACACGCACTATACATTCACTGAGCGGCTGCGCCACCCGGCCTCAGCGACCGGCTACTGCCTCATATCGAGGTCACCGAGCGCCGGAGGGAACGTCCGCGCGCGGCCGCGGTCAAGGCCAGACTGAATTGGCTTCACTTAATGATTGGAAAATTTAGTAAAAAATACGACAGAAGTGAAGAGAAAGTTCAGCGTGCCTGGCTGGCGCTCTCCACTCAGAATCATGGGATTGGGAACACTGTGTGAACGTCACCATCTGACCTTACATAGTCAGCGTGCTTATCAATCGACTCGCAATGATAATACGTAAAGGTATCAAAAGCCCTAGCACTATTTTCAGCGCATTGTTGAGCCAAGTCTGAAACTCTGCTTAAGTGGTCACTGATGACATTTGAGAGGTCGCAGGTCCAGACATGCAACATGACCCTGAAGAGTGGCATATGAAACTATTTTGAAAATAGGAAGTTATTATAAGCGGTATAAGCGGTACAGAAATATCCATTTTTCGGCCAATTCTCTTCCCCGCTTCCATACATTGCCACTGGATATGAAAAATCCCTTCACAGCATAAGCGTCGCCACCGGCAAAAAAGTGGGGGGGTGGCAGCCAAACTTTAAACTGACGCTGACAAAAAAACTTTCCACGTTAGGACCAAATGCTGTTCGAATTTGGGCTCCTCGTTGGCTTCTGCAGCGGCTGGTTATAAGAATGTCCGGTTTTCTCCCATTTTGACTGAGATCAGGAAATTTTTGGCCAAAAAGTGGGGGGGCAGTCCTCCTGACCCCCCCGGTGGGGGGACACCCCTGCTTAACAGCAACCTGTGGTCGACCTTTTACGTGATATAAATATCTGATTGATAGATTAAAATCTTTTGCACTGTTGCCACTTGAAACTTTTTTTAGAGGCAAGTTCAACTGTCCTGGCTTAGTTTCCGGACTGGCGGCGGCCTAAAATAAAACTTTACCCAGAAGCTGTGCAATCAGTCAAGGACAAGGTGTGCTAGGTAGGGCGGGTGTACGCACTCACTACATCGCCGCACTTCGCAGTGGGTGCGGTGATGTAGTAGATAGCACGCTTGCTCTCCACGTGGTGGACCCGGGTTTAAGACCCGGCGGATTCCCTGAACAAAGAGATATCTGACTCCCCAGGGACCATTCCAACAGGGAAAAAGAGTTAGTGACGCCATGTTCTTTCAATAAACCCGCGCTTCTTGTTCCTGACATATTTTCAGTCCGATTAGTTTTACCCAGTGAATGCTGTGTGTGTGGTCGGTAGACGTCCAGAGCTGTTGAAGGGAGTGTACGCCATGGGCTTCAACGCACCGTCCAAGATCCAGGAGATGGCGCTACCTATCCTGCTGGCTGACCCGTGAGTACTGGCCCAGGCCCGGCGGCCGCGAGCGGGACTGACGGCGGTGGCAAGGCTGGGGGTCGGTGGTGACAGCGCGCTGGCGGACCGGAGTTCTAACCCCGCAACTCCTGTAGCGTCTGGAATCAACGGCGTTTATACAAATCAATGGGCATAAAGGATGATCGACATGAACTAACGGTCATGCAGCAGGGTGTACCATTGAAACTCTCGTACTTACGAAAAATACACAGAGTTTTGACATAACATAAATGTTTATCTTAGTTGAGCTTTCAATGTTTGCCTGGCGCCCATTAGCCTCTGCAGCTGCAATGTCCTTACACTCCAATCATCATCTTTCAATCTTTCCATACTTTTGTTGAAAGGTCGACATTCTTCATGCTGAGTTTATAGCTTGTGGTGGTTTCCTAGGAGCTTCTCAATATTTTCGCTTTGATTTTGTCGTGATTTTATGTTTTCTCTTCATTTAGTTTAAGACGTTGTTTCATTCAGATTCGTTTTAGCTTGATCGAGCACAAGCGCTATTTTTACAACAAGGATTTAGACTGATTCAGATTTGACATGCGTGTTGAAATTACTTTCGTTAGTAATGATTGTGTGGCTCAACGTTTAAAAGACGCCTCAACCACAGAGGTGATGTGGTGTCGCGCTTGGTGGGTGCGGGATTCAGCTCCAGCTAGAGAATCATGGATTTCCTAGATTACGTAAAGGAAGCGTCACACTTTCATGATTGGCTTTGAACTAAGATAGCAGCTTTTTAGCGATGTTGAGAAACCGCTTATGGCATATTTCATTTCACCCAAAGCTCTCTGTATAAAATTTTCGCATGCTTTGGCACGCGCACTGGAGAGGGGTCTGGCACTAACGCGCACTGGAGAGGGCGGTCTGGTAGGCCCCTAAGATCTCATAAACTAAGAGTTGTAGAAAATCACTGTTTGGGGGGTGAGTGGGGGCTATGGTGAACTACATCATGACCAATTTTTATGGACCTAGATCAATATCTTCAAGGTCAAATCTTGGCCATGCTGGGGCGCGAGTAGAAGATGCTGTAATTATGGGGGAACGAGGCGGGAATAATTTAAAGGCGGACCAGGGTCATAAAGGGAAGGTCCCAAAGAACCTTGCCTACAGTTTTGGGGTCAAGGTCAACAACGGTCATTGACCTGTAAGGTCACATATGGTATACTACTTTAATGTACAATATGACTAGCACTATAGCAACTGTTCGGCGGGAAATCAGGATTGACCTTTCCCAATGACCTTTGACCTTGAACTTTGTATTGATATCTAACTATGACCTCATAGCATAATATACGTCAGACCGGGTAACAGTGTTCTGAAATTACTTTTCTGCAGTGTGTGATATCAAAATTCAGGGAAAAAAGAGGTCAAAATTACTTGACAAAATAGGGGAAAAAGCAAATGTAGGATCAGAACATCTCGGCAAACAAGGACATGCACTAAAAATACATGTACTAAAACATCATATGCACGTGAAATACAAAAACAAATAAGGGATGACCAATATTGATATTAAAAACAACTGTATTAACAGAAGTTAAACCAACTTGAGAAACCCACAAATTCAACTCCTGCCGAGTTCAGCATTTTTCCACAACAAAAGCATCAGAAACGTACAAGTGAATACATCAATAAACCGCAAACCCACAGCATTAAGATGTAAATAAAGCAAAGTCTGGAATACCTACCTAACAAAACAATAACTCGGGTGAGGTAGGTCTTGCTTTAGAACCTTTAACGAGCTGAAATGTCTAAAACGCAGACAAAATTCCAAAACTTGTCCATTTGAGCAAAATATTTTCAAACAAACATTTTTTAAATATACCTACACCAGCGGGACTCACTCCCTCTGTTTTCACTTGCATTCATGGAGAAATTGCAGCATGCAATCACACAATAAAAATACCAAGTCAAATGGCCCGCATGAAAATATTAACTTACCTTTGCCCAGATGTCTGGATTTCTCAAACTTGAATTATACTACCCTCATTGAAATAAATAATGAACAACAGGTTGAGGTTCAGAATTACCCTGCTTAAGCCATAAGATATACCAACACTGGCTACTTAAAACTCACCAACTCTCAAACGTACTTATGACCTTAGATACCCTGCATGCAATCCAGAAACGCACACAAACACCACGGTTTGGCAAACAATAATCTCTTCTGCGGAAAATTAAATTTCACAATGCTAGAAAGACATCTCGCGTCAAATTCAGGCTAGCCTGTCGACACCGGTTGCCAAGTACGGTTTTTCTAATGTAAGTAAACTGACCAGGCAGGCCTCTGAGCGTGAAAAGGGTGTCGAAATTCCCCACCTTTAAATCACGCAGAGATTTGGCGTTTGTAATGGAAAAAATCTAATTTTACCTTAATCTTTCGTTATTTTTCTAAAAGCATCCTGAAATTCATCTAAATATTTTGGCTGCATTTGGAGATATTCCGAGAAATACATAGAGGTGCATTTTCATGATCCGTGAAGATTCCCTCTTTAGATATTATTTCTTTAAAAACTGTAGAACAAATGTCCAATATTGGGATCGTTTTATCAAACTAAGACAGCATAATTTTTAATTTCATATATGATAAGCCACAAAAACATCGTAAAACTATAGCATTACTGTTTAAAGTCAAGGATGTCGAAACTATTTGACAATGCTTGCATTGTTCCACTCAAAATTTCGAGTGACATGACCCGAAATATTGCTAAGAAATATTTTTTCCAACTGGAAAAGATTCTGATTTCATATTTGGGGTAGTCTCAAAAGTTTCTTTTGCACAAAAACTTCAAAAATAAATGTTATAATTCACCCTGACCCGCGCGATTTCTAAGGATGTCGAAATTCAATCGTAAGGAGCTGACGTCATCAAATTATATATTACGTCAGAAGCACTACATTTCAAGGCCTTTGGCCTTGGTTAGTAGTAGCCTCCAAGAATGGTGTGGTGGCGCAACATGGTGACGATTGCTTGGTTTTTTAGCAATGTGAATGTCATGATGTCTCATACCCGTTTTAGCCTCAGGCAGTTTTAAGCATCAGTTTCGGCTAGCACAATTACGAGCAATATTTCGGGTTTTTAATTTGTCTCTGAACTTCAATTATCCAATGGTACCGCGAGTCAGCGCTGCCGGTGGTCATTGCGTTTATTTTGAATTCAGCTATATGTTTAAGACGAAAGCGTACATCCCAAGCGTGAGAGGCATGTGGGAGCTTTTGTTGTTGAAAGAGGAGAGAGAGGAGAGAAACGGCGAGGGTTAGTGTGGTTTATAATGTGGGGTATGTTATTAGTAGTTGTACTTTATTAGTACGCTAAGAGACGTGAGGGGTCGATGGCTGACTTTATTTTCGTTATATGGTTGATTCAGCTTATTGCATCTCCGGGCCAGGCATTGTCTTTCACATTCTGTGAGGTCTCAGTGTGCTTGTGAAGAAGCAATTGTTAGGAATGTTCTCTTACAGGGCTTTGTCCTTTTGAGCATTCATTGTAAAATGTTTGTGCTAGAATCCTTCAGTATTCAAACTTCCTTCTCTCCAAAGATGAATGCTGCGTTCTATTTTGACATGGAATCAGTCCTGACGGGACTGTTTAAAGAATGCTGCATTCCGTATGACGGTAATAGGTTCGCAAAGCTAGGGTTGCAGCATCTTTATCGAATGGTATGTTGGCTTGAGTTGCTGGTTTGGCCCTGCTTCCATTCCTCAACTTCTGAAACAAGGAAACTGATAATGCTGCATTTTTATTCATTTAGATCCGTACATGTATTTGCGACAACAGCAACAAGCAATAAAAGACCATATCAGTACATGTTAACACAAGGCTAAAATCCAGTAGGATATGAAAACAAGGGCACACTAAAAAGCTGTCATTGAGGCCACCACTTCACAAGCTGATAATGCTGTAAGCAGATGATTCTGATGATTTTGTTTAGGATGTCAAAATTCAAGATTTAGGATGTCAAAATTGATCAAGTCTAGGTGTGGGTTTCCACGCAAAATTCCCAATTTCAGGACACTGCCGGGTAACGCCATTTGACCGGAAGCACAGAGGTCAGTAACCTTGAAAGTGCTGATATGACCCTGACTTGTGAACTTTGACCTTGACCTTTATGGGAGATCACCTGACATACCATATCGGTTATATGGCGTTATGATGTCACCACTCGGTCTCCAACGCAAGTAAACTGGTCCGACCGCGCGATTGCGGTGATCTCAAAATGCATATTTGACTTTGAAAGCCTATAAGTCAAATATTCGACCGATTTTCAAAATTATTTCACCAATCGACGCGCTATTAAATTCTGTTAAATGTGGCTAAGTATCGTTTGTCGGCTACGAGCGGTTCTTCGACCACCTCGGAAAAACAGGTGGGGCCTCCGAGGCCCCCTCCAGTGCGCATGTTAAAGTTTAAAGTAGAGTTTACTATCTGATTTCAAACCGGGAAAGAATTCCTCTCCATCTGGTAGCGCATGTCACGTGATAAATGTTAACATATGACATGGCCACGCAACCTTACATGTCGCAAGGCGCTGCAAGCTGCCAGATTCGTGATTACACGCGATGCTTGGGTCAACCCAGCGTAGTAAGATAAGAGGCGATGCCTTTGTTTTTAGTGATTGGACGTTGGAACAAAATGTGGTTTCTTGATTTTTCACATGTCCGTAAATGATCGCTTTTTTAATAAGCTTTTACTTGACATGGACCAACAGGAGGATCGGGTATCAGGCTGCGAACGGAACTAGGTCTGAATGAGGTGCCAGCGTGCTGGGAAATCCGTGTCTAACCTAATGACTACGTCTGAATAGCTCGATTGCCTACTTCAAATGATAGGCCTCGGCAGAGAACCTGAGTCAACATGCTGGGCGGTCGGGCTAAAATATTCATACGAGGTAATATGACTAAATAAAAAGTGAGGGCTGACGTAGCGCGCCTGCATCGTGTGATTTGATCATACACAGCACGATTCAGCGTATGTACAGTCATGTACAGTATGTATGTTGTCATTGTGTACGAGCCGTTTTTGTTTTGTAGATAGTCGAATCATTGTTGTTATGATATGGTGGCTGTGACGAGCTCGTTGTGCCCCTCTCGTAGTTGGTGTGTGCGCCGGTCCCGGTTGGTGGGCCCTCGAGCCCAACCAAATGACTATGTGGCCGGTGCAGCCCGCAGAACCTCATCGCACAGTCGCAGTCGGGCACTGGCAAGACGGCCGCCTTCGTCCTGGCCATGCTGAGCAGGGTGGACGTCACCAAGAACTACCCTCAGGTGGGTGGTGGTGGCTCAGCTCTGGTGACACCGACGTTAGCACTCAGTTCTCAGCGGCAACTGGTGTGGCGACTGTAGCATGGCCCGAGTAATAAAGACATCAAACTCGTCATTGCCCAAAGGATGAGGCAATACTGGAGTACTTTATTTGTTGAATAAGACTTCCGAACATTAGTGCTACCAGTCGCAGTCAATTTTGCTGATGGCCAGAAGCCCACCTGGATTTATCACTATATTCATAACCTTGGAATGATTATGTCTAGAAAACGCTTATTTAAAGACGAGGCTCAGAGTTTTATGTTACTACGCGCTTCCATGGTTTCTTGCCCATTACAGGTACGTCATCAGGCTAAATACAACAGTAAAGGTTGCAAGTTTGAGTGAAAAACTAGTCATTTTGTAGCCCGAGTGGGAAGAGTTGTGTCGCTCATACTTGTGACATTTACTTTGTATCTCTCCGGATCGCGTTCCCGTTATGGCGTAGGAAACCATAGTGGTGTGTTTGTAACATAAAACCATGTGCATAGTCCGTAGACAAATGTTTTCTTGGTATCCGGTTTTCTTTTACCGGCGATGAGATCTGGGCAAGCGGTGCTGAGTCTGCTCAGCTGTCCTGTCATCCTCTTTGTTTTTACCTAAACCAATGATTGTGTGGTGTTCATGCATATTGTTGGTTTTATTTTCTATCATAAACATTGTGAAGTTCGATCAAATATTACTTATAATTGGGGGGGGCGTGTGCACTGATGGGATCGAATATAAACTTCATATATTGAGAATATCAAGTCAGTTGCGTTCCCAAGGAAACGGGAAATATATTTTTCCAAAAAGCTGTTAAACGGTCCGACAGTGGCACGGTTCAACAGTGGAACGGTCCGAAACTTGCCACCCGCCGTGCTTTAGTCAGGGGTCACATTGCTGTGTACGCGCGCAGGTGCTGTGTCTATCGCCCACCTACGAGCTGGCGCTGCAGACCGGAGACGTGGCGCAGAAGATGGCGCAGTTCTGCCCCGATCTGCGCATCAAGTTCGCCGTCAGGGGCGAAGAGAGTGAGCATTATTACCCCCCCGTACCGTAGTTCTGCCCTGACCTGCGCATCAAGTTCGCCGTCAGGGGCGAAGAGAGTGAGCATTATTACCCCCCCCTACCGTAGTTCTGCCCCGACCTGCGCATCAAGTTAGCCGTCAGGGGCGAAGAGAGTGAGCATTATTCCCCCCGTACCGTAGTTCTGCCCCGACCTGCGCATCAAGTTCGCCGTCAGGGGCGAAGAGAGTGAGCATTATTACCCCCCCCACCCCCTCCGTACCGTAGTTCTGCCCTGACCTGCGCATCAAGTTCGCCGTCAGGGGCGAAGAGAGTGAGCATTATTACCCTCCCCACCTCCGTACCGTAGTTCTGCCCTGACCTGCGCATCAAGTTCGCCGTCAGGGGCGAAGAGAGTGAACATTATAACCCCCCCGTACCGTAGTTCTGCCTCGACCTGCGCATGAAGTTCGCCGTCAGGGGCGAAGAGAGTGAGCATTATTACCCCCCCGTACCGTAGTTCTGCCCCGACCTGCGCATTAAGTTAGCCGTCAGGGGCGAAGAGAGTGAGTATTATTACCCCCCCCTCACCCTCCTCCGTACCGCAGTTCTGCCCTGACCTGCGCATCAAGTCTGCCGTCAGGGGCGAAGAGAGTGAACATTATTACCCCCCCCTACCGTAGTTCTGCCCTGACCTGCGCATCAAGTTCGACGTCAGGGGCGAAGAGAGTGAACATTATTACCCCCTCCCCCGTACCGATTACAGACTGTAGACATCTGCCTCCTGTGCGCCGTTTGCTGTGATTTGGGTTTATCCCATTTGTGTCGGTTTCAGACTTTCAGTTACTCTCAGTTACTTTCGGTTACTCAAGTCGGTTACTTTCAGATTCCAGGTGTAGGAAATATTATCGGTCAAACTGCTGATCGGGAAACCGTAGTTTCAGAAGGCAAGCGCAATTGTTATTCGTGCCCCAATCTCCTCGCATTTTTATATTTTTTGGGATATCAAGTTAAATTATTTACCCATGAATCGGGTGATTGTAAGTCTGTCGCAATGGGCAGCGAAATACCAGGCTTTCAGTGGTGTTATCCATAGGGTTGGCGCATAGCGAAGAGGGACTAAGTCTTTCCCTTTCGCAATATTGCAGAATTCAAATTCTTTGTTCCATGGCGTTACAGGGTAATAATTATACTTGTGTCCATCAGCACTTCCAATATTTTTGATGTTTATGCCTACGCTGGGGTGGTGCATGGTGCCTCCGACCGTATCTAACCTCCAGTGTCCCCGACCTTATTTAAACGCCGGTGTCTCCCACAGTGGTGCGAGGGTCCCACATAGACGAACACATAGTGATCGGCACTCCTGGCAAAGTGTTGGACTGGGGCATCAAGTTCCGGTTTTTCGACATAAAGAAGATCTCCGTGTTTGTGCTGGATGAGGCGGACGTGATGATCTCGCTTCAGGGCCACCAGGACCAGAGCATACGCATCCACAAGTACGTCATCTCCCGGCCGACAGTCGACTCTCCTGGCTTTGCGCAGAAAAAAGCCATGCGTTTTTTTCACGGGAAGGAGGTTTCTTTTTCATATTGTTGGTCGTGTTCTACTGAGGGATGAATGGGTATTCTCTGTTTGCGAGTGCGGTTGGCCAAAGCTTAAATCACTTCCTGCTACTTTTCACAGATCCAGTGCAAATCGATAACAAACCTTTATCCGAAAGTTTCGTTTTAATATCTTTTTAGAGTCACCGGCCATTTGAGCTTATTTAATTGCCTATAATTCTTATCAGTTATCGAGCTACTGCAGAACGTATGGGAATGTGTGGGGTGTATTTTAGCATCAGTTCTCAATGATTCCAATTAATCTTTAGTTTCTACATGTGTCCAGGGACGGCGGATTCCGGGGTGCAAGTGGTGCAGTTGCACCACTCGATTTTTTCAAGTGGTGCAAAAGTATCTTTTTGCACCACTTGTTTTGGCTTTGTCCAGGAGGCGCCCCCCCCAGGCCTCAGCCGGCGCCCCCGGCCGGTCAGAGAAAATCAAGCCTGATTACCGCCTACCTGAAGAGGTAGGATCCTCTGTGAAAAAGACATTTTCATACATGAATGACGCACCTTGACATCAAAACTGCGCCCTGGAAAGCAAAAGGCGCCCCCCCTTGAGTAAAGGCGCCCCTCTGGATAGCATAGGCGCCCTTGAAAAGCGTAGGCGCCTCCTGGACAGCTGAGGCGCCTCCGAAGAAGAGAAACGGCGCCCCTAGATATCACATGCGCCCCTGGTTAGCACAGACACCCCTTGACAGCAAAAGGCGCCCCCCCCGCAGAGAAAAGGCGCCCCTGGACAACATAGGCGCCCTTTGATAAGAAAGGCGCCCCCTGGAGAGATAAGAGAGAAACCCCCCTCCCGAGAACAACGGCGGCAGGGACGGCGGATTCCGCAGGACAGGGTGTGCAGTTGCACACCTTGAAAAAATGATGGTGTACAATAGTATATTTTTGCACACCTGGTTTTGACCTCGTACGGGGAGGCCCTCACGGATTTGGGTGGCACCCCCGGATTTTGCCGGCGCCCCCGGCCGGTCAAGAGAAAATCAGACACATCGCCTGTCTGAAGGGGTAGTACCCTCTGTGTAAAATAAAATACACTTTCAAATATGAATGGCGCCCCCTGACATCAAAGCTGCACCCTGGACAGCAAAAGGTGCCCACCCCCTTGAGTAAAAACGCCCCTCTGGATAGCAAAGGCGACCTCTAGACAGCAGAGGCGCCCCTGGACAGAAAAAGGCACCCCCAATTGAGGAGTAACGACGCCCCTGAATAGCATAGGCGCCCTCTGGTTAGCACAGGCACTCCTGTACACTAAGAGGCGCCCCCCCCCCATAGAGCAAAGGCACCCCTCTGGATATCATAAGCTCCCTTTAATAGCAATCGCGCTCCCTGGACAGCAGGGGCGCCCTCTGGATAGGATAGGCGCCCCCAAAACAGCAAATACGCCCTTTGATACCAAAAGCGCCCCATGGGCATAACTCACCCTCTGGATAGCATAGGCACCCCTGGACGGCAGAGACGCCCCTAAAGAAGAGCAACGGCACCCCGGGATAGCATATGTGCCCCTGGTTAGCACAGGCACCCCTGGACAGCAAAAGGCGGCCCCCGCCCCCTGAGTAAAGGATCCGGGTCTCTGGATAGCATAGGTGCCCCTGGATAGCGCAGGCGCCTCCTGGACAGCAGAGACGCCTCCGAAGAAGATCAACGGCGCCCCTTGATATCATATGCACCCCCTGGTTAGCACAGGCATCCCTGGATAGCAAAGGCGCCCCCCCGAGAGCAAAGGCGCCCCCTCTGGAAAGAATAAGCACCCATGGATAGCAATGGCGCCCCCTGGAAAGGACAGCAGAACATTTTTTAGGGAAAACTCAGTTGAGGGGGGCGGTGGAGATTTTCTTGTGCTGGCCATTATAATGTCTTCGGGGGGTCAAACCCCCATTTGGAGGGGGCGTTAATAAAATTTAGACGTGCTAGTGTTAAAAAATGTCTCCTAATTTTTGTTATTCCATATTCTAAAGATTAGAGATGCTGCCCAGGACTGCGGGTTTTTTTTCAACGGAAAAAGGCCAAACCGGGTTTGCGAAAAGGCCAAAAGGTTCAAATTGTACTTGCACTAACAAATCTTGTTTTTTATAAATTTCGTCCAAGTTCTTCCCAATACGGCTGTTGGAGTCTGGGTCTCATTAAAGTCCTCAAGGGACTTGTCACGGAGACCCCGACCCCACCGCCCGAACGAGTAACGCCCACAATGAAGGGTTGATTTAGAAGCCAAAGTTTAACCTCCCACAAAGCACAGGGATGGCCGCCTCGCTCAGGTCACCCTCTCATCAGTCAGTTGCCAGCCGACCTACGTCGGGCAAACGATTGAGCGCCGGAGCGTCTCAGGGGAACCGATCTCAAGCCTGGACATGCACTGCCACTGCATGCTTCTCAGCAGCGGGCCGGAGCCCGACGCTCTACCAACCGAGCAACCGGGGCGGCCAAATGGCCAAATAAATACCACAAAAGCCACTACCGGGTGTCATAAACCCACAGAAAAAGGACAGAGCACTCTTGTATCACTGCAGTGAACAGTGCACTGTATAAAACTAAATGTTGATAATTTGATATTGACTTGATATATTTTTAGCACACTGCCCATCTCATAAGAAGGCAGGAGTCCCCTTCCAATCCCGTGTGGCGACCCAATTATTTTATCCACATAACTAAACAATTTGTTAGCATCATCAATTATCTTGGCCGCACCACTGCCCGATAACATTTGATATCTTCCTGCTTTTTCTGTGAATTGTTTGCTCTTGAACAGTGACGGATCCATAGGCAGATCCAGGATTGCCAATCGGAGGGGAGCACCTTCCCGGGGGCGCCATCCGGAGCAGGGGGCGCCACTTTTGACCGGAAAAACCTACCAGGTGGGCGTAAAATCCTATCGGTGAGCACCGATTTTCGCATCCTGGGGGAGAGTGGGAAGCGCCACTTCAGGCGAGTGCCATCGACCTTTCAGAGGGGCGCCGTGACCATTTCAGGGGGCGCCGAGGATCGATCGGGGGCTGCATCTGCCCCTCCCCTTTGCCCCCTGGATCCGCGTATGGGCGGATCTAGAATTTTAGTAAGGTGGGGGGGTGAAACGCGGAGCCTCAAAGTGGGCACTTTACCATCAACTTTTCACCCAAAGGGCGCCTATGGTATTCGGTTTTCGGTTGCCGTCATTTTGGTGGATCGTATTCTTAACAACGTCCTATCCCACCCTCTCCCAGCCATAACAGTTTGTACCAGCCAAGCAAGATGCCTATTTGGCGTGATATTTGAAACAATGAATTGCTAAACAGTTCAGTCCACACTTTTTTCGGCACCTCTTGAAAAATCTGTAACTGCCACTAGGTCATGGAGAAATTCAAGACACTTGGGAAGATGCAACAGCTGAACATAAAGGGATATATCTGAGGATTTTTCGATTAGTGAAGAGGGGTTAAGTTTATTTTAATATCAAATATGATAATCATCATTTTGCCTTTCCACGTGGCCAAGATTCGTAAGATAATGGTGAGAGGACATTGAAAATAATCGCAGCGAGTGTGAACCTGGCCTGTGCGCTGTCCAAGACAATTACCTCAGCGGAAAAGCTTTAAGTTAAAGAAAACACAAACCGGACTTTAACCCACATTATTAATTGCTCCTAAAAAATAATGTTTGAACCAGATGGCAGACTCAAGGAGATATAAGGGAAGTTGAAACGTTAAGATAAACACATAATGAAGTATGTGGGCATTTTCCATCGACCTTTATCTATATTATTCAATTCATCAGCATGGGAAAATTGCTCTTGTGCGTGAAATTTCGGAGGTGTTAAGAGAATTTCGGTAGCCATGTGATTGAATGCTGAAATAAATCATGCCATAGGCATGTGCGATTTGTGACATAAATGGGCCCTACTAGAATAAAAAAAAACAGTTTCAACGTGTCCAAGTACTCTCTTGATAAATTGATAACTTTTTTTCGTTTATTGACTGTAATTTGCGCGTTTAATGATCATGTGCAGTGTTCAGATCGAAGTGAAAAGACCATTCAGATTGATAAAACGAGTATATTTTGTCACTGACCATCCACTTATACCATCAACCATCGCCTTCAGGTCAAGTGCAGGACTCATTTAAGAGAAGAAGTGAGCGTGCACTGTGCATGCCCAAATCGAGACACAGCCACCCTCCCGATGGACAGACCGCGCAGAAATACGTCCTCGTCGCGTTTGATTTCGCGCAAGCGTACGACGTAGTGGACCACCACCTACTACGCGTTCGCCTGCTGGAGATGGGGCTGTCAAATTGCACGGTGGCCTGGATTTGGCAGTGACTCCGGGACCGAAGAGTCCAGGTGGAACTAAATGGTGTGCTTTCCAGTGAGCGCATTTTCCGAACTGGCCTGCCGTAAGGAAGTGTCTTATCGCCAGTTTTATTTTGTATGGGCGGCTCGGCTGGTAGACGCACTCTGCGCGGTTCCCGGATGCTCCCCTACATGTACGCCGATGATACGGCGGCTCTCTGCACGGGCAACAACATCCAAGTCGCCAAGGACCGGGCGCAATAAAGCTGCTGCTGGCACCCTCATGAAGTGGACCCGACATCACAAAATGGTGGTATCAGGAGCCAAGATCCAAGTACTGGTGATGTCCCAGTGGGCCAGAGACGCCGATCCCTTCAATTTTAAGGTCGACGGGAAGTCTGTCACTGCTGGAGACACCCTACAGCTACTTGGCGTCACCATCGATCGGCTCCTCCATTTCGGTCCACACTGTAAGAGACTGTGGGAGAAGGTCCACCCCCGCATCTCCCACCTACGTCAACTGTCCGGCTGCAACTGGGGGCTGCACGAACAGCACCTCCGAACCGTCGCTACTGGCTACGTGAGAGGAGCGATGGAGTAAGCGGCCGCAGCGTGGCTCCACGCCACACCGCCATTTCATGTCGAGCTGCTGGAACGCAAAATGAGAGCGTCGGCGCGTATCATCACAGGATGCACCCACTCCACTCCCAGCCGAGTTAAGACTCCCCGCGTAGCGCCAGAAGGAGGGTACTCGCGACCCGACTGCTGGTGAAATTCCATACCCTGCCGCCTGAAGACCCTCTGTGAAGACGTGCGGAGGCGACAGCGCCCTCTCGACTCTCCTCGGTGACCGGGTGGCGGCAGGTGGGCAAAGACATGTGGGATCAAGCAGGCATCTCCCTCCCCATCGAGTCTTTCCTTCCTCGACGTCTTCCACTGTGGGTATCAGGAAAGTGAGTCACATTTCAACTAGACGTGGGCCCACTGACATCAGGAGCGCCACTTGTCCGGAAGAAGCGAGTAGCTCTCCCCACCTCGCTTCCCTGACTCAATGTGCCACATGGGTGTGGACCGACGGGTCAGTGCACGGAGGGGTCACGAGCGGGGAGCTGGGTCTTCATCGAGTCACCAGACAGAGCCCAGCATGAGCTCAGACGACCAGCAGGCTTGCTCTGCTCGAGTTTTCAGGCTGAGATGGTAGCCATCCAAACTGCCTGTGTTTTCCTACTGGACTAATCAGTGCACACAGAAGATCCAGTCATCTTCAGCATGGCCTGCCAAGGTGACGACGCATTATAGAAATAAAATGGCTTCAATGTCTGCAGATAAGACAGCGAATCGGTAAAAATCGCAAACTTCCTCACCATCAGCTTAGACACCTGGTCCAAACAGCAAAAAAATGGAGTACAGCTCTGAAGTAAAAATGGATCCTTCGTAAGGCAAACTAGAAAACTTCTCAACATCGTCACCAACAAATGCACGCCCTGTGCCATTGTCACTTTCTTTTGCAACCGTCTATATAGAAACAGACATGGTTTTCGAACGGCTCCGCAAGCAAGTTCATAAAATACTGGCGCGTCGGTTCAGGAGGCAAATTTTTGCTTTGTTGGCGTAGGTTGTGTTCGTGTTAACTGTCGAGATGAGCTATGGTTCAATAACAGCTGCTTCATGTGGTTCGACGAGATTGCTGTCGATACCAGCCTGTGCCAGCCAGGCACAGACTCTCACTCCCCTGGTGACGGGTTGCAAAACGCGAGCCACTGTCTATCTGACTGAGGTAGGCGTCGCCAAAAAATGTTTGGTATGTGGGGCGTGTTGGTGACTTATTTTAACACGCGCATTGACGGGGGTCTGAGCCACCTTCGCATTGACGGGGGCGGGTACCCCCCTAAGATCTCGAGAACCACGGTAGGTAGCGAAAAACGGTAAACGGCGTTGGGCTGCCCATCCACTTCTCCATCGAAAACATTTGAACCATTTCTTTGTCAAGTCACATTTAACGTCACGAGAGGTCAAAACATGCCCGTCATAGGGATAACATGTAAAATTCAGTTTTTCGGGAATTACATCTGAACAAGTAAAGATAGAGCAAAACGACTTGAACTATATGAATCCTCTTAGCAAGCCGAATCGAATGATATATAATTTGACCTTGCTAGGTCAAATCAAGGATTTGACCTAACCTGAGGTCAGGTCAGGGTCAAATTATATAAAATGCATATCATTAGAACCGCAAAGCCCAGGCGAGTCTAATGCAGCTAAAATAAATGCTATATCACCATCTGTTACTGAGTTATTCCGAAAAACCATTTTTCCCATGTATTTCCAATGGAGAGGTCATGCCTCGTACCTGACCTTAGGTCATCGATATCAAAAATACCGGAATATATGTTAGAGAACTCGGTGGGCCATTATGTGATATGAGTTTCAATCGGATAAGTTCACCCTGCTCCGACTTATGCTATCTTAAACTTTTTTTGAGGTCGGGTCACTTGACCTATACTGGTGACCTGACCTGAGATGACCTAACCTTAAAATTTTCACAGAAGTTGTAAAAATGATGAGGAAAAGGTATGCCAAGTACGGTGGCGCTACGCGCCGCCGTTTTTCTATTGTCTCCGAAAAACCCGAGGGGGGCGGGTACCCGCCCCCCGTCAATGCGCGTGTTAAAGGGAACGTGGCACCTTGGTAAAATCCTGGAATTTTTGTGTAATTAGGCGTACTTTTAGCCGAAAATAATGAAACCACTCATGATTTCTCTGAAAAATGTACAACAAGCTCAATGCTTTTATTTTTAAAATACTCCTCTAGGAAAATGAATAAAAATCTGCCTCTGGATGATGTCATGACCTGGCAACCACTACCATACTCGAAACACTTCAATGGCTTCGATTGGCTGATGCTCATCGTGATGTCAGCATATGTCGTCACACCAGCAGCTCACAACAATGGCCGCCTGGCAAGAGGTACATGAGAGGTACATTTCGGGTAGGTTTTAGTTTTTTTCTACGGAAAAATCGAGTTCCAAGACAAATGATATATAGAGCACCTGGTTTTCCGATTTGCTTTACAACTTGGCTATCTCAGTTAAAATCACGTTCTAAAGGTGCCACATTCCTTTTAATGGCTTAATGCAAAGCGAGTATCTTACTGCGCATTTGTAGCGGTATTTCACTAATTTCCACTAGCATGCTTATTATGGGTGAAGCTTGGAACGCTCCTGTTACTATTCTGATAGCGAGATGACGGACATATCGATAATCTTTTTCGCGGACTAAGGAGTGGCCTCATACGCAACCCCGGTCTGCGACCTGGGATAACCCCCACCGGCGCAGGAGAGCCGCATGACAATGTGCTGAAATCAACCATATTTCATTCTCAATGTATCTCTTCATAAGCCTGTAGGTCAGTGCCATCATTCTTTTCTTTGAAATAAATAGTAAATATCCCGCAAACAACCCCGGATTCGACCCGCGCACCCCTCATCATGAGACAGGACCTCTAACCACTAGACCACTGCGCCACACTGTACCGACTCCCACTAACTCTACACCTGTGACCCGTCAGGAGGTCACTGGCCGGTATCACGCAATCAAAACGATGCCGTGATCGTGGCGCCGGGTGTTGTGTTCGTACAGAAAAGGCATGGTATAAAGCTGCTTCTAGAAGACGAACCAAACATTAGATTCGCCTAGAATCACTTGTATCGGCGACCCAGGACCCTAAGCTAGCTTTATGCCAAATTGCATCCACTTCCATTCATTTTGAGGACTTGAAACCATGGTGAGAAGCAAACATGTTCCGAGAAATTTAGCTCCTTGAAATACCCTTTCGGACGAATTACTCGAAAGCCGTTGGTGATAAGTGGGTAGTGTAAATGAATTGAATGACTGCAATTAATTTTCCTATTCAGCCATGTCAATTCTGAGATTGTGAATGACATGTGGTCTGAACCGAAAAGCTGCAAATAAAAGGTTTTCTACTAAAATTATATTTATACATATAAGACAATGAATTTTATTATCACGATATCCATCTCCGAATATTATCAGGCGGAAGCAATGTTCTTTCATTATTTGAAATGAAAAGTCAAATCGGCGCATTAGATCGCGAGAGATTAAGATTTAAATGAAATGAGCAAAAATGTAGTCCTCCGGCAAAATGGCAAAAACTAGGTCAGAATTTTACGTTTTCCACTGGAAACTATGCCTAAGCACAAGAAAATTGACGTAGCTGCCTCCACGTGGCTGTCTTTAAGCTAACTGAAGCGTGCCTTCTGACATTTCGAGCTCACAAGTCGGCTGTCAAATTTCAATATCTTTTTGCTTGTACTAGAAATACTGCGTTTTGGCGTAATAAATATTGTCGGACCAGTTCGAACTTTTTTCTTAGGTGGCCTTGTTGCTTATTCAAAAGGAGACAAATTTCAAGTTCGTCGCTTAAGAAATAAAAATGATAAAAATGTAAAATTGAAAACATTTGTTCCAAAATTTCTCAAAAACTATTTTGAATTTAAATTCTGGGGCCTTAGTTTGGGCGTCTAGCGTAAAAGGGCAATCACCCTACACAATTGCAGAGCCCTGGTATCAACTGTCAGAACCGCCAAACGGCCAGAATAGAGCCTCTTGAGAAATCTCAATCCGCTTCGCTCCATGGATTTCGTCATGCGGCTCTGACACAGCCGTACTCGATCTTCGGACGAATAAGTGATCTATACAGCATAAGAAGCTTATAACGTAGCGTATAACAATGAGCGTATAACGTGCGCATAACGTATATATAGGCGATGAGCATATAACGTGTATAGCATGAGAAACATTTCTCTATCTGCACGGTATCTCATCCTCGTCAACACCTTCAGTATTTTCAGCGTATCGAAACATTTTTTTGCGGAAATCCTTCAGGTGTGGCACATATGAAAGCTTATCGAGTGTGAGCCTGATAAATCTGGTTTCTGCTACAACGTCGCTCGGATTTCCGCGAATTTACAAAATCGGGTATTCAGTCTCAATGTCTATTATAAAAGCGCATGCACTATGTCTTTGAACTTGAAAATTTCAGTCTATTGCGTGTGATCCATTGCTGCAATATGTCAAGGCCAAGCTGCAGCCGCCTCTGCGCAGCTGCTGTAGTAGACACTGTCACACATATTGTGAAGTCTTCAACGAAAAACACGTGACGTATGTTTGCGGGAAGTGTCTGCAATATCATTGGTCATAACTGCAAACAAGGCTATGAATATCGCAGAATCCTGGGCTATGCTACTCTGTTGCTGATGCCAATCTGATACGACTGAGTTTACGCGAAATCTAAAATACCTATTTTTTCGGAATATTAGAAATAAACCACCCCAAGTGGCCTCGCACGCCAAGTCCAAAGAGTTTCCGCAGAACGCCATTGGATAGCAAAGGCGCCCCCAAGAGATGATGGCGCCCCCTGGGGAGGAAGGCGCCCCCTCCAGAAAATCTTGCACCACTTCTCGAAAATGGAATCCGCCGTCTCTGCATGTGTCCCCTTAGTCATGAGCCACCAATTTCACAAGTGCGTGAAAGCGGCCGCGATTACGTTTGTTGCGTCGCAGACTGGTGCCGAAGACCACCCAGATGCTCTTCTTCTCCGCCACATACAACTCGGAGGTCATGAACTTCGCGGAGGCGATCGTCTCCAACCCCGTCACCATCAAGCTGAAGCGGTGAGTCTTCAGTCTTCCAGCTGCACCCAGTCAATTTGACAGGTACAGTGGGAGTGGCACTACAGTGTCCGTACATTGCAGTGTCTCGATTTACACCGGAAAGATGTGAAATCTCCCCGCAGTCTCAGGAAACGCACTTACCTGTTGTGTAATACATCTGGACCGCGTTATGTACAGATTAATGGCCAATAGAACGGTATTCAGTGGCGGCGGAGGTTGAAATATGTTAGTGGTGTTGTGCTGACCATCTGGGTTCATTTTCTAGAAATGAGGGCGATGTCATGTGAAACTGGCAGCCAGGCGTGCCCCCACTGCAATCTCAACGACCACAGCATCCTTACGTTAACTCACTTGAAAACATTCATGTAATATTTCGCGGCGCACTCTGCTAGAAAATAAAGATGTAGCAAAACATAGCATAGCAATGCAAGTGTATACAGGAACTTATGTAACTTTCATTACTTGTGTATCTTTTGTTAAAACTCAAACCTAATACAAGAATCCCATTGTAAGCACCTGTTTACCAATGCTAGTGTGTTTTAACCTCATTGCTCTAAGAATGTTTTTTTTGCTTATAACAGGAATGTTGCGTTCGGTTTGGCTGCACTTTGTCCCCGAAGGAAGCCCCCGTCGCATTGCCAGGCGATGCTGTGTGTGTTTATCCATGCAATGACGATTTCCTTCTTGTCCAGGGAAGAGGAGAGCCTAGAAAATATAAAACAGTACTATGTGGAGTGCATGTCTGAAGAAGCCAAGTACCAGGCCATCTCCAACATCTACGGGGTCATCACTATCGGTCAAGCCATAATCTTCTGCCACGTGAGTCACCACGCTCAGCTTTGTTTATGGCAAAGTTTTGATCCCGTGAAAAATTAGACAGCTAAACAGCGTCCGGACTGGCATGGAAGTTCACCGGGTACAATATGTGGCTCGAGTGAGGACTGTATGGTTGCGTGTTGGTGCTTTGAGTTGTGTCAGAGTCCAAGGCTCCTTCGGGCCCATAATCACCCTGATCGGCTAAACTTCACCCAATAAAGTCGGCATTACATGGTAAATATGTGAGATGAGTTGATGACTAGTTTGGTTCTATGGCTACCCCGGCCTGATTGCTCCACCTGACTTGGCGGGGCTTGTAGGTGATGTCAACTCAGATCTCTGTCTTAACTGGGAGCACACACCGGGCGTGTGCCATTTCCTGGTCTCTAAGTCAGTCAGCCACTGCCGCGGTGGGAGGCGCCTGGCGCCACGTTGTCGAGTTTGCTCGTGGCCCGCGTTTGTATCTAGTACATGTTGAACGGTGACTCGGTTTCTACCAGTATGAATGTTGGATGTATCCCTCTTGGGTCAGTGCTAGTTAACCGGCGGCTTGGCGGCGTACACAGTGCAAACGATAAGCGTCCTTCTCCACCCCGCGCTGGATGGGAAGCAGGGGTCAGTGGAGCGGAGCGGGAGTCACGGTGCCTCTACGCCATCGCCGCTGGCTAGCATCGGCCTGCTGTTTAAAGAAGCACGTGACATATGATTGGGTAAAAAATGATGGAAGTGCTGGCCTTGATTTGTTGGAGTAGTTGTGAGCTACGCGTAAGGGTGGTGCCTATGTTATCACTAATCGTGGGTGTTGTCTTCGGTTTGGGCGTGGGACTTGAGCTCACGTGGTTGACTATTACCGTGGACATGCATGTACCTGTATTATCGTGGACCAGACTAATTACCTGTAGACCAGCAGCTGGTGACAGATTTGCCGCGCCCTCTGTCTGAGCGCTCGCCGCCTGTCTAGCGCCGCCGCCCGTCCGCCGGCAGACCAAGCGGACAGCCTCCTGGCTGAGTAACAAGATGACCTCGGACGGCCACAGCGTGGCGCTGCTCTCTGGCGAGCTGACGGTGGAGCAGCGCATCAGCGTGCTGGACCGCTTCCGAGAGGGCAAGGAGAAGATTCTCATCACCACCAACGTGCTCTCGCGAGGTAGGCGGCCGCGTCCGTTCAACTGGTGCTGCCAGCTGGTGGTGTGTTGTGCCGGGCGTGGGAGGCTTTGTTTCATGCCCGCACAAAACTGCAGTCTGCGCTGTTGGCTGAGAGGTGTCCTATACAGCTATGGCTTGTCATTGTAAGTTACTGAATAGACTGAGGAGTTTATACTATCCCCAGTTTTTTTCCTAATGAACGATTTCGTTGTCCCTCACGGTAAAATACCCCGATGCTTCATACATTGAAATGTTCGCTACTATATGTTAACAATGTTTGTTTTTGTCTTTCTACTTTACTCTCCCTGATACCATGGCTGGAGAGCTCTATTCGATCAAAGGGGAGGGAGGGGGTCCTGGGTGGGTTAACGCTGGCACGGCAATACAAGACCCATACAACGCCTATGGTAGACCCAAAATCTAGGGGGTCCTGACCCCCCCCCCGATTTCCACCCATGCCTGATACCGTTTCTTTGTCTCCCATTCCCCTTGTCCTTCTTCTCGTGCTGCCCCGTAGGGGATGCAGTGGCGTGGGGGAAGAGCATTCGGCTTCCACGCCGCTGGCCCCGGCTAAAATCCCCGGGCGAGTATTCTGAATAATTCTTTGGATCCCCATCACTCCCTTCCAACAGGGTGAAAGTTGGCAACACCATCTGACGTTAGCAATCAGTGTGCCGTACAGCCCCAAAGTTGTTGTTTTCTTGCTGTCCCATAGGTCTCTTAACTAGCACAACAACATGTAAACAGACTAATGTCCTAAATGGCTGTCGCCATGATCCCAAAATTCGTTGTCTGCCGCATGGGTTGGGAAAGGCACTGCTGCCTACTAATTTAAACTGGTGACCACCGCCGTGGCGCAGTTGGTTAAAGGGAGATACGCGAAAAAAATTTATTGGCTATATCAAAAGGTCACAAAAAGTTGTTTCAGAAGTCCTATTATTTTTTTGCGAATTCGGCCTGCAAATGCCTTAAAATTGCTCTCAAAGTCAACATTTCTAGACGACTTTACCGGTACACCTCATATCAGTGTATGACCTACACACGGCTAAGGCTATCAATTTCTCTAAGAATTAGGTCATATCTATCCTAAACAGTGATGTAGAACTTTGGACTACTACACACAAAAATTACTTTAGAAAAACAACATTCCAAAACTCTTGAAACAGAAATATAGGGCTTAAAAGAAATCACAATTAACCAATCAGAAGCCTAGGAATTCTCAAACCGGGGTCACGTGACCTATCTGACGCAAAAGTTTTGTCATCCTGGGGCTGAAGCAGAAAATGACTCAAGACCCGAGGTATTAAACCGCTGAAGACTTGAGTAATTATGTTTTTCCGTTTCTAGGGCAAACTAATTCATTTTGTAGTTTTTAAAAGCTTTTTAAAATTAATTCAAATACAAATACAGGAGAACAGACATTTGTATTACAAAAAACATTGCTTTTCAACTTTAAATAGTTTTCGAAAAGTAAGTGATGGGTGAAGGTTTCAGCATTTTATCGGAACTGTTAAGGAACTGTTAACCCATTTCGATAATATGTGAGTGTCCTCCCAAAATTGTGCCGAAGATACAAAAATAATTGATAGTTTCGTAATCAGGATTTTTCAAATAGCAAGAAACCACAATAATATTTTTTCGCGTATCTGCCTTTAAGGCGCATCGGTCCAGTGTGGGAGGTCGTTGGATCAAAGCTGACCTCTGGCAGACTTTTCCTCGACCGCCTCCTACCCAGGAGATGGCAGTACACTGGGTAGTGCCCGCCTTGACTAGGGACTTTCGCTGACCAACCAGCGCCCTTGTTATTGGGAGCGCGGGCTTGATCTGCCTTTAAATAGATCCACCGGTCCGGGGGCACGGCCTCGGCGCGTGTCACCGGAGCAGTCCTCTGTTCCGCTGGTTCCGAGAAATCGGGATAGCTCCACTGCCTGGTACAGTGGGGCGTGTGACAGGGAGCGTGCGGACATGACTGTCCCGCAAGGGTGCCGATAAGCGGAAGCTCCGCTGCCGTGTACTGTACATAGTGTGTGTCTGCTTGTGTGTGGTGCAAATGTGCAAAATGTTCCCGGGTTGGGAGCGCAATTTTTTTTAATTTAAACTGCTGAGAAATTGTTGAATAAATAGATTAATGAAAGAAATCGCCTCAGTTGATGCATGGTTTATGCTGGTGTTGGTTCTTCAATATGGAGGCGCGGTGTTCCTTACGCTCCATATCCGTCGACTCGTCAGGGATCGATGTGGAACAGGTGACGATCGTGGTGAACTTTGACCTGCCGGTGGACCAGACGGGCGGTGCCGACTGCGAGACCTACCTGCACAGGATCGGCAGGACGGGCCGCTTCGGCAAGGCCGGCATCGCCATCAACCTGGTGGACGGGCGCAGGTCCTCCATGTCCGTCCTCAAGCAGATCTCCGATCACTTCGGTCAGTGGCCGGCTACTGCTGCATACATATAGCAGAATGAAAACTTACTGTGGGCGGGTATATTGAACGGAGGCGATTACTTGAATCCGAGGTGGAAAACAAATTATAGTTTCTTATTGTATGCTTGGGTATAGCCACTCCCCAAAATAAGATAGGTTTAATAGGCTATAATATCAGTCAGTGAAGATGTCCGATACTTTCCAACATAGACTGTGTTCAGTTCAAAATGCATAATGCGCTGATTTATTCCTTTTTGTGGTTCCGTTTGTTATCGTAGGATTTTTTGTTTGGACTGGGAGTGGTCGCACTCACAGGTTTTTTTTTCTTCAGGGCGGAAAATTCACAAGCTGGATGTGGAGGATGTGGATGAGATAGAGCGGATCAATAAGGACTAAGCGGCCCTGCTGCTCTAGCTGTTTTCCGTTGATCCAGCTGTCACCCATTGGTAGGCGCATCATGCCTCACTGGTCATCTCACGCACCTCTTCACGTGCACGGGGACCTCAACCGTTCGGAGACGGCTGAGATCGTCCCGTTGTGTGGAAAACTCGCACCACACGGTGAAGAAGAGAGCCACACGCCCCAGTGGCCAGGCCAGGTACAACTCGCCATCTTCGAGTGGTGTGCGTTAGCGCGGGTCTCGCGGATCTGCCGCCCTGTGCGTGTTGGATGTTGTGTGGATGGTGGCTTCCGCGGCAAAGTCCGGTGCCATTCCTGCTGTTTTGTGGTGCAAATCTCCGCCTGTGAGGTGCGGTGGTTCGAGCACGTCAGGCGACATTCGGGTGATATTCCGGTGCAAGAAGCACGTGCAGCCGATCGGTTGAGTGATTGCTTTTTTGTGACGAGAGGGCGGGGACAGTGAGAGGGTCGAGTCCGACGCGGTCGCCTATGCGCTGTGCTTGTGAGTACACGGAGCGGCCCCTGGGCATCCGAGGCCAATCCCCAGCTCAGCGTGTTATCGTCATGTCTTCTGTTCCAGGACGTGAATACATTTTATATTTCCGCTTGTTGACCTGTTTGTGTGAATTTTCGGGGAATGCGACTGTGATGTCATCAGAACTTCTTCGGAAGGAGTGTCCCGATGAATTCCTTGCTTTTGTTGACGCTCTTCAGGATAAACAAATTGACGGTGACACATGTATTGGCGCGAACATTCCTGCCATTCAATCTTGGGGAAGGATGATGTGAAGCAAAATGCAGACTACCGAAAAGGCATAGTTCCATGGCCCCGTCTGCAGCCTGAGGCATGGGCGCCGAAAGTGGGGGGGGCGTCCCCCAATTTTTTGGGGTCCAGCGTCATTAATGCTGTCAGGTACCGAATATGTTCCAAATTCGCCTCCCTCTGGTCAGCACCAGCCCTGGTCCGTTCCCCCATCCATGTGAAAATTCCGTGGTGGCGCCCCTGGCCTGAGGTGAAGAAGATATGACTAACAACCCTCTCCCGCTTGTACAAAGAAATGTGACGTTAACTGAAGGCAAGGGATGTGACATGTGGTGATTGGATGCTGCGGGCTGACGCAGACTGCTGCTGCCAGTGAGTTGACTATCCAGTTAGTGTAACCCACTGGTTTCCTCCTGAAACTCCCTAAACCACAGCGTATTCCGCCATCTGAAATGTTATATCTGTTATTAACACCCGCCGCAGTGGGCCTCCGATCCGCCTTCGCCCCGGTGAGAGAAAGGGGAGGAACACCGGATATACCTGTCGATCTCGGCTCCTATGCGGGATAGGGAAACTACGCGAACGTTGGTAGATAGCCCACAAGAAATGATGATGAAACTACCTGGTTTTTGGCTCACGTCTATTTTGAGTTGAAGACAGCTTAGAGAAATTATTGGCTCTAGCGTCTGACTGAGTTGAGTTCGTCAATTTGTTCGTTCGATCACTCGTGACGGCGATTCGAACGATGCACGACATAAACATACTAGGCCGAAATGTGAAAAGACCTAAGGGGACGTTCATATATCACGTCCCGCTCCCAGGGGGGTCGGCCGAAACGTGACGTGGGCGAGGGGGTTGACCAAAGGTGACATGCTATTACACGGGGTAGTCTTTCCCCGCCGGTATATTTTGGTGGTTGTGTGTTTACTGTTAAGTTGTGGTTTGGTAATTTATCTTTATTCATTTGAAAACATTAGGCGCACTGCGCCTCTTGTATCGTAAAATCCCCTAATGTCTGAAATACAAACTGATTACCGCGTGCTTTCCTTTGTTTGTACATCGCAACATCCAAAACATACATAGGCACGCGTTTTCTTTGTTCTACTCCTGACAGAACCAGTCTAACAAGGGCTCACTGGTCCGTCTACCAAGCCCATGGATATTTCAGCCACTCGTGGGAGCGGATCTCAAAAAGTGAAAGTGTCGGACGTCAAAAAGTGACGGAACATGCCGTTGGGGGGAGGGGGTCGAAAGCACATCGAAAAAATAGGGGTCATAATTTGTGTTCATACATTACGTCACCCTCCGGGAGGGGGAGTTGGCCGTGTCGTGCTGTGACGGGGGGGTCGAGAACACATCGAAAAAGCGTGACGTAATTTATAAACGGCCTCTAACCAAAGGTTAGTTCAAGGTCACTCCGACTAAGCATAGTCAAAATGTATATCAATCGACTGGTAATGATAATGCCAACGTAATGGTATCGAGAAAATATATCTATCACCATTTTCTGCAAGGTTATCGACCCGAGTCTGAAAGCCTGCTTAAGCCGCAGATGCCATCTCAGAGGTCACATGTCTAAACTTGCAACACGACCCTGGAGAGTGGCCTAAGATATTTTGATAATAAAACATTATTCTCAGCCTTCTATACAGAAGTAGCATCATTATGTGGAAAATTATCGTTTTCTCCACGCATTTCCGATGGAGTGCTGGTGCCACAACTTGTGTGATTGTGGGACTATTATGAGATATGAATATTATATCAATAGATGTTTATCCCCGCAGGGGACCAATTTTCATTTGCCGGACTTTTTGGCACCTGCTGACTGGTCTGGCACATGGATAATTGGGTACGGGATGTGACGACACCCGCGACCCCAGTTGGCAGGATGGGTTTCGCCCCTCGCCTTCGGGCGAGAGGCCAAATCGAAACTGCCATCCTCATCCTTTCTTAGCCCTCCTAACTTCAAATCCCACCCACTCCTTGTTCCTTTTCCTCTTCTTTCCTTATTTCCTTGTCTCTCCATGCCTTTCCACCCGTATCCTTTCTGCCCAATCCTAAATACCCCTCCTGCCCACTATCTGCGATGTCTGGCCCGGCGTGTCTCCGCGGGTGGCAGGGGTGTGTGCACGCTTGCTCGTCTTGAGTGTGGACACCCCGGTCGCGTGCGGCGCGCGTCTGGGCTGGGCAGCGCAGACCGACCCTCTTCCTTTTGCAACTCATAACTTCCCAGTTACCCACCTTTTCCCAGTGTCATGGGCGTCCCCACACGTGCCTATGATTCCTGGATGGTCTGGGTGTATGTGGGCCTCCGGCTCGTGTGGCTGACGATTGGATCCCTCTATTCGCCGGCCCTGCGAGCCGGGGGCTCGCTTCTCTCGGACCAGCCGGGAATCAGTTGTGACGAGCAGGTGGTAGTCGCCTGCTCCGATGAGGCCTTGTGGGGCGCCTGTCTTTTTAAGGTGAGCTGCGCACCGACCCGTACCCCGGGATGAAGGAGTCCTGGTAGCTGAGCTGAGAGATGCGCTGTGTTCGTTCGTGTTCCTCTAGCAACACTCTTCTTTGGTCTGGATTTCCGCAAGGGCGGGGAACTCTTGAGGGCATCGACAAGAGTAGCAGTTTTGTAAAAAGTCTGTCGGCCTTTGGTGGGGCTCGGCTGTCCTTCCCTCCTTTGGTGAAGTTCCTACTTCACCCGGGGAGGGTGGGGTGTCCGTGCCCCGCCCGGGGTCGTCTGGGCTAGGTGCAAGGGGGGACCGTCGTCGGGGCAGGGGGGCTTGGTGAGTCTCTCTCTCCCCTCTGTAACGGCGACGGGGAGAGGGCTGGCTATACGGGGAGACCCCCGTATAGCCAGCCCGTGCGTCGTCTCGCCTCGTAGCACCCTCGTCGGAAGGGGGGCGCACGTGGCTAGCCGAAATTAACCATACTCTCATGGATGCCACACACACCACGAATCCCTCTCCGCACCCTCCACAGGAGGTCGATACCTCCCAGCCCCCTAGAGGGGAAGGGAACGCGCGAACACTGCCACCTGGTTCGCGGAAAACAGTCGCTCAACCATCCTGTCCTCGTGTTCTAGTGATGCGGGGACTGGACACGCCTATTACATCCCTGTCACCGTTCAAACTGAAAGAGGCACTTGATCATCTGGGCAAAGTCAAAAGATGTCAGAAACTACGTGATGGCGCATTGGAGGTTGAGTTTTCGTACACAACGGATGCTGAGCGAGCACTTTCGGTCTCCGAACTGTCATTTACTAGAAAGGAGGGCGGATTGAAAATGACGTGCAAGATTGGAATATCAGTAGAGGCTCATCGGACAAAGAACTTCCGTAAGGGCGTGGTGAGCAGTCAGGAACTTAGGGGATTGTCAGAGGAGGAGATCGTTGAAGGCCTTGAGGAACTCGGAGTGGTGGAGGTTCGGAGAATTCGAAGGAGAAGTGGAGAGGACATGTTAGACACTGACACGGTCATACTCACTTTTGACACCACAGAACTACCAAATCACATCTATGTTGGGTACTCGAGGGTCGGAGTTAGGCCTTACGTACCCTCGCCTATGCGTTTCTTCACGTGTCAGAAGTACGGCCATACCTCTCGATCATGCAAAGGTAGGCGTGTGTGTGGTAAATGCTCGTCGGAGCAACACACTACCACTGACTGCGATGCCGACTATCTCAAATGTGCGAACTGCAAGGGCTGCCACGAGGTGGCGGATCGTTCATGTCCAGAATTCCTCAGAGAAAAAGAAATAATTCAAATACAAACAACACAAAAGATAAGCTTTCGTGAAGCCCGGGAAGCATATGAAGCTTCCCACCCCCGTAAGAGTTATACTCAAGCGGCATCCACAAGCGCATCGAACACTCTGAGGATGACCCCGGAGGAGGCCATCCGCTCCCTGACCGTGGCGGACTTTGTCCGCATGGCAGGGAGGATGAGGCTGGTCTTTAGGGACCGGCCCGTCACCTCGGCTCCCCAACCGAAGGTAACACCTCCTCCGAGGCCCCCTTCCGTGACGGCGCCGGCGCCCCGGCCCCGTCGGAGCCTTCCCCGCCTGCACCCCTGCCGCCTGCGACCTCCGCCGGTGGTGTGGTGCCCGGGGGTGGAGCTTCCCCCTCCTCTGAATCGGGTACTCCCGTGCCGGTGGGTGGCGCGGAGGGTGCGTGGGGCTTTGCCCCTCTTCCTCTGACGTCTGAGGGGGTGGGGACTGGACCGTTGTGGGGCCCAAGAGGAACCACCCCCCAGCACAGCGGCGCCATGAGCGGTCACCTGTTGAACCTCCAGATAAACCCGCGCCTAAGACCACACATCTGTCCCAAAGTACTCAACAGGTTCCTGCCTCATCGTCCATAAACACAGTGGCCAACCCAAACACATCTGTGTTATCAACCTCGGTGGTGGAAGTTGGGAAGAACTTTGAGGCCGCAGCGCGAGGAAGGTCACCGGTGAAGCGCCCTGCTGGGAGCCCTCCCGAGGTGTCCCGGCAAACCGCTCGTGCCCGTGGAAGTTCGGCGGAAGGCGGTAGAGGCCGTGGTCCCATTCGGAACCGCCTCGGTGCGAGACCATCAAAGAGTCCATATGGGGGCTCTGGTCTCCCTTGGAAGGGTTAGGCTAAGTCCCTTCTTTTACTCACTAAGCCCGTTTCCCTTTATTTAAATGACTATTATTCAGTGGAACTGCCGTGGTATTCGCGCGAATCTTTCTGACCTGCAACACATTATATCACAGTATAACCCTAGTGTGCTTTGCCTTCAAGAGACAAAACTGTCGCCTGGAAGCCTTTTTAACCTGCCACAGTTCCAGACGTTCAGAAAGGACGTTTTCAGTAGCACCATTGCCTACGGTGGTGTTATGGTGGCAGTCCACCACTGCACCCCGTGCTTCCCTGTTCGCTTGAACACTGTTCTGCAGGCAGTGGCCGCCCTGGTAGATTTAGGATTTGTGAAAATCGCAGTATGTTCTATTTACCTCCCTCCTGGTGGCAACATTGATCTGCATAGTCTTAATGCTCTTGTTGACCAACTGCCAACCCCTTTTGTTCTATTGGGCGACTTAAATGCTCACAACCCATCATGGGGAGCGTCCTCGGACCGCTCGTGTCCCCGAGGCCGAACAGTGGAACGTTTCCTCCATCTCAACTCTCTCTGCCTGCTGAACACTTGACGTTCCACTCACTTTACCCTGCCTTCTGGCTCGCTCTCGGCTATAGACTTCTCTGTCTGCTCACCTTCACTCTTTACCCAGCTCAGCTGGTGCACCCTTGAAGACCTCCATGGGAGTGACCACTTTCCAATAAACATCCGGTCAGCCCAGGTCGGCTGCACCGCTGGTTCTGCCATCCCGGTGGAACCTCCGAAGGGCTGACTGGGAGGACTTCCGGGGCGCATGTGGCCCCTTAGATGTAAGTGCTGAGGGTTCGGCAACAGGTAAAGCATTTAATGACATGATTCTTTCAGCAGCCAAACGTTTTATCCCAATGACCGGCAAACCCAAACGAACTCCGTCCCGGTGGAACAAATGCCGACAAGCGATGAGAAAACGGGCACAGAGTACTAAAGACACACAACGACGCCAACATAATAACGTTTAGGCGCGCAGATGTTGGCGACGTAATGTAACCAAAGGGATGGGGGGGCATATGTCAATACAATCAACCGTTTTACTCCATCTACACTGGTCTGGTCTCGTATTCAAAGTATACAAGAAAGCATCGATCAACACCTGCCATAGTATGGGAAAACGGCGTCAAATAGCAATCCACAGGCGTGGCGACCGTATGCCAGCATGGCAAGAGAGCAGGGTCATTCCACCATAAATCGACCAAAAATTCGTGAAATAAAACCCTCTATTTTTATTTTCTCCAAAATGGTGCAAGATGGTTTCAAAGGTTTAGAATCTAACCATGGCGTCAAATATTTGGTATGGCAGATATAGCCTCCGGCATTTTCGGGGGTCATCATGTAGGGATTGTTTTGGAAGCCTATAGTTCTGCCATTTTTTAAATGATTGTAACGATATTTTACATTTTTGTTCACCATTTAGCATATTTTAATTTGGCTATCTTCGATTTTTATATTTCTGCAAAACTGACGTCATGACCTCGTGACCTAGTTTTGAACGGTGACCTTGACCCGCATTACAGTGAAATATAAATTTGTGTATTAGCATTTTACCTTTGGAAATACTCTTTTAGTTAAAGTAATAAAAAACATGGCTTTGCACTAAATATACTACTTCACTTCCGAAACATAACACTAGGTGTCACTATGGAGCTGTACCATAGTAACTCACGGTACGGTTAATGCCAATGACAACGGAACGTCCGAATTTAAGAGTGTAGCGATGGACCAATTCCTTTCCCGTCAATGCCATAGGGGTTTTAACCCCTACACGTACAGGGGTTTGCAACCCCCTCAGGTTTTTCAAGAATTGAAAACGAGCTTCTTAAGTTAGAGTCTTGAAATGTTGTATAGCCTTTGACGCATTCATTGGGGAAATTTTGCAAAGAATTGTTCCTACCCTTCAAGGTCACGGAGTTATGACCTCAAGAGTGGAGGCATTTTGGGGTCATTTGGGCGCCTGTACACGTTTTCACGTGAATGCTCCAGACTCGTATCGTTATTTTGCATCATTTGCTCATGAACTGTCCCAGGATATTTTCTTCCAGCCTTCGAGATTCATTTTTACCAGGTTAGACCTTCTATGACCTTTTTTAACATTCAATGACCTTTATTTGACTTTGCGTGACCTCAGTGATAACTCTGTGTCGAATATCGACTACAGATGCGTGTTTGAATTCGGTATTTCTAAATGAGAATTATTTCTAAACACCGAATTATTTGACTTGCGTCCGATAAGGGCTTAACCTTATTTGACCTGTGACCTTTTTACCTTGAAAGGGGGCAAGCAATAGCAATTGAAGTAGCAAACTTACTTGGAGTAAATGATACAGAATGGTTAATGAATAGTCAATTTGAATGATATGGACACTAAACTAGTTGGTTTGCATATTACAAGGACATGACCTTTTTTCGAAATTTGACCTTATTTGACCTTGAAAGGGGTGTAAGCAATAACAGATGATGAAGCAGACACTTGGCGTAACTGATTCAAAATTTCTTATGAATAGTCGATTTGCATGAAAATGACACTGAACAAGACGTTTTTCTTCCAAAACGGACTTGACGTTTTTCAACCTTTGAACTAAATTTGACCTTGAGGGGGGTGTAAGCAGTGACAGATGATTAGAAACTCACTAAATTGGCGTAAATGATTCAGAATGGCCTATGAATAGTCCATTGAAATGATGCGGACTCTGAATTAGTTACTTTCACTTCTAAGGAGTGCTCTTGAGCTCTGAACCAGTCCCATGCAATGCAATGTACCACTAAATATCACCAATGATTTGTTTTTAGTGCCCAAAACTTATTAATCATAAAAGAGCTAAAATAATGAGTATGCTGAGCAAAATTCACGAGATTACCATAGGTCAAGTTTAAACACATTAAAAAATACCACAAGAGATTAACAAAGGCTATACAAGCTGAACTGAGGTCATAACATGTTGTAAATTCAAGCTACGTCCGGGGAACGCGACACAAAGCCTCAAATTCCAAAAATCTTCCTTAACCCTCGCCCCACCTAGAATAATGAAATCGATGGCCTCCTAAGGTTTTTTTTCAAAACAACAGGCAAACAACGAGGGGTAGCACCGTGGTTGAGGGTTCTACCTCTTACCCCATTATTTTCCCATCATCCCTAAAATTTATTACCCCGGGTCACCCTAGGTCAGGTCACCAGGCGAGGTCAACCAAAGTCACCTCACTTTAACTTTTGAGCTCTACCATAGCTACATTTCTAAGCCGATCGATTTAAAACTTTCGACACTTAATGACCCCTCCGGAGTCTACAAAACTTATCTTTGGGATTCTTCGATTTGGTGACCTGAGGTCAGGTCACCAGGTAACCTCTTCCATAGAACAAAACATGGGAAAAGCTGTCTTATGAGCTAAAAGTCACAAAATAATCGTAAATGCTCAATTTGCTCAGACAAGCATTCTTGGACACCCTTTCATGGATCCCAGGGGCGATATTTCCCTTTGACCTATCTGAGATCATCAGAGGTCACCAGAGGTCAAAAACAGCATTTGGACGAAATTTGTTTGACCTAATTAAGCTACAACACTGAATCAAAGGTCATCGTGTATGTTTCGTCACCAGTTTTCATTTGATATACAATATGGTCACTTTCTTACCTTTCGAGACCTCCGGTCATATTAAGTCACGAGGTACCCTCTGGAGGTCAAACCACTGGCGGGAGGCCATTATGTTCCACATAGCAGAGAAATCTCTGGCATTTTCCTATCAAATTATTTTTGCTAGATCTCAATAGCTCTAATGGCTATGCTCAGGTTTCTTAAGGATTACATGTTTTACAGGAAATAGCCTATCGTGACATAACTTGACCTCTGGAGGTCAAAACATAGACCTGAGCGCTTAAACGTGTTAGAAAAATCTTGCTGAATTCACATGAGCTTTCTAATGCCTTTTGCAGCTTTGCGCTAACTTCCATATTTTCGGAGTTAGGGGGTCATTGATGCCCCCCCCCAGTGGGGCGAAGGTGGCGCCGGACCCCGGTGGGGCGCGGGTTAAATGCTTCTGGAAATGACATCATAGTTCGGTGATTCAGTGTGACGGGAACACATTCATTTTCAAAAGATGTACAATGATCCAAACAACCATACATGACATTTACAACAGCTAAGTTCATTCTCAAAGGGACAATAATGTTAATTCAAAATAGGGGATGGTAACCCCGTATTCCTGTGCTTGTGTTAAAATGCTTCAACTCTAGGTTGACTGCTTGATTTTGATTCTTCAAATGTTTTTATTTCAAAGTTGCAAGTCAATTAGAACATGAGTTACGATAGCATAGCTCCACAGTAGCCTCCACAGTGACACCTAGTGTTATATATATATGAAGCTAAAAGTAGTATATGAATTTCGAAAGCCATTTTTTTCTTTATTTGATATGAAAGAATACTACCATATGTCAAAACGCTTTCAAGAGAATTTTTGAATTTCACTGTACTACGGGTCAAGGTCACCGTTATAAAACTAGGTCATGAGGTCATTAATATTTTTTGTTTAAATTTCCAAATTGAAGATAGCCAAAGTGTTGCCCGTAAAATTTACATCCTAAATCTATAAAATTTTTAGAAATCACATGAAAACTTTTGGAGCTATAGGCATTCTAAACAATGCCTGTATAATGACCTTCAGAAATTTCTGGAGGCCATTTTTCTCAAACAAATTTCTAAATAATTTTTTGGGTGCCATGGGTGGATTCTACGCCCTTGTGAGTCCCCATATACCAATTTTGGAGGAAATTAAAAATAGAAGGGTTTTATGCCTTGGTCGATTTATGGTGGAATGACCCAGCAGGGAGTCCCAGGATCTCGAGTTTGTTCGCTTTCGGGAGCGAGAAGAGAGAACACCGATTAATTTTGGTAACGACAGTTCGGCTGCATACAACATTTCTTTTTCAATGCGTGAACTCCGGGCTGCACTAAACAATACAAAAAACGTATCTCCGGGACCTGACACAATTACCTACGAGATGTTGCGGCACGCCCCTGACTGCTCTCTTGTATCACTGCTTGACATATTTAACTATATATGGACGCAGGATGACTTTCCAGACCAGTGGCGCGAGGCCACCATAATACCAATCCTCAAGCCAGGAAAGCCGGGAGTGTCTCCTGATGACTTCCGCCCGATATCTCTCACCTCCTGTGTGTGTAAGCTGCTTGAAAGAATGGTTAATACTAGGCTCATGTGGTTCTTGGAGACCAATCAACTGCTTTCGAACGTCCAGTGTGGTTTTCGCCGAGGCAGAAGTACTGTCGACCATCTTCTTTCCCTCGATGCTGATATCCGTAAAGGCTTCTCTGAAAAACAACACACAATAGCTATTTTCTACGACGTAAAGCAGGCCTGTGATTCGGTATGGAGGCATGGCATCCTGAAAAAGGTGTTTGGATTGGGCATACGGGGTCATATGGGCTGGTTCCTCTCAAATTTCTTGCGAAGCCGTCGGTTTAGATTCAGGATAGGTAGCGTGCAGTCAGAGCAGCGAGTGCAGGGAAGCGGAACGGCCCAAGGTAGCGTGATCTCTGTGACCATGTTCACTATCGCAATCAACGACATATCACATAACCTACCACGTAATATCAACACAGTTCTATTCGTAGACGATTTCAGCATGTGGGTAACGGCGTCGTCCACAGCCGCTGCAGAAAGGCAGCTACAGCTCGGACTCACAAAGTTGCAGCGGTGGAGCTCCAAAAATGGTCTACAATTCTCAACGACAAAAACGAAATGTATACATTTTTGCCGCAGACGCAGTCTGTGTGATGATCCCACATTAACTATGTATGGAGAAAGAATCCAGGTAGTCGCACATGCACGGTTCCTGGGCCGGACTTTTGACTCAAAGTTGACTTATATAAACCACTTTAAGGTTGTAAGGGAAAGGTGCTTCAAGGATCTGAGCATTCTGAGGGCTATAACTAAGTTTAAGTATGGCGCAGACAGAGAAACACTTTTGATGTTGTACCGATCGCTAATCCGATCAAAAATTGAATATGGCTGCATGGTATACGATTCAGCCACGGAGACAGCAAAATCTATGCTAAATACCATACATCACCATGCCATTGGAATTACCATCGGTGCATTCCGCACATCGCCTACCGCCAGCATACTCGTCGAGGCAAACGAGATGCCGTTAGACTTGCGACGTCGTGTCCTTGCGATGAAATACGCTCTAAAAATAAAACAGTCTCCAAACCATCCAACATACAGTAAGCTATTCTCTGATGACATCAGACACTCGGAAGAAAATCTATCCCGAAACAGACCTCCTGGTCTCAGAATTGGAGCGTGGCTGATGGAAGCAGGAGTTGACTGTGAACAGGTTGAGGCTTTCCAGAATCCCTTATTAGAACCATGGACTCTCCCAGAGCCTCAGGTGGACACCAGTTTGCTTGTTAAGACCAAGAATCTGCCGCCTGTTGCGGTCCGGCAGATTTTCTGGGAACACGTAAATGACATGTATTCAGGTTTTGAGATCTATTATACAGACGGATCTAAGACGGAGAGCGGTGTCGGATGTGCGTATGTAAGTGATGGAATTGAAAAACGTTATACACTCCCTGTGACAGCATCAGTTTTTACTGCTGAACTTTACGCTATCTTCCGAGTTTTAGACCATGTGTTGCGGTCGAGGAGACGCAAATACGTTGTATTTACTGACTCACTGTCGTCTTTGCAAGCACTAACATCATTTGATTTTCATCCCTCATCGTCATATATTCTGGAACTTATTCGGAGTAAGATGCACAGAGCACACTGCCAACAAAAACAATTAACACTGGCATGGGTGCCCAGCCAAGTGGGAGTGCCTGGCAATGAGCAATGTGACACTGCGGCGAAGGATGCGTCACGGGGTATCGTGCCGTCAGGAATAAAAGTGCCTTACTCTGACTGTTTCCCTGCCATCAGGCAGTATGCATTCAAGTCTTGGCAACGGAGATGGGACAATGATCCCAAGGGCTCCAAATTGCGCCTTATGAAGCCCAGGATCGGCGCGTGGTCATCGGCCAATGCCAGGTGCAGAATGGTCGAGGTTGTTTTAGCCAGATTGCGTATAGGACACACACATTCCACTCACCCGTTCCTTCTGAGAGGAGAGGAGCCACCGGAGTGCCCGCCATGTGGGGAACACCTCTCTGTTAAGCATGTTCTCACTGACTGCCGGGACTTTGAGATTGAGAGGAGGGCTCACTTCCCAGCATATTTTTCACTCGGGTCCCTTATTAGTGTGAGTCGCCGTCAGTCGATGTGGCAACAATATCAGCTTTTTTAACCGCGCCCACCGGGGGTCGGCGCCACCTTCGCCCCACAGGGGGGCCATCGATGGCCCCCTCTAACTCGAAAATATGGGCGTTAGCGCAAATCTGCAAAGTGCAATAGAAAGCTCGCGTGAATTTAGTAAGAAATTACTTCGCATGTTTTAGTGCTCAGGTCAATGGTTTGACCTCAGAGGTCAAATTAGGTCAAGATCGGCTATTTTCACTCAAATATGCAATGATTAAGCAAACTGGTCATAACTCTTAAGTCATTAGAGCTATTGAGGCCTGGTGAAGTTCATTTGATAGCAAATTGCCAGTACTTTTCCGCTATGTGGAACGTAAAGACCTCCCGCCAGTGGTTTGACCGCCAGAGGTCACCTCGTGACCTAATATGACCTGAGGTCACGAAAGGTCAAAAAGTGACCTTGCCGTATATCAAATGAAAGCCAGTGACAAAGCAAACACGATGGTGTTTGTTTCACCACTCTAGCTCAATTAGGTCAAAGTTATTGTCAAAATGCTGTTTTGACCTCTGGTGACCTTGGATGACGTTGGAAAAACAAAGGCAAATATGACCCCTGGGATCCGTGAAAGGGTGTCCAAAACCGTTGTTCTGAGCAGTCTGAGTATTTGCAATCATTTTTGTGGCTTTTATACATGAAACAACTTTTCCCCATGCTTTTCCAATGGGAGAGGTCGCCTCGTGACCTGACCTCAGGCACGAAATCGAAAAATCCCGGATATACACCTTGTAGACCCTGGAGGGGTTATGAAGTGTAGGAAGTTTCAAATCGATCGACTTGAAATGTAGCTCTTACAGAGCTCTAAGGGTGAAGTGAGGTGACCTGTGACCTCGTCGGTGACCTGAACTTGGGTGACCCGGGGTAAAAATTTCAGGGATGATGGGAAAATGATGCAGTGAGAGGTAGAGCTCTCAACCGCGGTGCTGCGCCTCGTCGTTTTCTCCTATCCCGGAAAAACCTTAGGGGGCCATCGATGGGCCCCGGTGGGGCGAGGTTAAAGAGTATCGCATTCAATGTCATTTATTCACCCTCGTAGTTTTTTCTCACTTCATTTATGTAGCAGGCACACACAATTGGTAACACCACAAGGTTAGTACTTTTTAGGTATAAACCTCCTTTTTATTAGCACCTGACCTGTTGCAGCCCTCACAGTACTTCATTTAATGTTATGGGCGCCATATGACCCAGCTGTCGGTGCGCCCAAAAACCCCAACAATGATGATGATGACAATAGATGTTTATTCTGGTGTCACCTGAACTATTTTGAGGGTGGGGTCACTTTACCGGGCCTGGTGACCTGACCTGAGTTGACCCAAATTTAAATTTTGTGGAAAAGTTTTGCAATTGATCAGGGATAAGGTGTGCCAAGTACGGCGGCGCTTCGCACCGCCGTTTTCAGCCGTCGGAAAAATTCGAGGTGTCCAAACATCCCCCCCGCCGGGGCGAGGCTTAAAGTGCTTGTGCCCTTTAACATAGCAGAAGATGAAGGTGACTCGAAACAATCGCTGAACCAGGGGCGTAGCCAGGATTTCGCTTAGGGGGGGCGGCGCCCCGAAAAGGGCCCTTGCGACAGCGCCAAAAGGGCCCTGATGGCTAAAAAGGGCCCTGCTTGTTACAGAATAGAGTTCTGAAGAGGGCTTAAGAGGGCCCTGTCTGGTATGAAGTTTCAAATTTGGCCACAGAGCATAGTGTGGGCTAGCCGCGCTTCGCGCGGCCGTGTCCTCAGGGGGGGGCGGCTGTCCCTGCCCCCCTTGGCTACGCCCCTGCACTGAACTGTATGAGTGGTGTAATTAGGCTCCCGGGTTAAACGGTGATTTGTCAGTACGCCTTTGTTCTTTCCCCTGAGGCAAATTTCACAAACTGCAGACTTCGCTTTTACCTACGCCAAATTTTCACAATTGCACGGGATTCAGTGTAGAATGCAACACATTTCAGTGAAGTAATACGGAAAAATCGAGCAATCACCTGACTACGAGTGTAATTCATATTGCATCCTTGGCACCAATCCCGGTTTTCGGGCGGAAATAGTCCCGTTGTATTCAAAAATGGTTCCCCTGCCTTTTGCTCATTCACACGACTGCTAGATTTCCGTCCTCACTACTTTCGCTGTGAAAAAGTCACAGCTTTTTAAAAGGGAGATACGCGAAAAAATATATTATTGTGGTTTCTTGCTATTTGAAAAAATCCTGATTACGAAACTATCAATTATTCTTGTATCTTCGGCAAAATTTTGGGAGGCCACTCACTTATTATCGAAATAGGTTAACAGCTCTGATAAAATGCTGAAACCTTCACCCATCACTTACTTTTCGAAAACTATTTAAAGTTGAAAAGCAATGTTTTTTTTGTAATAGAAATGTCTGTTCTCCTGTATTTGTATTTGAATTAATTCTAAAAAGCTTTTAAAAACTACAAAATGAATTAGTTTGCCCTAGAAACGGAAAAACATAATTACTCAAGTCTTCAGCGGTTTAGTACCTCGGGTCTTGAGTCATTTTCTGCTTCAGCCCCAGGATGACAAAACTTTTGCGTCAGATAGGTTACGTGACCCCGGTTTGAGAATTCCTAGGCTTCTGATTGGTTAATTGTGATTTCTTTTAAGCCCTACATTTCTGTTTCAAGAGTTTTGGAATGTTGTTTTTTTCTAAAGTAATTTTTGTGTGTAGTAGTCCAAAGTTCTACATCACTGTTTAGGATAGATATGACCTAATTCTTAGAGAAATTGATAGCCTTAGCCGTGTGTACGTCATACACCGATATGAGGTGTACCGGTAAAGTCGTCTAGAAATGTTGACTTTGAGAACAATTTTAAGGCATTTGCAGGCCGAATTCGCAAAAAATAAGAATAGGACTTCTAAACAACGTTTTGCGACCTTTTGATCTAGCCAAAAAAAATTCGCCTATCTCCCTTTAAGCCACAGCCTGGGAAGGTTACAAAAGATCGTAAAAGGCCGTAGAAGATTGGTAAATCAGTAATCGCCGGAAATTAGCTGGTAGCATTACCTTAACTGGCTTTCCTGTTTGCTTCTATCACTGGAAGTTTATTCTCAGAGATATTCGAGTCCCTTAAAGGGAATGTGGCATCTTTATAACATGATTTTAACTGAGATAGCTAAGTTGGAAAGCATGCCAGAAAACCCGGTACTCAATATTTCGTTTGTCTTGAAACTTAAAATTTCCGTGGAGAAAAGCTAAAAACCTACCTGAAATTTACCCCACATGTACCCCAGCCAGGCGACCACAGTTGTCAGCTGTTGGGGAGACGATAGCGCTGACGTCACTGTGAGTAATCAGCCAATTGAAGCCCTTGAAGCCTATTTAATATGGTAGTAGATGCCAGATCATGACGTCATCCACAGAAGAGCATTTTAAAAATCCAAATAATTGCTCATTGTAATTTTTTCAGAGAAATCATGGACATTTTCATGATTTCGGCTAGAAATCAGAGTTGTGCGTTTCAGAATTTTCTTGAGTCGACTCAACTCAACTCAAGTGCTGAGAGCAGTTGACTCAACTCCGACTCAACTCATGATCAAGAGTTCAGTGAGTCGACTCAACTCTGACTCACAGCTAAATTCATCCGACTCAACTCTGACTCAACTCACGACTCAACTCAACTCAAACTTTGACTCATTTGCAAAATGAAATAAATACATGATAAATATATAAATATAAAAAATAAGAAATAAATCAATACACCAGCAAAAATCAAGCTGTTCAGAAAGTCTGATATGAAACAGAAGATTAATGGAAGCAAAATTAATTAATTGGCCTTCAAACATTGGTTAACAATTATGCAGCAACCATGAATAACTTTTTAATTCTTCCAGACTGTCACTGCCCAAAAAGCTACCACATGCTGCAATTACTTCTAAAGGGAGCATTGCATATAAAACTAGGTAAATGGAATGGAAAGGACCCTAAAACCGCTAAAGTTACACCAACACAGGCGAAAAAAATTGAGCCTCCATACTGTCAAAAAGATTCAAGCTAAAAGAACATGATATTAACTGTATTTTGGTTTGTAGGGATGGTATAGGTATTGCTTTTTCTGTTAAAGAATGAGGCTAGGTAATTTTTATAAATTAAAATTAATATCCTAAGAGTTGTATCAAAATTTAAGCAATAATTACCTAGTTGCAATTGCTAATTATAAGAATTACAGCAAACCCCAGGAAAAGTATACCATATATGACAAAGGACAATAGCAATGAAAATTCTATCAACGTTGATGTGTTGGATTTAAATATATTCATATTTTAAACCCAATCAAATTTTCAGCTTCAGTCAGAACCTCTAATAAAATACATACCTATCGCTCTTCAAGCAAAATTGGAGAACGATTTCATAGAAAATTGCTAATGCATTATAGCTATCCAAATAAACACAGATGTCAAGTAAGGGTCTCTGATCAGACAAAAACAGTAGCAGGAAATAATTCATCTGATTCTTGAAATAAAGACATCTCAACATTTTTGTCGAATCAAAGGTCTAATTTTTGAATGCTAATAGCAGTATTTGCTATTGATGGGTAAAATGAAAAGGGTGGCGGCAGACGGCGCATTTAGGACAGAAGAATAAATGTAGCATGTAGGCATATAAATATTTGCATTACTTCATGAACTATCACGTGATATTTACACTTTTGCCTTGAGGCTAGTTAACCTTGAACCCATACTCGGCTGAATTTGTTTTTCAAAGACAGCAATGGCGCACACACTATTCTCAGAAAGCCACCACTGACGACAACACAATCAGCGACGACGACGCGTGTTGTTGGAGTGTTTAAAGTAAAGAAGTAATATTACATATTGAAGATGAGAAGTTTTTGAGAGTTTTGAAATGTATTTTGTAGTGCGTTCCACCACTTCAAAGCCAGTGATAGGAACCTGTTTAATTTTTTTAATGTATATATTATTCGTGCCTAGGGATTCCTTCAGACCGGATGGGCCTTTAAAATAAGCAATTGAACCATATGATTATTGGTTTATTGAAACAAATTGGAACTTTGATTTAAACAATTGAAACACTGGGGGAAATTTTTTTTAAAGAAGGTTAAAGGAGGTTTGCAAAAGGTAGGCAAATTCAGACACTTACTTGACGACATGTTTACCTGTTGAGCCAACTTTTTTCGTCAACTCATTTGACTCGTTGTCTTCACAACTCAACTCAACTCAATTCATTGATGTGTTGTGAACCGACTCAACTCAACTCAACTCACTTGTCTAATTTTTTTCGACTCAACTCAACTCAACTCAGAGTCGAATGAGTCGGAATTTGAGTTAAACTCCGACTCTGACTCGCGAGTCGCACAACTCTGCTAGAAATATCCCTAATTACACTAAATTCCGGGATTTGACCAAGGTGCAACGTTCCCTTTAACAGCTTGATGTGTGCGCTGGTGACTAATGACTGGTGAGATACCCCGACAAACACGTGGCCTATAGATTACGGCCTCCTCAGACTGGCCGCTCGATGCGTGGCGGAATGCCAATCCGTCATTTATCAGCTGAGAGCATTTGGGAGAAAAGGTTACTTCAGAATTGATACAAAACGCAAAACAGCTTAACTGATGACGCTAGCGTCGTGGTGTGCATCATCAGCACCTCCAGCCCTGCGTCCAACCGCCCAGGCGGGTCGCCGCAAGTGATTGCGAGGTAGGCGCAGAGGGGCTGAATTTCGGTCAGGAAAAGTCGCCCTTTTTCTTCGCTTATAATTGGCGGTGGAACACTTTCATCTAAGGGTGGAACCTTCAGTGAGGTCCATCTTGTCAGCGGGAAATGCGCTAGAGGGTCGTTTAATGATAAATTTAACATAAATCATCAGCACTGCATTGCTAGGTCGAAGAGCCGAATTTTTCCCGAATTCACCTGCTTCGACTTTGATTAAAATGTGATGATGTAAGCCTGGACCGCTCCTGGGCGAGATAGATGATGATTGTTCATTAAATGCATTTCATGTTATGTTCTGGCATGTTTACATGCCGCATGCGTGCTGTTCACACGTGTATAGACAGAAAGACAACAGACAACAGCAACACCTCCTCGACTGTGCCCTGACAGATACCTCATTTTTATCCGAAATACCACAGTACTTTCGACGCGTCGATGTTTTTGGTGTCGGGCTTTTGCGCTTGGAATGGCTCAGGAGTATTTTTTAGATTAGAATGGAAATCAGGCACTTAATCCACACATGAGAAGAGGGCTTGAAGGAATCACACTGGAAAAAATAATCAAAGGAAATGAAAATAAAAAGATCCATTAGGATGACATTTATTTCAAAGAGCATAGAATATATATAAACCCTAGGATCAACAGCGCCAGAAGTTGCGGTATATAAAAATCTGGAATGGTAAGTAACAAATTAAGGTAAGTCTGCTATCTCGTTCCTCCCAAAACTTGTTGTTTGTGAAGCACCGAGCCTGGACACCACTTTACGTAGAGATGAAAGCCTCGGCCAGGGGCTGCTTTCCGCTCACGATACGCTTACTATCTGCAACTGCATTGTCTTGGATAAACTAAGCATGAAAGTAGAGGCTGTTGGGGAGGTTATACCCTCTACATCATGGCCATGCATGGGTGGAAATCTCGGGGAGGGGGGGACTGGGGGATCTGGACCCGCCCTGGATTTTAAGTCTCCCGAAGGCTTTGAATAGGGCTTGCAATGCCGTGTCAGCATTAACCCAACGAGGACCCTGAATCGAGCAGAGGTCTCCAGCCACGCTCTGCGTGGTGTATATTTCATTTAAAATCCCATGAAGGTGATTTAAACCCTCGAGTTTCAAATAAACGACAGCATCTTCACAAGCAGATGCAATTTACACAAAAACACATTATTATACAGGCATTTTCAAAGAACCGTTTCTAGAAAAAACTGATAGTGGAGATATTCAGAAACTATTCCTATTACCTACTCAAAAGCAAATTATATCTTGGGTAAAATATCCGTCCATTTCAGCGTGTTATTTGTCGCACTTCTTTTAAGGCCAAACTAACGTATTCCCCTGAAAACGGTTTTTACCTCACCCGTTTTGCTGTAGCCTTAAATTGGGAGGGGTTAAAAGTTTTTCATGTTAGGTTAGTGTTTTATTAGATGTTAGATGTATTTTATATATGTATTTTATTAGTGTATTATATTGATGTTTTAGTGATCACGTCCCGGTCCACCTTAGATCATGGGAGAGGTTACGCGATGAGATCGAGGATTCTATGAGCAATATATCTAAGCAAAACCAGCAGAGTGGATTGTCTGTCAGACGCCGCCTATTGCTAATGATGCATTTTTAGTGGAACGAAATTTAAAACCAGGGTTTTACATGCTTAAAACACTGATTTCATTTCGAATCATGCCAATGTTTCACATTCCTTTTTAGGTTATCACGTCGATAATAATCTTACGTTCTTGTGTAAAATCGGGGATGTAGGTACGATTAGTTATAGAAGGAAAAACACCAAAATATCAAGGTACGCTAACGTCCTTGCTGCTGTTGCAAATATTGTCTATCCTGGATTTCCCTAGGCATCCAACCAAGTTTTTTCAACTTTTTTATTGAACAGCAGAAATCCAAGGGCTAGGCCTACGGTAAGGTATCGCGTGGATTCGCAGTCTCCAGAGAGCGCCAGCGGTCCCCCGCCTGGCATACCTGCAAACCTATCAGGGGTACCTGTATCACCGAATTGTACAAAGCTACGTCCCCAGGCCACTCAAGATCTTACTACGAGAGAAACCAGTATTTAGTTGTAAGAGGTACCAATTTTAAGATTGAGGGTCACCGAGGTCTTATTTAAATATTGTTGTGCGCCACCCATATCATGTGCTATGTTAAGCGTATAAAAATAAAAGTGTTTAAATTACACTACTAATGCAGCACCTACCATGGTCTGTGAGATCCTCCTCAAACACATTTCGTTATCAACTGATGACGCTGTTCATCGCATGCGTAAAAGTGAGTGGTTTGGCCGTTTTGATTTGTATACCTCACCATCTGAAGCTCGCCGCAGGAGCTCGGTACAACAGGCATTGCACAGTCTTTTCCCGGCATCTCCGGGCTATAAGGCACCACACAACCCATCAACCTGAATCCGAGACGCGGCCGGATCAGCGATGACATATGATCTCAGCAGAGGGAGCCAGCAAACCTCAGAACCACCGCGGCGCCAGAGGTGGCGACCATCCCCCTCAGCTCACTGCACCTCCTCCCGGGCCGTGTCGCCGTCAGTGAGTCGGGCGTCGGGAGGCGTGGAGGTCGTGTGCCGTGCCCGCTCAGTGTCCTGTCGACAGCGGTGCTGCCAGCATGCTGGTGGGCGCGCGCCGGTTGCCGGCGGTGCTGCTGGTGTTCTCCGCACTGGTTTCCAGCGCCGCCGCCCGAGATGCCAGGGCCGGTGAGTGTTTATGTTGTCCGCCGGCGGTCACCGTCAGCGGCGTCGCTGGAACTCGACGAGCGGTTGCTTTTTAGCGTGAGTTTCAGAAGCCAGTCAGTCTCTCTTCTTTAGTGCGGACCGAGTGGGATTGTCCACAATCAAGTGCTTTTGGACACGGCTAATTAGTTTCTTTCTGCATGGTTTTACATCATTCATAACCAGAGTAAAAAGAAATGACTGAAATGAGGGCCGATCGCCAGATTATAGCTTCACCAGCCAGTTGTTTATAATCATGCCGACGTCCTTCACGCACCACTCAAAAGGGGAGTGGCCAGACATGCAATGCTATTTTACCAGTGTGAAGCCCAGATCTGGGAGCCTGTTCTGAAGACCACAGATACAAGCTGGTACCTTAAGTAAAATGACTATTGTCCGCAGAAAAATCTGCGGGTGTCGTTTTGAATTGGAGTCAGCTTCCATCTGATGTTGATCACTAATGCATCAATGCATCAATGCCAAAAGTCTTACGATACCATGCAAAGATGAGCGTTGATTGTAAGTTATGTAGCGTGCATCATCGCGACATGATGCTGAATAAGCTTGGGACGTCCTCTCTGTCGATTTGCCTACAGCTACAGCCATGCGGATAACGCTTGTTTCGGACCAAACACTGCAACGCTTTTGCCCGCGCCTTGGAGTAAGCATAACCCTGGATTATTAAATCCTTTAAATGTTAGGATGAGCACTTAACACCGCTTCACAGTGTCAAATGCTGAGGTCATGGCCGGCATGCCGATCACCGCCCCAGCCCACTGCCCCACACAAACTGCCCAACCACCCCACTGCCCCACCACAACCTGCTCCACCACACCACTACCCCACCACAACCTGCACAACCACCCCACTGCCCCACACAACCACAACCGCCCCACACCCCACACAACTGCCCAACCACCCCACTACCCCACACAACCTGCCCAACCACCCCACTGCCCCACCACAACCGGCCCAACCACCCCACTGCCCCACCACAACCTGCCCAACCACCCCACTGCCCCACAAAACCTGCCCAACCACCGCACTGCACCACCACAACCGGCCCAACCACACCGCTGCCCCACCACAACCGGCCCAACCACACCACTGCCCCACCACAACCTGCACAACCACCCCACTGCCCCACGCGGCATCCTTCCGTCAAGTGCTTCCAATACAGATGTGGTTAGGTTAATAGCCTTAGTCGTGTGGCATGCGCTTCTGTGCGACAAGCCGCTGCTCCTGGACAGTGGCGCGGCCAAAATTCAAGGGCAGAGAGGATTGTAAAAATGCCACCAAAAGGATTCATAGGCACAGCTACATGAAGGGAATTTCGGGTTCAAGGGGTCGCTGTCTGATGCTCTCCCCAGCACCTATGGTAGCCTTGCCATTGCCTCTGGGTGGACGTTTGCACTTCACAAAATTGGATTTAAAGGGGCTGGGTAAGACTAAGTCGACTTTTAGTCTAAGCGTCCTCTTTAAGGCCTGATTGTGGTGGATGTTTCACGCAAGATTTACCAAGGCGCTGCTTTTTTAAAGCATGCATGAAGCTGTGGAATGTGTGGACTCAGAACAAATCAGCTTATCAGCTGTGGATACCTATATGCAGAGCTAGTGCATATTTTATGTTGGAACATAAATGACTTATCTCACGAAGTGGAGCGCCCACGTAACGTTTTTCTACAATTTAAACTCTCAAACTTACAAATGAGCTGTTAAAACCTGTGTTGAAGGGCTGCAGCACCACTCAGGGAGCAACAGTTTAGCTGCGCTGTGTGTCTGTGTGTCCGATGATGATGTAAATGCCCGACACACCGCGCTAACACAGTTCCCCTGATCTAGGATACTGCCAGGTATACGTCCATGACGATAAATAAGTCAATTGCCCATTTGCTGTAATCAGAACCGATAGAAGGAATTTCCGTGCTAATTTCTTGCAAATTCTAGCCTGTAGTGCAAACGTAGTGTAAATGTCGTAGTTTAAAACGCAAAACGTAGTGTAAAACGTCCTAAATGTCCTATTACACTGCTACTCTATGTGTGTTTTAAAATACAAAAATAAATTTCACTGAAGAGCTTGTGTCAAATAGACGTGAATTTCACATCTCAGAAGGCTATAATACTTCTGCCATGTATTCTACAGCAAACTTTGGCTGTCGGCAGAGGACACTGGAGGCCACTGTTGGAGGTTATACTTATATTGCGCCGTAATCAGTGGCGTAGCCAAGGGGGTCCCTGGGGTCTGCGGATCCCCCCTTGAGCTGAAAACACGAGCACTGGAACACGAGCATTGGTCTTGGGGGCCCGAGCTCGGTTTCAGGGGCCCCCGAGCCTGGTCTCAGGCCCCCCCAGCCTGGTCTCAGGGGCCCCCAATCATCGCTATCGAGGGCTCCAGAGTACCAAAAAATTGATCTGGGGGGAGGGGGCCCTGAGCTCGGTCTCAGGGGGACCTGAGCTTGGACTCAGGGGTCCCCCGAGCTTGGTCTCAGGGGCCCATGAGCTTGGCCTCACGGGCCTTTCAATCTTGGTCTCACGTGCCTTTCGATTTTGGTTTCAGGGGCCCCCCGAGCTTGGTGTCACGGGGTCCTCCGAGCTTGGTCCCAGGGAACCCCCGAGCTTGGTCTCAGGGGCCCCCGAGCTTGGTCTCAGGGAGCTCCCTGAGCTTGGTCTCAGGACCCCCGATCTTGGTCTCAGGGGTCCCTCCAAGCTTGTAAGCTTGGTCTCACGGGCCTTCCGAGCTTGGTGTCAGGGGTCCCCGATAATCGGTATCGAGGGCTCCAGAGTACCGATCATTGATCTCGGGGCCCCTGACCTTGGTCTCAGGGGGCCCCGAGCTTGGTCTCAGGGGGCCCCCGAGCTTGGTGTCAGGGGCCATTGAGCTTGGTTTCAGGGGGGCATCCGAGGGCATCCGATGCATAAGGCTGACCTTATGCCTTGGAAAACGCGAGCATTGGTCTTGGGGGCCCCTGAGCTCGGTCTCAGGGGGGCCCCACGATCATCGGTTTCGAGGGCTCCAGGAATACTTTGACCTGCACTGGGAGCGACGGCACTAAATAGCCAGTTTTAATTTCTACCGACAGTGCTACATACAATCGTTTGGTGAGGTCGCTCGAGGTCAAAGTATTCCTTACGGGAACACAGTGGAAACCTGAATTTTGTGGCATAATAGCTGGCAGAGCAGAACCGTAGACAATTTTTCAGCACCATTGGAATGCTCTTGTCGGCGCGATCGGATTATGTATCTTACAATCGTGTTTAGTCGAATTTCAAAATTAACCTGCTTTGACCCAGAGCCGGGCTTAGGCCTGTATGATAAAAAGATTTTAATCAAACTGCAGTGGCAAGTCAGACACGGCAACGTAAAAATAGGACCTCCATTGCAATTCTCGACAATTCTCAATTCTCGCAAGTTATCACAATTTACCAATTGCCCCATGCATTTCTAATGGAAAGATCGTGACCCTGACCTTGTCCCAGGTTATCGGCATAGAAATCCTGCTACGAACAATTATCTTGCTCGGTGACCTTACTATGTGATGTAGGGACACAACGAAGGATACTAGGGACGATAGGTTAAATTTGATCTTACTGGTGCACCTACAAAGTTTTTTCAAGGTTAGGTCTCTTGACCTGGGTTGGCGGTCTGACCTGATATGACCCAGACCTAAATTTTTTCCAGAAGCTGCAAAAATGTCGAGTTAGAGGTAGATGAAGTACGGTGGCGCTGGGAGATGGTGTTTTTTTACTACCAGTGGAAACCTGAGGATGCCGGTTGCCCGCCCCCTCGTGTGGGCGCGTGTTAATTCTCATAAACTCTGACACTTGCACGAGGAAAATTTCGTAGAGACAAAGCAATATCGTTGTAAGCAACCGATTCCAAAAGCAATCGCTTTGTTTGCGACATTAAACATAAGGCTGTACTACTGCAGTGGTCAAAAACCGTCTGCATACCTACATTAGGTGCTCAAAATTTGGAATTTATAGCAAGAACGCATTTTTTTCATTTTTATCGAAAGACAATTTATGAAGCAAAATTTTGAGGTGTCTAAGAGGCCAATTTCAACTGCCAACAGGTCAAGCTAGGTCATAAAAGAAAAAAGGTCAAACGAATTAAAAGTCAGTTTTTAAAACTTTACCATTTTCTTTTTCAAAATAATTTAAAGTTCAGGACGAGTTCAATGCTATACAAAACTTGTTAATCAGGCAATGCGTTTTTGAGTTATGAAGCATTAATGCTGAGTCTAGAAGGTAACCTCCCGAAAATGCCTCAGGCTATAACTCGGTCACCGATGGTTGGAGGAGGCTAAGTTTCTCACAGGCGTGTTCCTGGCCCAATACTACCCCGGAGACAAAGTTTCGGTTTTTTTCTAGACATGGTGGTGTCAAGCCTTGGTCGATCTGTCCTGGAATCCTCCATCTGTAACCATGTCCAACGGGTAGTGAGGAATTCCGGCTTTCCAATGAGAATGACGTGATGGAGTAAACACCTCTCTGAAGGATCTCCTGGTGTGACAGAGTGGCGCCTTGCTGAAGGACCTCCTGGTGTGACGGAGTGGCACCTCACTGAAGGACCTCCTGGTGTGACGGAGTGGCACCTCACTGAAGGACCTCCTGGTGTGACAGAGTGGCACCTCACTGAAGGACCTCCTGGTGTGACGGGGTGGCACCTCGCTGAAGGACCTCCTGGTGTGACAGAGTGGCGCCTCGCTGAAGATCTCCTGGTGTGACAGAGTGGCGCCTCGCTGAAGGACCTCCTGGTGTGACAGAGTGGCGCCTCGCTGAAGGACCTCCTGGTGTGACAGAGTGGCACCTCACTGAAGGACCTCCTGGTGTAACAGAGTGGCACCTCACTGAAGATCTCCTGGTGTGACAGAGTGGCACCTCACTGAAGATCTCCTGGTGTGACAGAGTGGCGCCTCGCTGAAAGACCTCCTGGTGGGATCAGCTCTGGAGCCAGAAGTGCCCAGTTGAAGGCGTTTCTGACACGCATGCCATGCAGGTCTTCATGCGATGTGCTACGCCAAAATTGAATTTATGGGGTAGATTGTAACATTCGTCTGAGCAGGCATCCGACTCAGCATCTCACAGCAAACCTGGCTTCAAAACTCCCGAGTACACCAGAGATGGCCCCGACAGAAAAATCGCCGATTCCCTGCGTTTTCGGTCGTACGGACCCACACTGAAAACTCAGACATCCCCGCGGCCTTCCCTCCCGTAAAACACACATACGCAGAATTCACAGCTTGAAGGCTCTCGGGCCGGTTCAATTTTCGTACCTAATCGATCTGTGTTTCAAGAAACGTTTGAATAGGGCCTCTCGCCGTCTCCATTTTCATCTGTCGCCTGGCAACGGTTCGACACCGAAACGTCGGCGCTCCCTCTATGGAGTATTGTATAGTCTTTAGCTTTTACCTTGTATGGTGGGTGTTGGCTTTTTTGGCGTTTCGGTTTCCCCCGTTTTTCCTTTTTGTAGTATGCAACCTTAATTATTTGTTTTACATGTATAGCCTCTTTTTAATTGTCGTGGATTTGTGTGTGCCATTAAGTTTCCGCAGTAGGTTTAACGTGTTGTTAACGGTGCTTCATTAATTTTTTGCAGTTTCAGATATTTTGAACCTTTTTGCTGCCATTCTGCCCTTTGCCATTTCTTTTAAGTTGTAGGTCTCTCTCACTAGACTTGGCTACGATGCTGGTCGATCGGAACCAGCTCGGAACGGACTTGCTGAACGGTCAGTTGGCGAGCTCCATGGTGTTTCTGAATTCTAAGATAACATTGACGCTTGGAAGCAAGGCTGGAGATCTCTTCTCGATCCAGGGGCGGGGGGTCCTTGGTGGGTTAACGCTGGCACGGCAATACAAACCCTATACAAAGCCCATGGGAGACTCAAAACCCAGGGGGTCCTGACCACACCCCCCAACCCCCGGGATTTCCACCCATGCTTGGAAGGGTCGATTCCTTAGACTAAGCAGACTAAGCTCTTTTATAAGGCGCTAACCTGTCCATAGCAAGGGTTTCGCGTCCCCGCAGGGCCGGAGCCCCGTCCTTTTCCGTCAGGTAGGCGCACAATCCACTGGTCTGTGAAAGTGCGGAATGGTAGGGACCGTGAGGATCAGTATGGACTAAGCTGGGAAATAATGTGAGAGAAGCTAAACTGAGGTTTTATGTCTAAAAAATTATTCTGGTGCATTTTCCTACAGTTCGTGTATAGTTATGAGTGTGAAATAACCCTGTGGTTTTCTACTGTCCCAATTGCTCGTAACGCACGACTGCTCGTTTTTTGTCTTGTTTTTGGTTTCCTAGAATGAAAATAAGAAAGAAAAATATAGTGTCTGTTTCAGTAATGCTTGCTAACAATTTTCAGAATTGTGAACTATGAGCCTAAAGGATGAGTAGAGCTTAGACTCAACCGGCAACTTCTCACAAATCTTAGCTTTGCGTGGCAGCCTTTGCAGCAGATATTTGCCAAAGCTGCAGACCTTGTGTTTTCTTCTAACGATATGAAGGCCTGACAGATCGAAGGGCATGGCTTATGCGATTGTATTTGTCCATGCCGATGCCCCTGACTGTTGGCCCGTGCCAGTTGGGGCCCACCTGCTCCACATGATGCAAGCTCCAGCCTTGACACGGTGTGCAACACACGTCCGAGGTCAATGAACGGGCGTGCTGTATAATCTTCTGAACTCGACCCCCACCTCCCTGCATAACGCAGGTGGTACAAAACGGTGTTGTTCAACTATGCAGGGCCGTTTGCGCCATCGCCTCCTTTTATGGTAACTTCTGCACCCAAATGGGCGCACGGTGGCCTTACGAATTCCTAAGAATTTGCCCATCCTCTAAATAGTGTTTGCTATTTATACAAAGGTGCACTGGAAATTAAACTGATGCATACCTCATTCACTTATACTACGACACTCTGCACTATAGTAGGTACGTTGCAGGGTCTAGAATACGTCCCATGGACACAGGTTGGCGCTCACTTAAGCCCCAATAATCCATCGATCAATACAGTACCCCAAGACTACAAACATATATATCAAATCAGGTGCATGTCCGAAGATTCCCCGACGATCCGGGCCAGTCCTTCTACGCCCAACCATATCAGTTCAAATCCGATCCATAGAGAAAATACGACAAAATCAGTAACTAATTCATAATCAGACATAAGACTACCCCAATTCTCTGGCCAGTTCGATTCGATCCATGATCAGATATCCATTCAGGTCAACCATAGGCTAGACCGGGGGCAGGGCACGGCCCCCACTTTCGTGGGGGCCCCACAGAAAAGTGGTATTGATATGAAAACACCAGCAACTGTAACATAAAACAAGAAACCCAAACGGACCGTATAGTTTGCTCGGAAAACCCTTATAAACTGGCCGAACTCCTGAGCGATCTGAGGTCTTATGAGTCGGCCTGGGGCCCCTGAGCTGTTCAGGGGCCCCTGAATTAACCTCTGATGTCCTATGAGCTAACTTGGGGCCCTTGGGATAATCTAAGGTCCCTCGAGCTGGTTTATGCCCCTCGAACTGTTGCATGGTCCCTAAGCTGAACTGGGAGCCATCAGCCTGAATGGGCCCCTTGAGCTAGTCAAAGACCCTATACAAGCCATCTGGGGCCCTGAGCCGAGCTGAGCCCCCAAAGCTAATAGATGTCCCCTGCAAACTGGGGCTCCTGAGCTTATCTGGGCTCACCCAGAGTTATAGGGCCCCTAAGCTGAGTTTGAAGTGGCCTCCTTGAGCTGTTCTGAGACGCTACATAAGCCGATCTGGGACCCCTGAGCTGAGCCGGGCTCCTAAGCTGATCTGGTCATCTGAGCTAATCTATGACCCACTGTGCAGAACTGCCCCCCCCCCCCCTCCCCCTTAGATGGACTGGGACCAGTAGAGTAGCCAAGGAGAGTCAGGGCGACCCCCCCGCCCTAGGGCGGGGAGGGGTCCGCGAACCAAGCTGGGCCGATCGTAAGCACTCTAAAGGATTCTCCGATCAGGGGGCCCTCCAGAGTCAGTCTCAGGGCCCCAAGATTGGTTCAAGGGGCCCCGAGTCGGTCTCAGGGCCCTCCGCCCCGATAGTTAGCATTAAGGGGCCCAAGAGTGGCTTAGGGGCCCCCGAGAGGGTCTCAGGGCCCCCTGAAAGTTGGTTTTCAGGGCCCCTGAGAGTTGGTCGCAAGGGACCCCGAAAGTTTGTCTCAGAGGGTCCGAGAGTCGGTCTCAGCCTCCCACCCCGAGATTAAGTCTCAGACCCCCAAAGTCGGTTTCAGGGGCCCTGGAGTCAGTCTCAGGGGACCCCAGAGTCGGTCCCAGGGGCCTCCGGAGTCGAGCTCAGGGGCCACGACATAAGCTCAGGGGCCCGAGAGTTAGTCTCAGGGCCAAAAGTCTATCTCAGGGCCCCCCAGAAGTCGGTTCAAGGGCCCTGAGTCAGTCTCAGAGGATCCCAGAGTTGATCTCAGGGCCCCGAGAGTCAGTCTCAGGGCCCCCGAGAGTCAGCCTCAGAAGCCCCGCCCCTGAGAATCGGTCTAAGGGGTCCCTCGAGAGTCTTTCTCAGGGGCCCCTGGAGTCGGTCTCAGGGGTCCCTGGGAACTAATCTCGGGATAAGTTATTATCAGATACCCCACCAGTGTTGGTCTAAGGGGCTTTCTCTCAAGGGCCCCGAAAGCTAATATGGGGCCCGAGAATTAGTGTCATGAGTGCCGCCAAGTGCTGGTCTCAGGGGCCCCTCATAGTCTCAAGGGTGCCTCTCCAGGGATGGCACCCTTGACGGGAGACAAGCTCAACTCTCGAGTTGAGCTTGTCTCCCACAGCCAATATGTGGCCCCTTGAACTGGGGTCCCCAGCTGGTCTAGCCCCTGGACTCTCTAGGGTCATTGAGCTGGGATCCGTAGGCTAAACGGGTCCCTTGAGCTGTTCTGAGACCCTATAAAGCCAACCTGGGGGCCCTGAGCTGAGCCGGGCCCCTAAGCTAGCCGGCTTCCTGAGACAATCTGGAACGCCCTGTTCGGAGCTTTTAGGGCCCTGTGCTATGTGGGGTCCCTTAATAAAGTGGTCCCATGAGCCGGTCCCTTAGCCCATGAGCAGATTTGGGGCCCCCAGAGCTGACTAATTTGGTTCCTGAGCCATGGTTTGCGCACTGGGGGCCTCTATGATGACTTGGCGGCTTCTGAGCGGCATAGGCATAGGAAACGGGAGAGTGGCGGGCCAGGAGCCACTGGCCCTCCACTGTTCTGGAGTTGGTCCATTGAGCTGTTCTGAGACCCTATATCAGCCAACTTGGGGGCCCCTGAGCTGTGCTGGGCCCCACAGATAACAGCCCTAAGCCAAGCTGGGGCCCCCTGTGCTATATGAGGCCTCTGAGTTGGTCTGGAGCCCCTGCACAGTTCTAGCGTCCTTGAGCTAAGCTGGGGGCCGATGCCTTGAATGGCCCATTGAGCTGGTTTGATGCCCTATATCAACCGACCTGGGCCCCTGAGCTGAGCTTGTCTCCCACAGCTAATATGTGGCCCCTGTGCGAACTGGGGTCCCCAGCTGGTCTAGCCCCTGGACTCTGCTAGGGTCATTGAGCTGGGATCCGTAGGCTAAACGGGTCCCTTGAGCTGTTCTGAGACCCTATATAAGCCAACCTGGGGGCCCTGAGCTGAGCCGGGCCCCTAAGCTAGCCTGGCTTCCTGAGACAATCTGGAACGCCCTGTTCGGAGCTTTTAGGGCCCTGTGCTTATCTGGGGTCCCTTAATAAGGTGGTCCCATGAGCCGGTCCCTTAGCCCATGAGCAGATTTGGGGCCCCCAGAGCTGACTAATTTGGTTCCTGAGCCATGGTTTGGGCACTGGGGGCCTCTATGATGACTTGGCGGCTTCTGAGCGGCATAGGCATAGAAACGGGAGAGTGGCGGGCCAGGGGAGCCACTGGCCCTCCACTGTTCTGTGGTGGACCGCTGCAACGCATATGCAAATATCAGCAACTGCAATATACAACGAAAAAACCCGGGCGGGCACGACAGCTTGTCTGGGAAAGTCCAGTTTTGGCGTATGCCCTCTGCAAACCCCTGACCGAAAGCGCTTCATAAAAAGCCAAGGCACCTACTATCCGAATGCTCCCAGATGGACCCCGAAAACTGGACCCAATCAAATTCTGGCCCAGACCGCTCCCAACACAGAGCGCTAATTCGACACGCAACCCGCACCACAAGCCGAGCAGCAGCCGTCCCTCGGTCATCAACGGGCGTGAAGAGCCGTCTACAGGCCGTCTTCCACTACGAAGTGAAAAATATCACCACAGAGCTATTCGATGCGAGGGAACTGTTGGAAAAGACGTAAATAATACGTAATGTATGGAAATACCTAGTGTAGGCCGGTGTGTATGCGTGTATTATCGACACCAAATGAACAGTTTTAAAACTGCTCATAATTATGGGCCCCTTGGGCTGGGGGCCCCCTTGAGCTGGGCCCCCTTTGGGGTTGGCCCCCCCACTTTCAACCGGTTCCTACGCCCCTGAGGTCAACAATCAATAACTTGCTCAACTGCACTTCCATATCGGGAAGTGTTGCGTACTTTTGGGGCTCTTAGCACTATTTGACATATTCTTTGCCACGTTCCATCGTTGTATTCCCACAATACAAAAGTTACATTTCTTTTTCAGCAGCAAGAAAATGGTCTGAAATAGAGGTTTATCCCACTTGTATACATCCGGCTGAGGGATTCTTCCCTCCTGACTGAGGTGCATTAACACGCGGCTCTGGTGCCACCGGTAGTATTTACGGTCGCGGGTGTTGCGATAGCTATCGCTGGACCGCAAACACCGACCATCGCTGCTAATACGTCCAGGACTGTCCCATTTGAACAGATGGTAAACGCTAAGAAAGCAAGTAAAAACAATCCAGTCTACTTTAAAATATGGGGGAAGGCGTTGTAAGTTTTTTTTTTGTGCGCAAGCTTTCCTGACAGTCCGAAAAGCACTCGTTATGGTTTTCAGTCACATCTGAGTCCGGTTCTCGGCTTCTTTGCGTTGTACTGTGGGTCGTAGTAAAAGGCGATTAGCGTACTGTCGGCGTCAAAAAGCGAGGGGCGGGGCACGCGTTCTCCAATTGGTTCTCTTCAGAGAGGACGTCCTTCAAAAAGCTGCTCCACTCAACCGACCGGTTACTTGCGCCTTTTCCTGCACTTAGTAAGGTGGACTTACGACAATGTTCTCACGGTCGGTTTAGGTGGACTGCCTCGGCGGCGCTAGCCGACCTGTTGGGTGTTGGCTGCCCACCAGCACTTCTCCAACTGATATAAGGCGCTGTTCACACATTACGGCAGACAAAATTCGGGGCTTTCAGATCTCCTCCCCCTTTGTCGGAAATTGCCAGACCTCTCTCCTCAGCAAAGTTGTTTTCCACCTCAAAGACACTGATGAAAGGCGCAAGGCTGTGGATTTATATCTCTTTGGGATTTGTCCGAGTACCTCCAATGAAACGTTGAAGTGTTATTGAAATATTCTTTGAATTTCGTATTTTGTCTCTTATATATTTTCAATTTGCTTTATCCGGCGAAACAGGTCTGTTTACTAGGCTAAAACACACTACGTTATAATATCCCGTTTAATATAGTGGTTATTGACATCGCTTACAATTTTGGCACACCTGGTCATTTGACTAAGTACATGCCACTGGAAATTCGCCAAAGAAAGCAGCACATGAAGCACCTGCACTAAACTCCGAGTCGGTGCCCGCCAAAAACTCCGCCGTTAATCAGGTGCGACACACTCATTGTATGAAACTACGTGGCTAGTATAACATCTAGAATATTCGTAGTAAGTTGATAAGATGTTCACTGACCTGTCCCCTCGAATCCAGAAATGTAAAAAAACGCTGAAGATTATAGATTCGGGCACAGCCCTTCATCAGAATCATGTAGTAAATATCAATAATTATCAGTCATATCCAGACCTCGAAATCAGTTTATCATTAGATTATTATTAGATAATTATTGATATTTACTACATGATTCTGATGAAGGGCTGTGCCCGAATATATAATCTTCAGCGTTTTTTACATTTCCGGATTCGAGGGGACAGGCCAGTGAACATCTTATCAACTTATCATCATGCTCCTCGCCGCAGCACTTCAAAACTTATAAATATTCGTAGTATATTAAGCTAAAACTGGTACCACTACCATACAGTAATTATATTATATTTGGTTGCGAAATTTTGAAGTACCCGCTAGTCAACTGCCACCTGTCAACTGCAGGCCTGCGGAGTTTCCGCTCAATAAAAATCCACGACAGCCCACGACTTCCCCCTTGCTAGAAAACGTCAGAGACGCCAGAACCCTCCCCCTTCGTCAGAAAGAGACAGAATTCACCAGACTCCCTCGCCCTTCGGTTGCTGACGTCATATGGGAACAGCCCCTAATGGTTCCATTCACAGTGGCCTTAGTCAAAGACATCCCGCCGCCCATGACTTTGGGCCTCGCTTTACAGTTAACCTTTTTCGGTCAGATGAGTGAAGCGCGCTAAAGCATCGACAAAGTTGTGGCCAGAGGCAAAACAGTTGTCCCCAACGCCAATTTTCCCCGGGATAAAATATGTTTCATCAGCAGAAAACGGCTATGGAGCCTATCGAGGGGGTCAATGACTCTCCTAGCGCACGTAATTGGAAGATTGGGTAAAAGATCTTGATTAAATATCGAAGGGCATGATCGCACCTGGAGTGGTACCCGCCACAGTTGTGAAGGAAATGAATATCGGTCCTCTGGTTTCCCGCCGTTTGTAATTGTGTTGATTTGTAGATGTATGTATGATTTAGAATACCAACAGGCATGGGCACCCACGACAGGGAGTCAAAAGGTTTAAAACAATAAATACGATACAGAAGCAGGCACAGTCAATCTCATATCTCCGTCACGTAGGTATAAAACAACGCGTTTCTGAATTCGGTGACACCATGGTACCACACATCTACATTGCGGTTTGCATTTAAAAGGCGTGCACGCCTTCGGTATCGACAAAATAAACCGTTTCGGACGGTATTTATCCGGGCGTACATGACAAAATGTATCCTGGTGCGGAGCTGCCGGGTGGGCACAGCCAGTGGGAGCTAGACCATTTGGTGCATATGACCAACCGGTGGCAACAATTACAGGTCAAGTCAACATATAATACCTTCTCAGCTAAAAACAGACATTCACGATTAACCAAAAAAATGACTGCAGTAAAATATGTACCCGACACGATGGATTTACCAACTACAGCTGCTTTAGAATAGCGGGCTTGGACTTCAGCTCCCAGCAACAAAAGTTGCGCAGTGATGCAATCTTGGATTTAAAATATGAAATTATAAAACTTGTAACACATCAGTCGCTGAACGATGAAGATAAATCAGAAGTTGAACGAGAGTTTTGGCTACATTGACATCTCTGCAGGCGTTTGCCATCCGCCCGGAACTGTGCTGTAAGTAGACAACACGTGGACAGAAGCACGTCTGCATTAGGGCACGCAGTAATACAAGACTTCAGGGCACCGGCCGACGACAAAACACTCCTCTTTTCACGGTAGTGGAGACCGGGACAAAACGGACACCCTAAGTGTTTTTCTAACATAGCAAGCTCAATAGCGGGCCGAAAATTTTGAGCTATACAATCTGACGTAGCCTAATGAATTGTGTCTCTAATGTAGGGGTATCAACTTAAAAAATTGATTTGGAAAAAAATGGCAGTAAAATATATAAGCTAATGTTTTTGTCCATTTTGCCCCAACCCTGGGGCATAATGGTTTTCAGGAAGGGGCAAAACGGATACAGTATGACCTGCTGGCATTAGAATTTGCCCGGGCACCCCCAACTATATATCAATCTACATCCCTGGCAGCCTGGATAATATGGCGAAAAAGCATCATATTTTCGTTAAAGCGTCAACATCTATTAACTCAGTGAACATTTTAACCTGCATTCATTTTGGCACAAGACTGCCCCCCAGCCTGGACCCGCCCCTGCCTTGTTTCCCGCTGTTTCTTTGACCTTACCACAATAACAAACTACATAGCACATTATCCTGAGTGATTGGGGTAAACCAGACCATCAGAACATTTTACACCATTAGTCCATTTTGCCCCTTTCGTTTTGCCTCATAGCTACTCCGATTCAAGTTTTTAAGTGTCGGAAAAAATAGCAGGCTTTGAAACTTGAAATTACCCTTACCGTAAGCCTACACTGCCACTTATTCGGACATATCACCATCAGAACTGAACTCAGTTTGCCACTTCAAAAAAACAAGGATTTAAAACTGGTAAATTTCGTAATACTTATTGGAAAATCCTCTCCAGCCAGCCCGCGTCGAAATGGTACCGCTAACTGACGATATACACGCTATATTCTGACGTCCTTTGTTTAAAGCAGTAGTTCATCTTCTAAAATCTAGATAGAAACACCAGTAACATACCAAAATAGTGAAAATCCGTTTTGCCCCGGTCTCCCCTATCCAACCTGGCATAGGGAACACGAACTCAACTAAGCGCCATTCACCGCCCAGCTGTGTGGCGCGGGGACGTGAAGAGGGAATGTCCCGAGCAGGAGAGCAGAGTCGACCCTGCCAGTCAAAATACCATGAGGAAAAATAGGCGCATCGTACCTACTGATACATGCTGTTGTACAGACTGGTAATTCTGAACGTCACCAAAAGGTCTGAGTTTACCAATGAAGGTGTAAGGGAACGTGTAGTTGAGAGAAGGGCAGTATGAGAATTTGTGTTGAATATTTTCAAGTCTGTCAATATTGGTTTTGGCAGCACCATCCTCCTCCAAATCACGCGAACGTACGTAGAACTGCCGGGAGTTTGCCGAAATATGCTGACAGATGAGACCCCGGATTATTCTGTCAACGATGTTTGCAAGATCGGTAACATTCCGACTTTGGATTTTGGACCCCGACTAAAGCTTCGTGCGCTTCCGCCCATTCAATATGGAGCAATGCTGCACGTGCTACCATCTACTAGATATTGCATTCCGGTAGTATTTTGGTAAGGCTCTCTGTCAATCGTCACCATAACTCGTCAGACAGTTATTAGTGAATGCCCTCTCCCTCCCTGGGCTGCCTTCGGGTCGGCTTCGTTCCTCTCCACTCAGCAGAAAATCATCTTAACCCTCCTCTCTTCGGCGAGCGCGGTCGCCGGATAGCCTATGCTGACTCTGCCGCCGTCTCACCTGGGCCAAAAGCACCCTTGGAAGGGGAGCGACAATCAAGTCGATAGAGAACAAGGTATGACCGACAATTTCCGAAAATGATACTCGAAGTGCACTTTCTGGTGCATACTGTTCCCGGTGACACTGTCATTTTCATTGCAAAATTTCCGCTGAATTTCTCGCAATGCAAGTGAACGCGTATCCATCAATCAGCGGCCGCCGTTCATCGGCAGCCGCACCAATGCCCGCGAGGCACAGAGGTGAGAGAGGTCACGTTGGCGATGGCTAACGCCGAGTTGAATCGCCGGAGGGGAGGGGAGGGGTCGCGAGGCAGATTACGAAACCTACTTGTGTGGTGGCGAGGACACTCATAAGAGCCCCTGCAGTTGGACGGAGGGAGGGCGGGTGCGCGAGACTACCAATGGGGTCGAAATAGGGGTGAATTGTTTGAACCGTGTTTGGTGTTAATAACACTAGAAAAGCATGATTCAATTAAATGAACGCCATGTAAAAATGCTTGGCCGGCAAGGCTGACTTCCAGTTAAGTGTTTTTGATATCTGTATGTATGTGGGAGATTTTCAAAGCTTATGATTTTCGACTGAAAATGGGTTTCTGGGCTATTTTTTGTCATTACTCCCGTGGGCCGGGTGACTTCGTGTCCCCATTTACTTATCCTTACTATTAGTCGCCTCCTTGTTATTGCTTTAAGACTTTCAACACCAGGCCTTGGATGATACCAAATTTAGGGGATCGTAAGTAGCAAATGACGCCAAAATTCAGGTCAAACATTGAGAATTATGAATTATAGAAAATAAATGCACTTTAGGCAGGTGTTGATTTTTCACGCCAAAAATAGGAAGTCGGGAAAGATCGGCAGCGAACGCTATCATAAAATAATCAACGTTATCGAAACTCTTTTAAACGGTGTGCATAACGGCCAAATGCATAAGGGCCAACGGCGTTAATGATGTTTGTGGGTCTCCTCCAGTTCAAAATGGAGGGCAAAGTAGTCTATTCACCGTGACCTGACCTCTCTCCCCCAGCGACGGTAGCCCCGAACCGCTATTGTCTGTCTCTATGTACCGTGACCTGACCTCTCTCCCCCAGCGACGGTAGCCCCGGACTGCTATTGTCTGTCTCTATGTACCGTGACCTGACCTCTCTCCCCCAGCAACGATAGCCCCAGACCGCTATTGTCTGTCCCTATGTACCGTGACCTGACCTCTCTCCCCCAGCGACAGTAGCCCCGGACCGCTATTGTCTGTCTCTATGTACCGTGACCTGACCTCTCTCCCCCAGCGACAGTAGCCCCGGACCGCTATTGTCTGTCTCTATGTACCGTGACCTGACCTCTCTCCCCAGCGACAGTAGCCCCGGACCGCTATTGTCTGTCTCTATGTAGCGTGACCTGACTTCTCTCCCCCAGCGACAGTAGCCCCGGACCGCTATTGTCTGTCTCTATGTACCGTGACCTGACTTCTCTCCCCCAGCGACAGTAGCCCCGGACCGCTATTGTCTGTCTCTATGTACCGTGACCTGACTTCTCTCCCCCAGCGACAGTAGCCCCGGACCGCTATTGTCTATCTCTATGTACCGTGACCTGACTTCTCTCCCCAGCAACGATAGCCCCGGACCGCTATTGTCTGTCTCTATGTACCGTGACCTGACCTCTCTCCCCCAGCGACAGTAGCCTCGGACCGCTATTCTCTGTCTCTATGTACCGTGACCTGACTTCTCTCCCCAGCGACAGTAGCCCCGGACCGCTATTGTCTGTCTCTATGTACCGTGACCTGACCTCTCTCCCCCAGCGACGGTGGCCCCGGACCGCTATTGTCTGTCTCTATGTACCGTGACTTGACCTCTCTCCCCCAGCGACAGTAGCCCCGGACCGCTATTGTCTGTCTCTATGTACCGTGACCTGACCTCTCTCCCCCAGCGACAGTAGCCCCGGACCGCTATTGTCTGTCTCTATGACCGTGACCGACCTCTCTCCCCCAGCGACAGTAGCCCCGGACCGCTATTGTCTGTCTCTATGTACCGTGACCTGACCTCTCTCCCCCAGCGACAGTAGCCCCGGACCGCTATTGTCTGTCTCTATGTACCGTGACCTGACCTCTCTCCCCAGCGACAGTAGCCCTGGACCGCTATTGTCTATCTCTATGTACCGTGACCTGACTTCTCTCCCCCAGCAACGATAGCCCCGGACCGCTATTGTCTGTCTCTATGTACCGTGACCTGACTTCTCTCCCCCAGCGACAGTAGCCCCGGACCGCTATTGTCTGTCTCTATGTACCGTGACCTGACCTCTCCCCCAACGACAGTAGCCCCAGACCGCTATAGTCTGTCTCTATGTACCGTGACCTGACTTCTCTCCCCCAGCGACAGTAGCCCCGGACCGCTATTGTCTGTCTCTATGTACCGTGACCTGACTTCTCCCCCCAGCGACAGTAGCCCCGGACCGCTATTGTCTGTCTCTATATACCGTGACCTGACCTCTCTCCCCAGCAACGATAGCCCCGGACCGCTATTGTCTGTCTCTATGTACCGTGACCTGACTTCTCTCCACCAGCGACAGTAGCCCCGGACCGCTATTGTCTGTCTCTATGTACCGTGACCTGACCTCTCTCCCCCAACGACAGTAGCCCCAGACCGCTATTGTCTGTCTCTATGTACCGTGACCTGACTTCTCTCCCCCAGCGACAGTAGCCCCGGACCGCTATTGTCTGTCTCTATGTACCGTGACCTGACCTCTCTCCCCAGCGACAGTAGCCCCGGACCGCTATTGTCTGTCTCTATATACCGTGACCTGACCTCTCTCCCCCAGCAACGATAGCCCCGGACCGCTATTGTCTGTCTCTATGTACCGTGACCTGACTTCTCTCCCCCAGCGACGGTGGCCCCGGACCGCTATTGTCTGTCTCTATGTACCGTGACCTGACTTCTCTCCCCCAGCGACGGTGGCCCCGGACCGCTATTGTCTGTCTCTATGTACCGTGACCTGACCTCTCTCCCCCAGCGACGGTGGCCCCGGTCCGCTATTGTCTGTCTCTATGTACCGTGACCTGACTTCTCTCCCCCAGCGACGGTGGCCCCGGACCGCTATTGTCTGTCTCTATGTACCGTGACCTGACCTCTCTCCCCCAGCGACGGTGGCCCCGGTCCGCTATTGTCTGTCTCTATGTACCGTGACCTGACTTCTCTCCCCCAGCGACGGTGGCCCCGGACCGCTATTGTCTCTCCTGCCTGTGCATGGCGTCCAGCGAGTGCAACCTGGAGACCGAGTGCCGCTTCATCAGTGGCAGGTCCTTCTGCGGCCCGTTCTACATGACGGAACACTTCTGGCACGACTCCAACGTCACATCGCTGGCTCAGTTCAGAAACTATGGTGAGTTCTCATTTGAGTTTTCTTAACGTCAGATGTCTAAGTATGATGTAATTGAATTGTTCTTACGTTGCCGTATGGTTCGTGAATGCCCTTGCACGCATATAGTTTCTCACATGCTTGTCCAACTCAAATGCTCTTTTAAGAGGCCATTGAAACGCTCAAAATGCACCCCCGGACGGTGCAATCCGTCCTTACCGAAATCCTAAAACTGCAACTGACTGGACTTCAATTGTGGAGCCTATCTAAACAGCAAGCCTGACGATTCGGGAATAATAATGTAGTCTGTTATTGATTTATTCATCACAAAGGTTCCCTTTTTTCTAAAAGAAAAACCATGTTGAACTCCGTCTTCGCTGTCTTTAGACGTCCAGCGTCCGCCCGTACTCGCCTCTGCCGCCCGCTGTCTGACTTCGCAGCCGGGGGCGCCGCCCCTGTCGCCGCGGTAAATCTGACCAGCAGGGATGTATCTGCAGATTACCAGGCGTGCTCGCGGGACGCGGCCTGCGCCGGCGAGGCGGTGACCAGGTACCTCTCCAAGCACGCGGCGGTGAGTCCCACTGCTGCAGCTTCTGGGCTTCGCTAGGGCAGCGGAAACTGAACGCCACGTCCTGCCGTTTACATATCGGGAGTGTGAAAACAAATCGGGCATGTTTGTTTGGTTGCATTGCGAACTCTCACGCAACTGAGTCGACTTCGGCATCTTTGAACGGACCGATCGGACATATCGATCATACTTTGAGCCGTGCCGAGCCTTTGTTTTGGCTGCATCTGTCAACTGCTAAAGTAATCCAGGGCTGATATCCGCCTCGGTACTTTTCAAGGACGCATTGCAAGGGATCTGGGAGACTGCTGGGCATATAAAACATCTGCAGCAGACTCAGTATGGATGTTATATAAATCTGAATTTCCCCAGCGTTTGGTATACGAGTGGAGCCTTTAACTAATATCTGACAAGGTCTTCTAGAAGCTCATAATGAGATTCAAAATTCTGCACCCTGGCTATAAGGGATCATGTATTGGCTAGTTTTCGTTTTAAAGATATTTGCAACGCAAAATTTCAATAAGGCTCGAGAACGTCAAGCCACTTGGGTAGAGGATGACTTTCAATGGATTTATCGTATACTATTTCAAACACGAATTCCTGTTCATTTCAGGACTCGAACCATGTTCCAACAAAAAGTAGGGGCCTCGTGATGATTGAGATAGAATGATGACATTAAGTTCCAAATAGACGAATGATTTATTTTCGATTGAGATAGAATGATGACGTTAAGTTCCAAATAGAGGAATGATTTATTTCCGATTGAGATAGAATGATGACGTTAAGTTCCAAATAGACGAATGATTTATTTTCGATTGAGATAGAATGATGACGTTAAGTTCCAAATGGACGAATGATTTATTTTCGATTGAGATAGAATGATGACGTTAAGTTCCAAATGGACGAATGATTTATTTTCGATTGAGATAGAATGATGACGTTAAGTTCCAAATAGACGAATGATTTATTTCCGATTGAGATAGAATGATGACGTTAAGTTCCAAATAGACGAATGATTTATTTTCGATTGAGATAGAATGATGACGTTAAGTTCCAAATAGACGAATGATTTATTTTCGATTGAGATAGAATGATGACGTTAAGTCCAAATGGACGAATGATTTATTTTCGATTGAGATAGAATGATGACGTTAAGTTCCAAATAGACGAATGATTTATTTTCGCAAATGACATTCCTTCTTTATGAACCTGGGCAATCTGTGATTTCCACAGGCACTCTGGATGCTCCAGGGTGTTGAGTTTTGTATTCTTCATTTTTGCTTTTTTCTAAAACAATGTATGGTATTGCAAAGAATTCACAACATGCTTCACGAACTAGCAATGGGCCGCTATGGTTTGAAGGCCAACTTTAATGGAGGTGGTGATCCGTCAATAATATAAACTCCTTTGCACCCAGGACTGTGATGGCGACGGCCGAATAACCTGCAAAGACTTCGGCCTGATGCACCTGCTGGGCTACCACGAGTGCCAGGTGCCGGAGCAGCGGCGCAGGGCTGAGAGCACTCGCTTCGTGGCGCGCTTCGTCAAGTGTTTACTGGACACGCTGGCGCTGCTGCAGGCGGGGGAGAACGTGCGGCCGGGCTGCGTGCCCAGGACTCTGGCCTCCCTCTGGCAGGCGCCGGCTGTCGACGCCAGCAGCATGCCGCTCATGTGAGACCATTTCTAAAGACCACCCCTGAAGTCGTGTGATAAAGGAGGTTCTCAGCGCTGAGTGGTCCAGCTCTATGGACCCATTTTACGGCAGGGAGAGTGGAATCCCTGCAGATAACGGAGCTTACGACCGCCGGGTCTCCACCAGTTCGTTGTGGACTTCCCGCTGCGGCGCTTTGTGGTCATGAGAAGCGTGACGTGCGTGCGAGGTGCAAATGAAACCAGAAACGGAAACTGGGAATGCTACTGTCTTTGGAGAGAAGCGCCTCTGTTCGTAACCCAGAGCGCTTAACAGAAGGCATGAACACTATTCTGTTTTGTACAGCACACCGATGAATGAGGCTTCCTGAGAAATGAGGCTGGTATGGCCATGTCCTATTTAGAGGGCATTCTGGTCTGGTTATTTACCTATATAATATATGTACTGGAACAGACTGTGGAAACGTGACCGCAGTGAAAGTGAGGGATTTACTTCAGATGGATGTGCTCACTGGCCGAAGGCTGGGGATAGGCTCTTAGTACCGAATTCCTGGGACTGTCCAGCGCTATTGCTGATGACATCATAGAAGACTAAGATCGTGTGCATTGTTCTGTCATTGAGCGTCACGCTATTTGGCAGCTATTCTGACAGTAAGAAAAAAGAACTCCGCGCGATAGGGTACAGAAATGCTGTTTCAATTGAGATGCACATGTTAAGCCATAAATAGGCTTACCTCGTTAGGAGCCACCTACGTGACCATCCTTTTCCTCCTTGAAGCTTCTCAGCGAAACTTACGCTAGAACATATTTGGGCAGATTCCACTTTGACTATTACTGGCTAGTGGAGTTCAGAGCTGTGTTTGCCGTTCATAAGTCGTGATTAAATACATATTATTATGATTGTCATTTCGCGCCAAAGCAGAATCGTGTTTTACGCGACCAAGCTATATATTATGTTCACTGGACCGTTAAAGCTCGAGATCACCATGTCACCTACGAGGTAGCCAACTGGACATTATATGCCCTTAAGCGTCGCCACCGGAAAAAGTAAGGGGGTCAGCCAAACATCAACCTGTTGCCGACAACAAACTTTCCACGTTAGGACCAAAAACTGTTCGAATTTAGGTTCCTCGTTGCCTTCCGCAGCGGCTGGTCATAAAAATGTCGGGTTCGCTCCTATTTTTACTGAGATCAGAAAATTGTTGGCCAAAAAGTGGGAGGCAGGCCCCCTGGCCCCCTTTTCCAACGCTTATGTATATACCATTCAATGAACATGGACAACGAAACTAACCTTACAATGATATCGAATATTTATATTTTCAATCTAAAGGGACGATGAAACTACTCAATTGAACACCTAGCAAATTAATATGGCCTCAAAAGTCCACGAAGAGGCTAGTGCTCCAGAATTTCTTCTTGATATTCGGAAATTCTCTGGACAACGTAAGACATATTGGGAGATCAGGGCCCAGACCAGCTAACAACTAAAAAATCACGGGTCTGCATTCACTACCTGAACGGGTTAGGCACAAACAGGGCCTGGCTTCAGGCTACCGAAAACAATATTTCAAGATATACTAATATAAGTGTCCACGACTCACAGAATGCGCAATGGATCCAGGCAATACCTACCAACCGATTTTGCCATTTTTAGATCTCTCGAAATTTAGGTAGGTTGACGTTACCGCCCGACTTACGCCGATAAAAGGAGTTCGCGAGAGCTGCAGAACGGATTAGGTGCGGAGTTAAGTACCTGCAGCAGATTTGGGTGCCATCGCCTCTCCTGCTACCTGAGAAGTCGGTGCAGGGGCAGGCCTCTGCCCCCCCTCCCCAGGGTTGCAAGTGTTTAATGGAGTATTCACGGTACAGACAGACCATTCCATTACTATCCGGTGTTTCATTGCGAAACAGCTGATTTCCTCCGATCAGAGGAAATCAGCGACAAATCGATGGGTGGAAATAACACCCTCATGTCTCAGATGTTCATGACAGTTTGTGACTAGGGTTCTCAGAGGCGCTGAAAACGACTATGGTATTTTTAGTCTCGTCGGGATAATGATTTCGGAGTTATAGCCTCGGGTAATCCAGCATTGGACGCCTGCATCGGATTTTCGCTTTAGTTTTTAGTCATTTAAATTGAAGGTATTACTACAGAAAAGGTTACATGGAAATAATCGAAAAAATCTGAACAATAAAAATATGTAAGTTTTATTACATTAATTGGCACGAAAATGTAGGTATAAAATGCAATTCCAAACTTTTGCAAAGATAAGCATACATACTTCCTATGTTTTTATTGACTTCAAAACACCTTTATGTGAAAGAGCATTGCTTAAACTACATTTAAAGGCAATAAAAAGAATGGAATCTACTCAGCAAAACCAGTACCGAGCACCGCAGACCAAGCCCAACACGTCACCGCCCACTCAGCCTGCAGTCGGCACGCCGCATAGACGCGTCCGGTTGGTAGTGGTGTAACGGGGAAGGCAGAACTAAGGAAGACTGCCCTTCGGTTATACTACGAATGAACTTGATGAGGTGTGGAGGTTACTATTGCTAACATAAAAATGTGAGCCGTTCCAAAAAACTGAACGTATTACGGGAAAATTCGGAACAGTTCCGACACTCTGGTGCATTCGCTGAAAAATGTAGCGGGAGGATAATGCGTCAGAAGCCAATTATTACTGTTGCTGTAGGTTTGTTGTAGACAGTTTTTTTTCTACTCATGCCCTAAAAAAGCTTAATGTATGCCAGTTCAATTTATATTAGAAAGCACACATCACAGAAAAAAATTACACAACGTCCATGCCGACAACCGCTTTTCGAACATGTTCGAAAAGCTTTTCGACATGTATGTAAAATTAAGACATGCTGCTTTACTTAAGATCTGACGCACGGATCGGAAAAAAACGACTCCATCACGTGGCGCCATTGAACTCCACAGATTCATTGTGAAACTTGAACCTTTTGTCCCTCATCATTCGAGAGCTCATGGACAATAATGGTCTTCGAATCAACCGGTACGAACTTCTGAATCTTCAATATTCCTTTTCTCGTGATTGCCTTATCGAAGCGTTTTCTGAGCTCAGTAGCTAATTTGAGTACTTTTTGCTGAAGCATTTTCGGTAGAGATCGAGGCAAGCAATGGAACACCACTTTCCGTTTTCCCTTCCAAGCATAGTTGCTGAGATCGTAGGGGGATGGGTACCCCCTGCCAGTAAAGGTGGCCCGGGGCCTCATACCAGCGCGTGTTAACGATCACACTGGAGGGGAGCCTCGGAGGCTCCACCTACTTTTTTCTAGGTGGCCGGAGAACCCTTCGTGGCCAAAAAACACTATTTCGCTGCTTTTGAGAATATTCAATGGCACACCGGTTGATCAAATAATCTTGACAATCGGCCCCAATTTTATAATTATAGACTTCAAAGTCAAACCCTTTATTTTGAGATCGCCGCAATCGCGCGGTTGCACCAGTTCGTGTGCATCAAAGACCGACTGGCAACATTATAGTGCCCATACAAAACGAGATTCAAAGTCAAGTTCACCCCCACACGAAGGTCATGGTCAAAGTTCAAGGTCATAGCAGCATTCTCAGTCATTGGTCCAGTGCCTCCAGTGGCATGGCGTTACTCAGTATGACGTTTATTGTACTACGACGTCAGAGCTAAAGTAACTCAATATCAAGGTCAAGGTCACAGGTCAAATTAAATGTAATTTTGTAGGAATAGCAGCGGTTTACATTGGAATTTAAGATTGGATTGGGAATGGGGGTAATTAGAGGTGGTAGGCTGAAGCGTATTAACTTTAACCGTGTACCTTTTAAAGGAAGACACAGCCAGGGGCGCAGCCAGAGCTTTCGTATGGGGGGACACACCAACTTTGAGGGGCACCCCGGGGAAAAAGGGCACTTTTTAACGTAACCTAAAAACTTACTATATCTTTGTTTATATCATTTTTTGGGCATCTTTGGTTAAAAAAGGCAAAGAAATCATTGACGGAGAAGGAAAATTCGATTAAAACCGAAAAAAGGGAACAAAATATCGCCAAAATGCCTTAGAAGTAGCCAAAACACTACTTTTTTGGGATAGATTTAAGGACAGCCAACTAATGCAAATACTTAACATCAGCGGAGCATGTGATATCTGTTACAATGTGCAGGTTAAGGAATATTGGAGTCAAATTTTTTTGTTATGCCCACTGGTTTTGTCGTGACGAGTGAGCCCTGGCTGAACACGGATTAAGTTCCTTGCCTCCCACAATCGTTGTGGGACGAGGAGTGGCATAGTGTCTTTGGAAGAACACATTTTTGCTGCCGGAAAAATTTGGGAGATACCTTTTGAACTCGTTTATTAAGTTCCATATTCTCAAGGATCGGTCCCAGTTAAGAGTAAATAAAAGATGAACAGGCCGGTGGTTTAGATGGGGATGGTGTGACAGGGCTGAAAATTGTAACAACTAGTTCTTCATTTAAATTAATTAGTAGAAATCCTGGTTTAGGGGACTGTGCTCTGAGCTCAGGGGCACATGCCTTTTTATCATCCCTTCCCAGAATCCACCAGTATAATAAGCAATTTATATAACCTGGGGTGCCTAGGTATTAGCCATGTCGTGATCACCACTTTTTCACAGGATCTTTGATTACTGGGTGTTTTCTAATGTATTGATGGCCCTGATCACGATTTTCCGGTCGAAAATGTCTAATTCGAAAAATATTTGCCCGCGCAAGCCGTTTGAAATTCTTCCGGTTTGCCAAAATTTCGATGTTTTCATATCTCACAGACAATAAAATGCAACTGATGTTTGAAAGGGCCCCAGAACTTTAAAACCATTGAATCTGAACAATTTGAAACCTTTTTGACTCCTTGAAATATAAACTTACCCGAAAAGTACATTGAAAGACGGGGATGTTTGAGCTAAAAGATGATAATAGATGGCGCGCATGACGCAGCCGTCAACCACTGTCCCGCTACGTCGCTTATGTCAAGAAGCTATTAGCCAGAGGAGCTGGATATAGGATTTGAGCTTATTTTTAATTCGATGAATGAACATTTACCTTCACAAGATGATCTAGATTTCTCCCGCTTGCAGTTTAAAATATTATTGGTAATGGTTGCTTTCAAAGCAGGTCCAGTTAAGATCAGCCAGCCATACCTATATAGATTATGTATCTAAGCATGTAGTCACTGCGGATCAATTTCAAGCATTAAAATGTATGCAAGAGCCAGTCGATTATATTGAGATTAGTCTTGCTATCACTAGCAAGGAGAATACCGCATTTCGGGAAAAATAAACTACACGACACAGCTTGCCGTCAAGCCATGATGCTGCCGCAGTATCAGCTCCGACTGGGGCTGACGTTGTCGTTCGAATTATGATGCTGCGGCTTGAAGAGATGGAGGCGAGGAAGTGGACGAATTTCATGTTTCAATAGCTTCAATATTCGAACCGACCGCTAATGAAGTTGCCGAGACTTACAGAAGAGCATCTGTGCCAGCAAGAAACAGGTACAAAGTTCGCTGTAAATAAGGAGGCATTATAATTTGAAAGAAGCGATCAGAAGGCGCCTACAAAACATGAAGATATTGTAAGCATGACAAAGCATGACTACATTGTTTGACATATCAAGCAGAGCTCTACCATCAAAGTTATCGGCAAACAGAACATTTTTGGAAGACCAGCGAGGAGCAAAGAGGTTATATATTGATGGCTTGGATGCAGTCGTGACGGAACATTGGAGACGGCAGCAGCTGCGGCAAGCCACGCTGCTGTCGTTGTGGCTACCAGGAGTTCTCCGATGTTGCGTTCTGACGGAGCTGAAGCTGCGTCAGAACGCAACGGCACCATTGACAGCGACCGCTGGTGGTATATGCAGCAGCAACCTTCCTATTTGTAGCATCACACCAGCTGCTGACAGACGCTGCACGCGAGCAGGCTCTGGCAGGTATAAATCAATCTCGGAAAGAAAACTTATTTCTAAATGTTACACGGAAGTTGTTTATAGACTTGTCCGGGTGATTGTCATATTATTGTGCTCGAATACGGACGAGCCGGCCTCCGGATCAGGCCTTATTGGCGGCGGCAGCAGTGGCTTGCCGCAGCTGCTGCTGTCCCCAATGGTCCGTCACGACTGCATCCAAGCCACCAATATACAACCTCTGTGCTTCTCGCTGGTCTTCCAGAAATGTTCTGTTTGCCGATGCCTTTGATGGTACAACTCTACTTTATATGTCAAACAATGTTGTCATGCTTTGTCCATACTTACAATATCTTCATGTTTTGTAGGCGCCTTCTGATCGCTTCCTTCAGGTTACAATGCTTCCTTATTTCACAGCGAACTTTGTACTTGTTTCTTGCTGGCACAGATGCTCTTCTGTAAGTCTCGGTAATTTCATCAGCGTTCGGTTCGAATATTGAAGCTATTGAAACATGAAATTCATCCACTTCCCTGACCTCCATCTCTTCAAGCCGCAGCATCATAATGTGACCGACAACGTCAGCCCCAGTCGAGACTGGTTAAACGGCAGCATACATGGCTTGACGGCGGCGCTAGGTGTGGTGTAGCTTCCTTTTTCCCGAAATGCGGTATTCTCCTTGCTAGTGATAGCAAGACTAATCTCAATATAATCGACTGGCTCTTGCATACATTTTAATGCTTGAAATTGATCCGCAGTGACTACATGCTTAGATACATAATCTATATAGGTATGGCTGGCTGATCTTAACTGGACCTGCTTTGAAAGCAACCATTACCAATAATATTTTAAACTGCAAGCGGAGAAATCTAGATCATCTTGTGAAGGTAAATGTTCATTCATCGAATTAAAAATAAGCTCAAATCCTATATCCAGCTCCTCTGGCTAATAGCTTCTGACATAAGCGACGTAGCGGACAGTGGTTGACGGCTGCGTCATGCGTGCCATCTATTATCATCTTTTAAGCTCAAACATCCCCGTCTTTCCAATGTACTTTTTCGGGTAAGTTTATATTTCAAGGAGTCAAAAAAGGTTTCAAATTGTTCAGATTCAATGGTTTTAAAGTTCTGGGGCCCTTTCAAAACATCAGTTGCATTTATTGTCGGTGAGATATGAAAACATCGAAATTTTGGCAAACCGAAGAATTTCAAACGGCTTGCGCGGGCAAATATTTTTCGAATTAGACATTTTCGACCGGAAAATCGTGATCAGCGGCCATCAATACATTAGAATACACCCGGTAATCAAAGATCCTGGAAAAAGTGGTGATCACGACATGGCCTACTAGGTATCACAAGCCGTTTTGGAGATTCCTCATTCCTCGTTAGCTCCGTTTTACAAGGGGAGTTTCCATTGTGTTCTTATTCCCCATCTATTCAAGACCAGCTCTGAGGCCCCCAAATGTGGATCAGAGGCCCCCAGAGCAGCTTTCCCCATCCCCCAGTTGTGCCTCCAGGGACTAAACTAGCTCAGTGAACCCGCCCCTGAAATTATGGGAGTTGGCCTTGTGTTATTATTATCTGTCTATTCAAGACCACCTCAGGGGCCCCTGATGTAGATCAGGCCACAGAGCAGCTCATTCTTCACCCAGGGACTAGACTAGCTCATTGGTCCCAGAGATGTGGTCATCAGACTAGCTCATGGGCCACAGATAGGCTCATAGGGCCTTAAACCAGTTCAAGAAACCCCAGAACAGTTTAAGGCGCCAGATCACCTCAGGGGACCTCAAGCCAACTTAGGGGCTCTCACAAGCTCAGCGCCCAGACCAGCTCAGGGTACACTCAGAACCTAGACCCACTCTTGGGCCCCAGATCAGCTCTTGGGGCCCCAGATCAGTTCAGGGGCCTCAAGTAAGGTCAGGGGGCAGGATCAAGTCAGGGCCACTAAATCAGCTCAGGAATCCCTCACCAGCTCGGGGCCCAATCAGTTCAAAAGCCCCAGAGCTGCTCAGGGGACACCAGATGCCCATAAGGCACCAGATTAGCTTAGGGTACAAACAATCAGATCAGTGGTCCACGACCAGCTCGGGAATACCAGATCAAGTCAGGAGGTACTTAATCAGCTCAGGAGCCCCATACAATCTCAAGCCTCATCAGCCTCTGTGGGCCCAGCTCAGCCCAGGGCTTTAGAGCTGCTCATGAAATCACGTAAGGAGGCCCAGGTCAGCTTAGCTCAGGCACCAGATGAGCTCAGAGGGCAGCAGATGGACTCAGGAGGTACCAGATCGACTCAGGGGCATTATTGCATCTCAGGTGGCACCAGATCGATCCACTCGGGGGCTCAGATCAGCTTCCAGCCCCCGGACTATGGCAGGAGCCTAAATCAGCTCAGGGAGCAACATAACAGCTCAGGGGACACAAGGTGGGCTCAGGGCCCACAAAACCAGCTCAGGGGGGGGGACCAGACCATCTAAGGAGACATCAATAATCAGTTGAGGGGGCACCTAATCAGCTGAAGAGGCACCATATTGACTTAGGAGACTGAATCAACTTGGGGAGGCATGAGATCAGTTCGGGGGCCCTAATCAGCTCAAGGGGCACTACATCAGCTATTAGGGCACCAAACAAGCTCGGAAGCATTACACTAACTCAGAGAGCATTATATAGGTTCAGGAGGCACAATTTTTTGCTCCGTGGGGCCCTCGATTGACTCAGGGGCACCAGATCAGCTTAGAAGGCAAGTAATCAGCTCAAGGGGCCAAGACCAGCTGAGAGGCCACGAGATGAGCTTAAGGAGCACCACATCGGCTTTACCCGTACGATTATTGGCGACAATGAGGCATTAGGTGGACACATACTAGGTGCCCATACTCTTCCCGGGTGCTTGGAAAGGCGATAGAATACCCTAGCTGACCGAGAAAGGTATTAAGTTGTCCAACAATAGTTTCAATCGCTACATGCGGTCCAGTTACATCTAGGTTCAACGGCTAGGGCACTAAATTTCGAGCTGCACGGCCCAAATTGGGTACACCACCTGGCAATCAAAAGGGCACCCCGGCAGTGATGGGGGCACGTGCCCCCTGTGCCTTCCTGGCTGCACCCCTGGACAGTAGATCAACTCCGGGAGGCATTAAATAATCTCAGAGGGCCCGGATCAGCTCAAGGGGCACTAAAACAGCTAAAAGGACTCCAGGCAAGCTCGGAGGCATCAAACTAACTCAGAGAGTATTTTATAGGCTCAGAAGGCACACTCATTTTTCTCAGGAGGGCACCAGATTGACTACGAGGGCACCAGATCAGCTCAGAGGGCACATGATCAGCTCCAAGGGGCACCAGATGAGCTCTGCCCGTACGATTATTGGCGACGAAGAGGCATTATCTGGAAACGGATTGCGTGCCTATGCTCTTCCCGGGTGCTTGGAAAGGCGACAGAATGCCCTAGCTGACCAAAAAGGCACTTAGTTGTCAAACAATAGTTGAAATCGCTAAATGCAGTCTAGTTACATCTAGGTTCAACGGCGCAGGGCACTAAATTTCGAGCGGCACGGCCCAAAGAGGGTACACCCCCTGGCATTCAAAAGGGCACCCGGCACCGATGGGTGCACGTGGCCCCCTGGACAGTAGATAAACTCCGGAAGGCATTAAATAAGTTCAGGGGGCCCAGATCAGCTTAAGGGGTACTAAAACAGCTAATAGGGCAGCAGGCAAGCTCGGAGGCATCAGACTAACTTAGAGAGCATTATATAGGTTCAGAAGGCACAATTATTTATTCAGGGAGGGGGCACCAGTTTGACTACGAGGGCATCAGATCAGCTCAGAAGGCACATGATCACCTCCAGGGGGCACCAGATGAGCTCCACCCGTACGATTATTGGCGGCGATGAGGCATTATCTGGAAACGGATTACGTGCCCATACTATTCCCGGGTGCTTGGAAAGGTGACAGAATGTTTTAGGTGACGAAAAAGGCACTTAATTGTTAAACAATAGTTGAAATCGCTAAATGCGGCCTAGTTCCGTCTAGGTTCAACGGCGTAGGGCACTAAATTTCGAGCGGCACGGCCCAAAGGGGGTACACCACCCGGCAATCAAAAGGGCACCCGGCACCGATGGGGGCACGTCTCCCCTGTGTCCCCTGGCTGTGGCCCTGGACAGTAGATAAACTACGGGAGGCATTAAATAAGTTCAGGGGGTCCGGATCAGCTCAAGGGGCCCTAAAACAGCTAATAGGGCACCAGGCAAGCTCGGAGGCATCAGACTAACTCAGAGAACATTATATAGATTCAGAAGGCACAATTATTTTCTCAGAGGGGGGCACCAGATTGACTACAAGGGCATCAGATCAGCTCAGAGGGCACATGATCAGCTCCAGGGTTCAAGACCAGCGCTCAGGGGGCACCAGATGAGATCAAGGGGCACCAGATGTGCTCTGCCCATACGATTATTGGTGACGATGAGGCATTATCTGGAAACGGATTACGTGCCTTTACTCTTCCCGGGTGCTTGGAAAGGCGACAGAATGCCCTAACTGACCAAAAAGGCACTTAATTGTCTAACAATAGCTTAAATCACTAAATGCAGTCTAGTTCCATCTAGGCTCAACGACGTAGGGTACTAAATTTCGAGCGGCACGGCCCAAAAGAGGGCACACCACCTGGCAATCAAAAGGGCACCCCGGCACCGATGGGGGGGCACGTGCTTCCTGTGTACCCCCCCTGGCTGCGCCCCTGGACACGGCCACGCGCTGGGAGGTGAGGTGATGATAAAAGTGCTCGGATCGGATAAAGGGAAAAACCTTAACCGTAAACGACAATTTATAAGTGGGATTTCCAAATAAATGGGGCATACATGTGAAACCGATATGATTTGGCTTACTTCGAAAGCGTTTTTATGTTAAGCCTACCTCAAGTCAATTTATCTGGGCAGGACACGGGCTTCACACAAGTACAACACACATTTGCCTCGTTGTACTATGGTGCCATTGGATTAGTCGGAGCACTGGGGGAGAGACGAGCCGGGCAGGCCCAACAAGCCTGGCTCGGCGAGTGCATTTAGTGCAGTTTTTGCATTCCGCCTATGAATTTGACCCCATTTTCCTTATCTTTCTGCCTTGCAACAGATATCAAAGAATCCTCACGCTCACAATTCAGGGAGAACTGCTCGATCGCTGGCGTTCTATGCCAGCCTCGACGAGACCGCTCGGGGACGGTGAGTAGTGCGAAACGTGAGATACGTCCTGGGGCGAACAACATTGTTTATTGGAGGGCAGTTAGCATTACGGCTGGTGATCCACTGGCACAGCTGCGGTGATCTACGTTTCTCTTCGCCTGTGTCTCTTCTGAGGATTTCCCGGTGAGATGCTGGGAGTTTGTGGGCCTCGATTATTATCATAAATACATGTTTTGTCGAACGCAAGTCATATAACTTGGATTCACTGACATTTCCAATATCTTTTTGTTACTTTAAAAGAATCATACAGGCTTCCGCGCTGTCTTCCGCGCTGTTGAGAAGACGCGGAAAGTTAGCGCGTAAGACGGCGAGTTACGAAAGTACTTTTGCCACAACTTAGCTGTGCGCCGAACCGATGGATCCCTCCAAAAGCCGCTGCGCGCTAACTTACGCCCCCGCGCAGCTGCGCGCTGTCTACCGCGCGTCCGGATCCCCCCAGCCATGGTGTAATTATATGGAACATGTAGTATTGTGACGTCATAAGTCAATGACCCTGATTGACCTTAGGCCAAAAAATTAAGTTAACATTTTTGGGACGTTCTCACTATGACTTGGGCCTGTTTTTGCTGCATTCTGCACTTTTTGCGCTTAGTCATGGCATTTCCGGATGAATACCCAGCACGGCTAATACCTGACATTTGTGATCTCGTTTGAACCTGACCATACTGATCTAGGTAAATCAAAATCGGTAATAATATGTTTCAATAGTTCCCATCCAGTCCCCAACCGGAGTTTTTCTAAGCCTCCTAGTTTCCGAGAGCTCGGGTCGCCTACCAGTCCCCCTCCAGTGCTTGTGTGTCGGACGCCTCTCCAGTGTTAAGGAATGGGACATTGGTTACAATTTATTGTTTTGAATACATCCTTGCCCTCATGTCCCACCAATCCCACCATTGTCACCCTTTTCGTGACCAGGGACGTTTGATAGTTGCAGCGATAGCGGGCCGCGCTGGCGCACGAACCTCACAAAAGTGTGGATCGGGACGTTTGAGAGCTCAGATCTCGCTTTCTGTTAAAGACTCCATTCTTTTTATTGCTGAATCTAATAAAAAAGTTTAAAAGGCAATATGAGCCACAAAAAGTTTAAAATAAGTCATAGGAAAATATATTTTATCAACCTTGAAAAAATCCAAGAATGTATAATAAATTCAAAATTTAATTTTTTGAATTATAATTCTCATGAGCCAGAATTCATAATTCGTCCTTCAGAGACCTAGATAAAGTTGTTATGGTATTTGTAGAAACATACAGGTAAAATTTCGTCTTTAAAGAAGACATGCAAGTGTGTATGGTCAAAATGCCTGAGGCTATCATTTTCAAACCGTAAGTCAGGGAGGAAAATGAATACGAAAATCGTCACGAGCTACATTAATAGCCCCCAAGACAAAACATACACCGAAATCTGCTATATGAGGGTGTTATCGACTTGTCGATCTGTCGTGGAACGCCCCGATGTTATGAATATATTTCGGTGTTAAAATTAAAGCCACCGCCCGACTCGTAGGCAGGGGCGCAGCCAGAGCTTTCGTATGGGGGGGGGGCACACCAACTTTGAGGGGCACCCCGGGGAAAAAGGGCACTTTTTAACGTAACCTAAAAAACTTACTATATCTTTGTTTATAACATTTTTTGGGCATCTTTGGTTCAATAAAAATGCAAAGAAATCATTGACGGAAAAGGAAAACTCGATTAAACCCGAAAAAAGGAACAAAAATATCACCAAAATTACATGGAAGTAGCCAAAACACTACTTTTTTGGGATAGATTTAAGGACAGCCAACTCATGCAAGTACTTAACATCAGCGGAGCATGTGATATCTGTTACAATGTGCAGGTTAAGGCATATTGGAGTCGAAATTTTTTTTGTTATGCCCACTGGTTTTGTCGTGGCGAGTGAGCCCTGGCTGAACGCGGATTAAGTTCCTTGCCTCCCACAATCGCTGTGGGATGAGGAGTGGCATAGTGTCTTTGGAAGAACACATTTTTGCTGCCGGAAAAATTTGGGAGATACCTTTTGAACTCATTTATTAAGTTCCATATTCTCAAGGATCGGTCCCAATTAAGAGTAAATAAAAGGTGAACAGGCCGGTGGTTTAGATGGGGATGGTGTGACAGGGCTGAAAATTGTAACAACTAGTTCTTCATTTAAATTAATTAGTAGAAATCCTGGTTTAGGGGACTGTGCTCTGAGCTCAGGGGCACATGCCTTTTTATCATCCCTTCCCAGAATCCACCAGTATAATAAGCAATTTATCTAACCTGGGGTGCCTAGGTATCACAAGCCGTTTTAGAGATTCCTCATTCCTCGTTAGCTCCGTTTTACAAGGGGAGTTTCCATTGTGTTCTTATTCCCCATCTATTCAAGACCAGCTCTGGGGCCCCCAAATGTGGATCAGAGGCCCCCAGAGCAGCTTCCCCCATCCCCCAGTTGTGCCTCCAGGGACTAGACTAGCTCAGTGACCCCGCCCCGAAATGATGGGAGTTGGCCTCGTGTTATTATTATCTGTCTATTCAAGACCACCTCAAGGGCCCCTGATGTAGATCAGGCCACAGAGCAGCTCATGCTTTACCCAGGGACTAGACTAGCTCATTGGTCCCAGAGATGAGGTCATCAGACTAGCTCAATGGGCCACAGATAGGCTTATAGGGCCTTAAACCAGTTCAAGAAGCCCCAGAACAGTTTAAGGCGCCAGATCACCTCAGGGGGCCTCAAGCAAACTTAAGGGACTCTCACAATCTCAGCGCCCAGACCAGCTCAGGGTACCCTCAGAACCTAGATCCGCTCTTGGGCCCCAGATCAGCTCTTGGGGCCCCAGATCAGTTCAGGAGCCTCAAGTCAGGTCAGGGGGCAGGATCAAGTCAGGGCCACTAAATCAGCTCAGGAATCCCTCACCAGCTCGGGGCCCAAGCAGTTCAAAAGCCCCAGAGCTGCTCAGGGAACACCAGATCGGCCCATAGGGCACCAGATCAGGCTCGGGGACAAATAATCAGATCAGTGGTCCCCGACCAGCTCGGGGCCCAGATCAGCTCGGGAATACCAGATCAAGTCAGGAGGCACTTACGCAGCTCAGGAGCCCCATACTATCTCAGGAGCCCTCACCAGCCCCTGTGGGCCCAGTTCAGCCCAGGGCCTGGGAACTGCTCAGTAAATCACGTAATCAACCCAAGAGGCCCGGGTCAGCTTAAAGGGCACCATATTAGCCATGGGGCACCAGACTAGCTCAACGGGAAAAGATGGCTCAGGAGACACACTGATGACTCAGCAGGCACCAGATCGACTCAGGGACATTAGTTAAGTTCAGGAGGCAGTATATCTGCTCAGGGTGCACCAGATCGATCAGCACAGGGGGCATGTTCAAGTCAGGGGCACTAAATCAGCTCAGGGATCCCTCATAAGCTCGGGGCCCAATTAGTTCAAAAGCCCCATAGCTGCTCAGGGCACACCAGATACCCATAGGGCACCAGATCAGCTCCGGGGACAAACAATCAGATCAGTGGTCCCCGACCAGCTCGGGAATACCAGATCAAGTCAGGAGGCACTTAATCAGCTCAGGAGCCCCATACCATCTCAGGGGCCCTCATCAGCCTCTGTGGGCCCAGCTCAGCTCAGGGCTTTAGATCTGCTCATGAAATCACGTAAGGAGGACCAGATCAGCTTAAAGGGCACCAGATTACTCAGGGGGGCATCAGATGGGCTCAGGAGGCACCAGATCGACTAAGGGGCATTAGTGCAGCTCAGGTGGCACCAGATCGATCCGCTCGGGGTCCAGATCAGCTCCCAGCCCCCCAGACTATGGCAGGAGCCTAAATCAGCTCAGGGAGCTACATAACAGCTCTGGGGACACAAGGTGGGCTCAGGGCCCACCAAACCAGGTCAGGGGGGACCAGACCATCTAAGGAGACATCAATAATCAGTTGAGGGGGTACCTAATAAGCTGAAGGGTCACCATATTGACTTAGGAAACATAATCAACTTGGGGAGGCATGAGATCAGTTCGGGGGGCCGAATAAGCTCAAGGGGCACTAAATCAGCCATTAGGGCACCAAACAAGCTCGGAAGCATTAGACTAACTCAGAGAGCATTATATAGGTTCAGGAGGCACAATTATTTGCTCAGTGGGGCACTCGATTGACTCAGGGGCACCAGATCAGCTTAGAGGGCAAGTAATCAGCTCAAGGGGCCAAGACCAGCTGAGAGGCCACGAGATGAGCTCAAGGAGCACTAGATCGGCTTTACCCGTACGATAATTGGCGACAATGAGGCATTAGGTGGACACATAATAGGTGCCCAGACTCTTCCCGGGTGCCTGGAAAGGCGATAGAATGCCCTAGCTGACCGAGAAAGGTATTAAGTTGTCCAACAATAGTTTCAACCGCTACATTCGGTCCAGTTACATCTAGGTTCAACGGCTAGGGCACTAAATTTCGAGCGGCACGGCCCAAATTGGGTACACCACCTGGCAATCAAAAGGGCACACCGGCAGTGATGGGGGCACGTGCCCCCTGTGCCTTCCTGGCTGCACCCCTGGACAGTAGATCAACTCCCGGGAGCCATTAAATAAGCTCAGGGGGCCCGGATCAGCTCAAGGGGCAATAAAACAGCTAAAAGGACTCCAGGCAAGCTCGGAGGCATCAAACTAACTCAGAGAGTATTTTATAGGTTCAGAAGGCGCACTTATTTTCTCAGGAGGGCACCAGATTGACTACGAGGGCACCAGATCAGCTCAGAGGGCACATGATCAGCTTCAGGGAGCACCAGATGAGCTCCGTCCGTACGATTATTGGCGACGAAGAGGCATTATCTGGAAACGGATTACGTGCCTATGCTCTTCCCGGGTGCTTGGAAAGGCGACAGAATGCCCTAGTTGACCAAAAAGGCACTTAGTTGTCAAACAATAGTTGAAATCGCTAAATGCAGTCTAGTTACATCTAGGTTCAACGGCGCAGGGCACTAAATTTCGAGTGGCACGGCCCAAAGAGGGTACACCACCTGGCAATCAAAAGGGCACCTGGCACCGATGGGTGCACGTGCCCCTTGTGCCCCCCTGGAAAGTAGATAAACTCCGGGAGGCATTAAATAAGTTCAGGGGTCCCGGATCAGCTCAAGGGGCACTAAAACAGCTAATAGGGCAGCAGGCAGGCTCGGAGGCATCAGACTAACTTAGAGAGCATTATATAGGTTCAGAAGGCACAATTATTTATTCAAAGGAGGGGGGCACCAGATTGACTACGAGGGCATCAGATCAGCTCAGAAGGTACATGATCAGCTCCAGGGTTCAAGACCAGCGCTCAGGGGGCACCAGATGAGCTCAAGGGGCACTAGATTTGCTTTGCCCATACGATTATTGGCGACGATGAGGCATTATCTGGAAACGGATTACGTGCCTATACTATTCCCGGGTGCTTGGAAAGGCGACAGAATGTTTTAGGTGACCAAAAAGGTACTTAATTGTCAAACAATAGTTGAAATCGCTAAATGCAGCCTAGTTCCGTCTAGGTTCAACGGCGTAGGGCACTAAATTTCGAGCGGCGCGGCCCAAAGGGGGTACACCACCTGGTAATCAAAAGGGCACCCGGCACCGATGGGGGCACGTGCCCCCTGTGTCCCCTGGCTGCGGCCCTGGACAGTAGATAAACTACGGGAGGCATTAAATAAGTTCAGGGGCCCGGATCAGCTCAAGGGGCACTAAAACAGCTAATAGGGCACCAGACAAGCTCGGAGGCATCAGACCAACTCAGAGAACATTATATAGATTCAGAAGGCACAATTATTTTCTCAGGGGGGGCACCAGATTGACTACGAGGGCATCAGATCAGCTCAGAGGGCACATGATCAGCTCCAGGGTTCAAGACCAGCGCTCAGGGGGCACCAGATGAGCTCAAGGGGCACCAGATTTGCTCTGCCCATGCGATTATTGGCGATGATGAGGCATTATCTGGAAACGGATTACGTGCCTATACTCTTCCCGGGTGCTTGGAAAGGCGACAGAATGCCCTAACTGACCAAAAAGGCACTTAATTGTCAAACAATAGCTTAAATCACTAAATGCAGTCTAGTTCCATCTAGGGTCAACGACGTAGGGTACTAAATTTCGAGCGGCACGGCCCAAAGAGGGCACACCACCTGGCAATCAAAAGGGCACCCCGGCACCGATGGGGGGGCACGTGCCCCCTGTGCCCCCCTGGAAAGTAGATAAACTCCGGGAGGCATTAAATAAGTTCAGGGGTCCCGGATCAGCTCAAGGGGCACTAAAACAGCTAATAGGGCAGCAGGCAGGCTCGGAGGCATCAGACTAACTTAGAGAGCATTATATAGGTTCAGAAGGCACAATTATTTATTCAAGGGAGGGGGGCACCAGATTGACTACGAGGGCATCAGATCAGCTCAGAAGGTACATGATCAGCTCCAGGGTTCAAGACCAGCGCTCAGGGGGCACCAGATGAGCTCAAGGGGCACTAGATTTGCTTTGCCCATACGATTATTGGCGACGATGAGGCATTATCTGGAAACGGATTACGTGCCTATACTATTCCCGGGTGCTTGGAAAGGCGACAGAATGTTTTAGGTGACCAAAAAGGTACTTAATTGTCAAACAATAGTTGAAATCGCTAAATGCAGCCTAGTTCCGTCTAGGTTCAACGGCGTAGGGCACTAAATTTCGAGCGGCGCGGCCCAAAGGGGGTACACCACCTGGTAATCAAAAGGGCACCCGGCACCGATGGGGGCACGTGCCCCCTGTGTCCCCTGGCTGCGGCCCTGGACAGTAGATAAACTACGGGAGGCATTAAATAAGTTCAGGGGCCCGGATCAGCTCAAGGGGCACTAAAACAGCTAATAGGGCACCAGACAAGCTCGGAGGCATCAGACCAACTCAGAGAACATTATATAGATTCAGAAGGCACAATTATTTTCTCAGGGGGGGCACCAGATTGACTACGAGGGCATCAGATCAGCTCAGAGGGCACATGATCAGCTCCAGGGTTCAAGACCAGCGCTCAGGGGGCACCAGATGAGCTCAAGGGGCACCAGATTTGCTCTGCCCATGCGATTATTGGCGATGATGAGGCATTATCTGGAAACGGATTACGTGCCTATACTCTTCCCGGGTGCTTGGAAAGGCGACAGAATGCCCTAACTGACCAAAAAGGCACTTAATTGTCAAACAATAGCTTAAATCACTAAATGCAGTCTAGTTCCATCTAGGGTCAACGACGTAGGGTACTAAATTTCGAGCGGCACGGCCCAAAGAGGGCACACCACCTGGCAATCAAAAGGGCACCCCGGCACCGATGGGGGGGCACGTGCCCCCTGTGCCCCCCCCGGCTGCGCCCCTGCTCGTAGGCCACGTTTCAAGCAACTGTGAAAAGGTTGAATGATTTCTTATATTCAATATATGTCTTGTGTACTCTTGCTCTGCTCAAAAGGTGATGAAATGATCTTCATCTGATGGCACTGTTACAGCCTAGCCATAATGATATAATTTCCCTTGGGTCAGCTGTAATTCACTGATTCTAATATTCCGGTTGAGTGTACCACGAAATGCTCGTGCCAAGAACGCAGTTTGCTGCCCAAACACAAGTGTACCGACTGATATAAGCATTGTGCCAGTAAATGCGAATATATCTCTGTATACCCAAGGAAGCGCTATATTGAACAGGGGCGACAAAACAGTGCTGTGTTACACTGTCAGACCCCCGAGTTCAGTGGTTATGATAAAGTTAGGTTCAACCAGTGAAGGACTCATAATAAAAACGAAACCGTAAGAGAGGCACGTAGCATCTTTTCTATTTCTTTTTACCAGAAGGCTGTCGCGCTAAGTTCCAGTCTGTCAATTAAACTACAGATTGACATATATTACGAAGTCCAGCCCAGAATAAAAAACGGCATGACCCTACAATTGGGAAAAGTGATGACAAGCCCAGAATCAAAGAAAACCGGTCAATCAACCTACCATTGGCTAATGCGGTATGGATCTTTGAAAAGTAGCTGCGATTTCTGAGGACAATGGCGTATCCAGGCTTTTGTTTCGGGGGAGGGGGCTCGGAGGCTCATCCTCGCCTTTACCCCGCATAACCTCTTACCATGTGATTACCATGGGTACTCCGAAATTTCGGGGTTGAACCCCCAGCCCCTCTGCATCAGCCATTACCACGGCTAAGTTCACTGGCTGCCATGTGCTAAAATATGATGACAATATCCGGCAGGCATGGGCGTGACTGTACGTCAGCGTCTTTATTCCAAGCTTTATCGACTGGCGCGCACCAGCGTGCTCTAATCAGGGAGAGGTCTGCGTGAGACAAGAAACGGGATACGAACTCAGCAATGGCACGAGGTGGAAAAATATTTCCCAATTTCATTTGTAACGGGGCAGGATGAGGATCTTTTCGGGAAAATGTTGCATAAAAACGGATTGGAACGGAAAATGGGCCCCTGAATGCAGTTCCTGACACGGAATGGGACACGAAAGACAATGGATGCTAAATAATCGTCTTCCTATGGTCTCAGACCTCAGTTATCAAACAATGCACGAACTGTAAAGGCCCTCCTGTCGACGAAAAGTCCCGCATTAAACTAAGGTTAAGTACAATACCGAGCGCCGGAGATTCAGTGCTGATGTTCACAAAGCAAAACAGAACCATTCCCAAACATCAGATCACCAGCAAGCTCCATTTTTGCGAAGCCAACATCCACCCCGCTGAACAAACACTCTAAAATTGTCAGAGTGACATTGAAGAAATTGGGATGAGTGACTCAGTGCAGGGGCACCGTCACGGGGGAGGGCACCAAAAAAAGTGAGGATGGGGCGGGAGTGTCGTTGAAATCGTCTAATCTTAGAACAGGCATGTTCCCTTTTGCTTCTTTCATGAGACTGCACCAGTGTTTAACACCCGCACTGGAGGGGGGTTCTGGCACTAACGCGCACTGGAAGGGGGGGCCTGGTAGGCCCCCCTAAGATCTTGGAAACTAAGAGGGTTAGAAAAACGCCACTTGGTAGGTGGGTGGGGGCTATGGTGATCTACATGATGACCAATTTTCATTGACCTAGGTCAATAACTTCAAGGTCAAATGAGGTCGTAAAGGTCAAATATTGGCCGTGCTGGTATCGATTGATAAATGCTGTGATTATGCAGGAAAATGGCGGGAATAAGCTAAAGGCGGACACGGTTCATAGAGAAGAGGTCTCAAAGAGGCTTCCCCACAACTTTTGTGTCAAGGTCATTCAAGGTCATTGACCTTTAAGGTCACCATATGGTATACTACTTATTATTTACACTTTGACTAACACTGTAGCCACTGTTTGGCGGGAAATGAGGATTGACCTTTCCCAATGACCTTTGACCTTGACCTTTGACCTTGACCTTTGTATTGGGGTACCCTACCGATGACGTCATAGCATAATATATGTCAGACGGGGTAACCTCATTTGGCCGGACGCGCAGTGGTCAGTGACCTTGAAAGTGCAGATATGACCTTGACCTGTGACCTTTGACCTTGACCTTGACTTTCATGTGAAGTGACCTTGACATATAGTCCCGCTTATATGACGTTATGACGTCACCACTTGGTCTTCAATGCAAGCTAACTGGTCCGACCGCGCGTTTACGGCGATCTCAAAATGCAGGTCTGACTTTGAAAGCCTATAAGTCAAAAACTTTTCGGCCGATTTTCAAAAAGTCTTCACCAATCGACGCGCTATTAAATTCTGTTAAATGTGGCCAAGTTTCGTTTTTCCGCTGCAAGCGGTTCTCCGGCCACCTCGGAAAAACAGGTGGGGGGGCCTCCGAGGCCCCCCTCCAGTGCACGTGTTAACACGACAGAAGTGTTCCACTTCAACATCTAGCCGATCGAACATGGAGACAGATGGACAAAGGTTTCCATCCCTGAGTCCGGCCCTCTGCTCGACGCCCTTGGCTCATTGGCACAGCCCTGCGTGCTGCGCCTGGTGGTCGGGCTCAAGTCAGTGCGGACTTTCTGAATTGCTGCGCGCTGGCTGTCCAAATCTCGTTCCAGAGAATGCGTGGGAAGTCTGAAGCTATACATCCCGTGCTATACCACGGGTTTTCTCCGACGGGATACCCACCATTTTACCTTATCCGTGACAGGTCCCATGAAGGAAGGATTTCCCCTTCAACAGTTAATACGCTTCTCAGCGGATCTGAGCGGGGATGATGCCGTCTCAGCGTGACGCGCAGACGAAAATGCAGGAATGTGTGCTGCGCGCGGATGGCGGTCCCAGTTTGGCATCACACAAATGTAAAAGACCGGCAGTTGATGCGGAATAGAACACTCAGAACTCCTGAGCAATGAGTGCCTCTAGTTTGGCCTGACATGGTGCAGATCAGTTACCACAGCTAACGCACAAGCATAGTGGAGACCTGAATAGGCCTGTTTGTTCAGATAAAAGTCAGAATTTGGTGCCCTCATTTCTTTCTGAAGCCTTTCATCAGTACCGTTCTGGCTTTTTATCTAGGTCAGTAGAAGATCGGTGTGTGAAAAAGACGAAACACATCCAACAGTGTGAAAATTAGTAATAAAAGCAACGTATTTTGATGTCTTCGCAAGTACGAATACCTTCGGAACAGTAAATACTGTCACGTAATATCAACTATAGAAATGATACCCGCAGATCGAGTTGCCACAATCGTCATGCCGGAAATATTATCCCCAACTCAGGCTTAGGCAGACCTCAGTTATCAAACAATGCACGAACTGTAAAGGCCCTCCTGTCGACGAAAAGTCCCGCATTAAACTAAGGTTAAGTACAATACCGAGCGCCGGAGATTCAGTGCTGATGTTCACAAAGCAAAACAGAACCATTCCCAAACATCAGATCACCAGCAAGCTCCATTTTTGCGAAGCCAACATCCACCCTGCTGAACAAACACTCTAAAATTGTCAGAGTGACATTGAAGAAATTGGGATGAGTGACTCAGTGCAGGGGCACCGTCACGGGGGAGGGCACCAAAAAAGTGAGGGTGGGGCGGGAGTGTCGTTGAAATCGTCTAATCTTAGAACAGGCATGTTCCCTTTTGCTTCTTTCATGAGACTGCACCAGTGTTTAACACGACAGAAGTGTTCCACTTCAACATCTAGCCGATCGAACATGGAGACAGATGGACAAAGGTTTCCATCCCTGAGTCCGGCCCTCTGCTCGACGCCCTTGGCTCATTGGCACAGCCCTGCGTGCTGCGCCTGGTGGTCGGGCTCAAGATAGATAATTTAACACGCGCATTGACGGGGGGCGGGTACGCGCCCCCCTCGGGTTTTTCGGAGACAGTAGAAAAACGGCGGCGCGTAGCGCCGCCGTACTTGGTATACCTTTTCCCTCATCTTTTTACAACTTCTGTGAAAATTTTAAGGTTAGGTCATCTCAGGTCAGGTCACCAGTACAGGTCAAGTGACCCGACCTCAAAAAAAGTTTAAGATAGCATAAGTCGGAGCAGGGTGAACTTATCCGATTGAAACTCATATCACATAATGGCCCCACCGAGTTCTCTAACATATGTTCCGGTATTTTTGATATCGATGACCTAAGGTCAGGTACGAGGCATGACCTCTCCATTGGAAATACATGGGAAAAATGGTTTTTACGGAATAACTCAGTAACGGCTGGTGATAGAACATTTATTTTAGCTGCATTAGACTCGCCTGGGCTTTGCGGTTCTAATGATATGCATTTTATATAAATTGACCCTGACCTGACCTCAGGTCAGGTCAAATCCTTGATTTGACCTAGCAAGGTCAAATTATATATCATTCGATTCGGCTTGCTAAGGGGATTCATATAGTTCAAGTCGTTTTGCTCTATCTTTACTTTTTCAGATGTAATGCCCGAAAAACTGAATTTTACATGTTATCCCTATGACGGGCATGTTTTGACCTCTCGTAACCTTAAATGTGACCTGATAAAAAAATGGTTCAAATGTTTTCGATGGAGAAGTGGATGGGCAGCCCAACGCCGTTTACCGTTTTTCGCTACCTACCGTGGTTCTCGAGATCTTAGGGGGCGGGTACCCGCCCCCCCGTCAATGCGAAGGTGGCTCAGACCCCCGTCAATGCGCGTGTTAAGAAAATCATCAAATATGTGATTCCTTTGCAAATCAGCGGCCACCTGTCTGGCCTTACGAACAATTTTGCTTCGAATATATAAGAAAATAGCGATACTTGCTCAAGCGAGCCCAAGGCAACCAGACAGCTGCAGCTTGACTTGCTGGTCCTATTACAATATTCGGATTCGATGTTTTTACTCGCATCACACTGATTCCGTACCTAAACCTGGTACCACTTTGAGTTGAATTAAAGCATTCGAGAGCATATTGATTAAAGGATGCATGGGTCAAGTCCCGTCCGCACATTCATTCAACGTATTGCAAAAAAACCCGGCTCTTCTCTTGTAGCACTCCCAGATTCTGCTCCCTCCCAATCTTTCACGATCATATCGCCACATACCGCTGGTCTTTAAAATCGGATGCCTTTCGAGGAGTACCGCCAGTCCTCGCACCATCCCACAGGCAAGTGTTACATTCACCTGCAGAACGTGTTCCGGCAGTGCTAGGTGTTGAAAGGCCAGGCAGGTCAATTATAAAAGCAGCCAGGTGATGTTAGATAATCGAAAAGCATGGAGCCCCATCGTTGGAGTGAAGGCGGGCGATTTGCAGGGCGAATGATGGAGGAGTCTCTGCAGCGGTCACCAGTGTGAGAGGAGGGAGGACGACACCCGCCCCAGGCTCTCCGTGACTCACCCACACGGCGTGGACAGCCAGCACAAGGCTGCCCTTCACACAGGATCCGGCGGCAGCGGTGCACGCTACCCCACTGGCCGCGCCGCCAGTCCCAGATGCCAGCGCGATGAAACGGTCGCGCTGCCAGGAAAAGGAAGAGGTTCGAGTGGACCTGGAATCGGCGTCGGCTATCTAGGTGTCTGTGGTCGGCATTCAGCGGGATACCGATCACCTCTATTGTTACCTGGGAAAATTCTGTCATTGGACCTGGAATCGGCCTCGGCTATCTAGGTGTCTGTGGTCGGCATTCAGTGGAATACCGATCACCTCTATTGTTACCTGGGAAAATTCTGTCATTGGACCTGGAATCGGCCTCGGCTATCTAGCTGTCTGTGGTCGGCATTCAGCGGGATACCGATCACCTCTATTGTTACCTGGGAAAATTCTGTCATTGGACCTGGAATCGGCCTCGGCTATCTAGGTGTCTGTGGTCGGCATTCAGCGGGATACCGATCACCTCTATTGTTACCTGGGAAAATTCTGTCATTGGACCTGGAATCGGCCTCGGCTATCTAGGTGTCTGTGGTCGGCATTCAGCGGGATACCGATCACCTCTATTGTTACCTGGGAAAATTCTGTCATTGGACCTGGAATCGGCCTCGGCTATCTAGGTGTCTGTGGTCGGCATTCAGCGGGATACCGATCACCTCTATTGTTACCTGGGAAAATTCTGTCATTGGACCTGGAATCGGCCTCGGCTATCTAGCTGTCTGTGGTCGGCATTCAGTGGAATACCGATCACCTCTATTGTTACCTGGGAAAATTCTGTCATTGGACCTGGAATCGGCCTCGGCTATCTAGGTGTCTGTGGTCGGCATTCAGCGGGATACCGATCACCTCTATTGTTACCTGGGAAAATTCTGTCATTGGACCTGGAATCGGCCTCAGCTATCTAGGTGTCTGTGGTCGGCATTCAGCGGGATACCGATCACCTCTATTGTTACCTGGGAAAATTCTGTCAGCTCTACTGACCACGTGAGCGATGAGTGGACAAGCTAAAAACAACTAATACATAACTGTCTCTTTTACATATTTCACCAATAATTTCGGAACTTCCTTTTGACATAACTTACCTATCAAGTTCATGCTAAAACTGAAGTAAAATTGAGCAATAGGCAGAAAACATTGCAGTTGATCGAAGTGATTTGCCAATATGCCCTTACTACCATGGGCGGATCCAGGAGCGAAGGGGGGACACTTGCCCCCATTGACCATCCACGCCCCCAAAATAGCCACGGCGCCCCCTGACATGTTAATGGCTACCCTAACACCCGCCCCGGTGGGCCTCCGAGCCTCCTCCACCCTGGTGGGAGACGGGTGTTGAAACACGCCCCCACGAACAAGGAATCCTATGCGGGATAGCAAAAAAAACGCTAATACTGGTGGGCAGCTCATACAAATTTATGAGGAAACTACATTAGGCACTTTTTGACTCAGGTCAATATTGGGACCATGACAGGTCAAAGAAGGTGACATGTTATAAAGGAGTTTCTGGGTTCTAGCGTCTGATAGTTAAGTCAGAATACATTTTTGGGTACCATTCACTTCCTCTCATCACGGCAAATCTAATAACGCATGATATGACTTGACTCGGTGATACCATAAAAATGACCTGACCTAAGGTCAGGTCAAGCTCACCATCTGACTTAGTATAGTCAATATGCATATCAATCGGGTTGCAATAATAATTCAAATGAATTGGTATCAACATAAAAACTATATCATAATTTGCTACAAAATTGTTGGCCCAAATCTAAAAAGCTTAAGCTTAAGTAGCCCCAGATGACCTCTCAAAGGTCACAGGCCCAAAATTGCAACAGGAGCCTTGTAGGGGGCCTAGGATACCACGATTTAGAGAATATGAAGGTGTTCTAAGCTGTATCTACGCCAGCAGAGTCCTTTTTCACCCAATTCCCGTTTCCCCTCGTGTATTTCCAATGGAGAGGTCATGATCTGTATCTGACACTAGGTCATCGCCATGAAAAATCCCAAAACAAGCTTTGTAGCGCTTGGGGAGGCCATTATGTGGTATGCTTTTGAATTGGATGGATGAACCCTGTTCTTACTTATGTTATCTTAAACTTGTTTTTGGAGGTAAGATTACATAATCTGTACTGGCGACCGACCTGAGATGATCCGACCTTTAAATTTTAGGGAAAGCTGCAGAATAGATCAAGAATAAGGTTAGCCAAGTGCGGCGGCGATTCCCGCCACCGTTTTTTTTGGTGCCACCAGAAAAAACCCGTGGAGGAGTTCAAACACCCCCACCACGGCGAGGGTTGCTTCTCTGTCCCCCCCTCCCAGGATGCGAGTATCGGGACCCTCACGTTAGGATTTGGCGCATACATAAAAGGTTTTGCTGTCAGAAAGCGGCGCCCCCAATCGGCAATCCTGGGTCCGTCGATACACACAACAGCATTAACACGCGCATTAACGGGGGGCGGGTACCCGCCCCTCGGGTTTTTCAAAGTTAGCAGAAAAACGGCGGCGCGTAGCGCCGCTGTGCTTGGCATACCTTTTCCCTCATCATTTTTACAACTTCTGTGAAAATTTTAAGGTTAGGTCATCTCAGGTCAGGTCACCAGTACGGGTCAAGTGACCTAACCTCAAAAAAAAATTTAAGAGAGCATAAGTTGGAGCAGGGTGAACTTATCTGATTGAAACTTATATCACATAATGGGCCCACCGAGTTCTCTAAAATATGTTCCGGTATTTTTTATATCGATGACGTAAGGTCAGGTACGAGGCATGACCTCTCCCTTGGAAATACATGGGAAAAATGGTTTTTACTGAATAATTCAATAACGGATGGAGATAGAGCGTTTATATTAGCTGCATTAAACTCGCCTTGGCTTTGCAGTTCTAATGATATGCATTTTATATAATTTGACCCTGACCTGACCTCAGGTCAGGTCAAATCCTTGATTTGACCTAGCAAGGTCAAATTATATATCATTCGATTCGGCTTGCTGCGAGCATTGATACAGTTCAAGTCGTTTTGCTCTATCTTTACTTGTTCAGATGTAATGGCCGAAAAACTGAATTTACATGTTATCCCTATGACGGCATGTTTTAACCTCTGGTGACCTCAAATGTGACCTAACAAAAAAATGGTTCAAATATTTTCGATGGAGAAGTGAATGGGCTACCCAACGCCGTTTACCGTTTTTCGCTAACTACCGTGGTTCTTGAGATCTTAGGGGGGCGGGTACCCGCCCCTCCTCGTCAAGGCGAAGGTGGTTCAGACCACCGTCAATGCGCGTGTTAAACCATGCACTTTCTAGTCAGAGAGAGACGAGAAGAACAAACTATCTCACTGCCGACCTCGAAATATATTTGACTTCATCTTGCTGACGATAGTTAAGGACAGCAATCTTTAACTATCGTATTTCAGATAGTTAAAGGGAATGTGGCACCTTGGTCGAATCCTGGAATTTAGTGCTATTAGGCGTACTTTTAGTCATAAATAATGAAACCATTCACGATTTCTCTGAAAACTGTGCAATAAGCTCAATATTTGGTTTTTAAAAATACTCCTCTAGAAAAAAATAAATATCAGCCTGTGGATGATGTCACGTTCTGGCAACCACTACTATACTTGAAACGCTTCAAGGGCTTCGATTGGCTGATGCTCATCGTGACGTCAGCATATGTCGTCACACCAGTAGCTCACAACAATGGCCGCCGGCGACGGGGGCTGAGGGGGGCTGGTGTCAGGTAGGTTTTACCTGACACAGGTAGGTAGGTACCTGAGGAAGGGGCTATGGCTGAACTGTTTACCCTTGATTCGCCTATGAATGAGCTAGACCCGAAATATTCCACATGGTTAATCCTGCAAAGCTCTGTACCTGATCTCTTATGTCGTCCCTACTTTTGCCATCCCGGTAGCCCAGTTGGTAGAGCTTTGGGCTCCGGCCCGCTGCTCAGGAACGTGCAGTGGCAGTGCATGTCCAGGCTTGGGATCGGTTCCCCTGAGACGCTCCGGCGCTCAATAGTTAACCCGACGTAGGTCGGCTGGCAACTGACTGGTGAGGGGGTCACCTGAGCGGGGCGGCCGTCCCTGTGGTTTGTGGGACGTTTAACTTTGACTTTTAAATTAAATCTTCATTACAGGAGTTGCTCGCTCTAATGGTAGGGCTAGGGTCTCCACGACCAGTCCATTGATGACCTTAGTGAGACTCCGACTCCAAAAGCCGAACTTGCAACAACATGCATATATAAGGGTTTGGAAGATTGACTACTTAAACGGGTTGCGAAAGTAAATGTATCTAAAAAGACGTGGACGAGGCAGGCAAAAGCTGTATAAGGGAAGAAAGACAGTGGGCATGACGATACCAGATATCTCATCTGCGGGGTGAGTCTTGTCTCTCGAGCAAAGAATGGATCGAGTGTACTGCCTGGGAAGGCTGGGCCTGTGTGCCTTGACGAGAAGGCTAAGGTGGCTGCGCGCCATAAATGATAGACTGGGAGCCTGTGATGGTTAGTGGGAGGAAGCTTCGCGTCACCACAAGCCATTTTTACTGTCTGAAGTGAATGTTTTTGTACTTAACACAACTTCTGGCCAATATTTCTCATAAAATGGAGACTTGAAACAAAGAGAACACAGAAAAGACAAGGTAGGGGATTTGGGGGAGGTTCTCAGAAACCTCGTACCGGTTTACCTACTTCGTTTCGTACTTCGTTGTTTGTGAGTGTGTGTGATTTTATATTACTTTTATGGTATGCTTTTATCATTGGTTTTTATCGTTAGTTTTACGTAACTTTGTTTTAGCATTTGACGTGGAAACATGAAAAACCACCTAGGTACACGTTTTATCAATGTGTGTGGACGCTTCTAAATACATTCTGACTTCTGAATAATACTTAAATAGTTACCAATGAAGCTAAGAACTACGAAAAAGCTACCTCATCAACGATATACCGAAATGGGGTAAGATGCCCAGGGTGGGGAATCTAACCAAGCCCCAGGGGCGTCTTACCCACCCGATGGGGGTAAGATGCCCCTTTGCAAGCCTCTAGTAAAATCATAATAGTTAGGACATATGATAATTATCAGCAATTTCATCGACTCTATAAGGAAGATAAATGATCATGCTACGACTTGGCATCTAAAGCAGCGCTGTTGGTACCGCGGTTATTCTATATTCCGGATTTCCCTAAACCCTGGGCATCTTACCCCACTCTCCCCTAATATCGAGAGCCAATACGTGAAAATAAATAGCAAAATGTATCATGTGTTTGGCCCTCCCACAGGCCGGTTAAACTACATTCCACCAATAAGTAGTATTTGAAATGAAAAAAGAGAACATTCAAAGGATGTTTTACCACGTTTACCACTGTTTCCACGGTTCATTGGAGGTGGTCAAGCACCCAAAAATAGATATAATTCCAAACTCCTGGTGCCTTGTATAATCATTGAAGAATAAGGGAAGTACATTGAGATGACTTCAACACTGACACTGACTTTGTCCTGTACAGACACATTCATTCACCTGCAATGATGGCCATCAGATCACTCATTACTTAAGCTAAATAATCTATACCAGTATGTTTAATATTCCCTTTGCTTTGTATATTCGCCACGACTAAATTTGCGACCATTCACGCAGCACCCATAAAAGAAAGTTTATTTGCACAGCACGACACTGTTTGGTTCGAACATAGGTATACGAAACCCAAACCCTTCTTCCTTTGTTTGTAGAGATTTCATGAACAGTCTTATTTACCGCTGGTATTCTTTGAAACTTGTATTCATTTTTCCATGATCGCATCGGCGAACAGACTTTGGAGCTGTCTGGCAACATTGGCTATGCTTGATGGCTATGCTTGATTTATGGGAACATGCTTGAGTCGACTGGCGCCACATAGGGTCTATGTGGCGCCAGTCGACTGACACCTATGTGGCGTCAGATGACTGGCGTCACTTGTTGACTGGCTACGAGTGCTGACGAGTTTCTTTATTTACATCCGGGTGTAACAAAATCCTGAAATAGTGAACAACTTTTCGGCGCCTGGGCCATGTTTTTTCCCCCAATCCACTTTACAGCACCCTGTAATTGTTCAAGTGAATGCACTTAAAGGGAATGTGGCACCTTTATAACATGATTTAACTGAGCCAAGTTGTAAAGCATGCCGGAAAGCCCGGCACTCAAGATATCATTCGTCTTGGAACTCGAGATCTCCGTAGAAAAAAGCTAAACCCTACCTGAAATATACCCTACATGTACTCTAAGCAGCAGGCCACAGTTGTCAGCTGTTGCTGTGACGACATATGCTGACGTCACGGTGAGTATCAGCCAATGGAAGCCCTTGAAGCCTGTTGAAGTAGTGGTTGCCAGATCATTACATTATCCACAGGCAGATATTTATTTCTTACTCTAGAATGACATTTTACAAATAAAAATATTGAGCTTATTGTACATTTTTCAGACAAATCATGGACGCTTCCATGGTTTTCGGCTAAAAGTACCCCTAATACGATAAATTCCAGGATTCGACAAAGGTACCATATTCGCTTTAATGTCATCATTCAGAAACATCCTAGTCCTTCACATAAAGGGAATGAGGTACCTTTATAACGTGATTTTAACTGAGATAGCGAAGTTATAAAGCATGTTGGAAAACTGTAGTTAAAGTACACTGGGAAAACCCGGTACTCCATATATCATTTGTCTTGAAACTCAAAATTTCCGCAGAGAAAAGTAAAAACCTACCTGAAATTTACCTAACCCCCATGCACCTCAAGCAACAGGCCACAGTTGTCAGGCTTTGGTGAGACGACATATGCTGACGTCACGATGAGTGTCAGCCAATTGAAGCCCGTGAAGCCTATGGAATAGGGTAGTGGGTGCCAGATCATGGACCTCATCCGCAGGCAGATAATTATTTTTCCCTAGAGGCGCATTTCAAAAATAAAATTTTGAGCTTATTGTACATTTTTTAGAGAAATCATGGACGATTCTATGATTTTCGGCTAAAAGTACCCCTAATTACACTAAATTCCAGGATTCGACCAAGGTGCCACATTCCATTTAACAAAGTCTTGATCCAAAACATCCCCAGAGCCGACGGGTTTGGTCTGTTTTTTACCTTCGACCCATGATGCGGAAAAAATTATGATTTCTTCTCAATTTGGCTGATAGAGGGAACATTTCGAATGCCAAGTGCAGGTGCAGGGTCCGTTGCAGCCTGAGACTTGTTACTACTGAAGATCCTGGGATAACTTTACATTTCAAAACATTAAATCGTCATTCATGCATAGACATAAACCTAGACAAATTATGATGGCTATGTTTTGTTTGAATGCTTTCTACGGCTGTTAAGAATTACACGTGTTCTGTGAGCATCTTGTTTGCTAATAGTAGCTGTGATAGTACCTAATGTTAAATATAGCTGGAGGATTGCATGTTCCGGAGAGCTAGCATTGGCACGGCTTATAAGGTGTCGGTTACGCGAGTCACGCATTTAAACTTGCATCAGTTTAACAGTCTCATAATCTTAAATGATGTTTCATCAGTTTGAATGGCTTTAGATGTTTGGAGGAAGATTGGGACATTTCGGGCAGCCCAAATTTATGGGAACATCAGCAACGATCGGTAAAGGGAAGGCATAGATACTGTAGCGCATTTTCTCAGCGTTTCTTCCTTCTTCAACTGGCACGACAGCATCTATAACGGCATGCGGAATTTCCCAACCAGCTGACAGCTAAACCTTTTTGGAAGTCTGTCATCACTGTATGACGGGTCGGCTGGCCATCAGCATAGCTGAGATTGCTGATGGGATGACCGTCACACAGCCGTCTGCAGGCTCGCGTCTGGTCGGCGCACCAGGCAAGGGGCTGTCAGCACTCGCGTCAGCTATCGATGACCTGCAGAGTGTCGTGCATTGGATATCGCCACGGATCCCTAGCGTCGGGTGATTGAAGTGGATAGGACAGACAATTCAAGCAATCTGGGATCCCGGTTTGATTTGGGCTCTCGTTTTGTGGATTTGAATTTTTTCACTAAAACAAAACACGCTTACTGATACAATGATACATGTTTGCACCATCAATCCAGTGTGGTCTCATCTCAATATACAGATGTGCAAGCAACTGGCCAATTTTATTCTGTTTCAGTTGTATTTTGTAATCTGGGATATAACGGAATTTTAGTATGTTTCAGCTGTATCTTTGGGTCTGAGCTTTAACGCAATTTTAGTCGGATTCAGCTGTATTTGTTGGTCTGGATTTTAACGCCATTTTAGTCTGATTTAGCTCTATATTTTAGTCTGAGTTTGAGCCGACTTCAGTCTGATTTGGTTGTATTTTTCCGACAGGGTTTGGACTGGGATTATGGTTGGGAGACGAATCTGCCTGGATGTATGGCGGAGCCTCGGACACGGACGAGCTGGGCCGGAATGTTCTGTCCATGACGCAATCTTGCTGGCAGTGCTGTCCAGCCTTTAGACCTCAGGGTGCCCGTTCGGCCGGTGTCACCAGTGATCACATATCGCAGTAGCCAACGGCGTACGCGACTTAGATATACAGTTACGAGCTGAAATAAAAGATTCCGATGGCACGAAGGCATGCATACCTACTTACAGCGGTGAAATGTTCGGAGGACCGAGGTCAAGAGCGAAGGAGACGAACGTACCGCGCGACAGCAGATATGACCTACCGATGGGCACAACATGGCCCCGGACGCCGACGCACCCGAAAACCCCAGCAAAATAGAAGAGAAAGACCCGTTCCCGATAATTTCCACATCTTATGTTGAAAAATTTGAACATTGAACCAGTTAAAACGCTACCTGCCCTAATTCGAATTTCGACCCAGGTCTGAGCTAGGGTCTCTACCCGTCAAATAAACCATTTTCTGACAAATAAAAAACAATTTTGCCAAGAAATAATTGCTATCGAATTCCCTCCTTTGCTCTCAGCACCATATTAACTCTGGGTGTTCCTACGCTTGTGTCGAGGGTGTAGGGGAGACCAGGGCAAAGCAGACAGCGGGGCAAAGCGGAAAAAGCTGAATAACTCTCTGCAAAGTGCTGCAATCTGCCGGAAATGTGTGTCATACTAAGCGTTACTTAGCAACGCATCCCACGCATTTTCGTTAGCTGTCTCCTCATTTCGCTTGCTGCGCGGTGGAGAAAGGTAGGGTTTTTGGGTAGGGTCGTGTTGGGTAGGGTTGGGTAGGGTCGGTAGGGTCGTGGTCTTCAAAACCCCATCCGGGCAGCACGGATTTTGTTTTATTGAACTGCTGGGAACCAGTACGGGTCCCTTGATTGTTTAGAAAAACCTCGCCTCGATTTGTCACTCTTGTGATGACTGGTCTCTCATTCTCTTAGACTGTGTTGCATGGGGCAAGATGAACAGGGGCAAAGTTGAATCCGTCCACTTTGCCCCATGACTAGAAAGAGGGACGTAGTGCGGAGAAATGATAGATTGTGACCATAGCGCATAGGCGTAGAAACGGGGAGGGGGATAGGAGGGCCACTGGTCCCCCACTTTTATGTGGTGGGCCACCGCAACGGATGCAAAATATAAAAAAACTGTAATAGAAAATAAGAAACCCAAACGGTCCCGAAAGCTTGTCTGGAAAACTTCTAAGGTGACCTGGGCGCCTGAGCTGATTTAAGGTCCTATGAGTCAATCTCGAGGGGCCGCTAAACTGACCTATGATGCCCTATAAGCTAATCTGGGGCCTCTTTAGCTGAGCGGAGGGCCCCAGAGCTAGTTTGGGACCTCTAAATCGTTCTAGGGTATCTAAGCTGAGCTGAGAGCCGTGAAATTGAATGGGCCCTTGAGCTGGTCAAAGACCTTATATCAGCCGACATTGGGACCTCTGAGCTGAGGTGTTCCGCCAAGGCTAATCTGATCACTGAGCTAATCTGGGGCCCCTGTGCTGAACTGGGGGCGGGTTTAGCTGGTCTGGACCCTCTGGCACATTAATAGGGCCCCTTAGCTGGGGCCATGAGCTTGAATTTGCTCTCCTGAGCTGTTCTTAGACCCCCATATAAGCCGACCTGGGGCCCTGAGCTGATCCAGACCCCTAAGCTAATCTGGTCACTGAGTTCATGTAGCTGGGGCCCCTGTGCTGAGATGAAGGTCCTGAAGTGGTCTGGGGGCTCCCTGAAATACTTGAGAGTCACTGCGCTGAGGGCTTTGAGCTTAAATGGGCCCTTTGAGCTGTTCTGACCTTTAACAGCCAACTTGGGCCCCTGAGCTAAGCTGGGCCCTAAGCTAATCTTGAACTCCTTGCGCTGAACTGAGCAGCCCCTGGGCTGGTCTGGGGCCCCTGAACAGTTATAGGGTCCCTGAGCTGATCTGGGGACCATGAGCTTAAATGGGCCCATGGAGATGTTCTGAGACCCGATATACACCGACCTTTGGGCGCCCCTAAATTGAGCTAAGGCCCTAACCTAGTTAAATAGCTGGTGCATAAGCGGAGAAAGTCCCAGAGGGGGAAGCAACCACAGGTGGAGAAAGCAGGCACCCTGACGACCAGCAAGGGGTTGATGCAGAGGACAAGGAGTAAAAGACCAAGAATGGACACCAACGGCGCGAGGGCGGGTCCGAGCCAGGGAGGCGAACTGAGACGCCAGTTCTTCCAAACCGATGACAATCAGGGGCGCAACTTTATGTTTTCGATTGGGGGGCACCCGGCTCGAAAGGGGGCCCGTACATGATGGGGGCCCGTACATGATGGGGGCCCGTATTTTCTAATGAAAATGTGACCGAAAAAACGTATTTTCGACCGTTTGTTGTCGAAAACTGACTGCAAAGGTTAAATAACAATTTTTAGCGCGCTATTCGTCACGGTTCCTGATTTGCACTATTTAGCCTAAAAAGTAGACAGAAGACCCAATCTTTTGAACGAGGTGCCAAACTATGTAAGGATATTGGACAAGTAGGTGTCTACTTACCGTCTTCGTCGTCCACGCGGATGCTCTCCTCCGGAGGTACAACGGGATCAGCCCCGGACGACGCAGGAGGGATGGATGCTGGAGGGTCTTTTAGCAAACGGGATCCAGCTGGTGGCCTGGCCGAGGAAGGCAATGATCAGGAAAAGAAGGATTGGAATTACAACCTTACTTTAACGTTTTGCTGGAAACTATACACATTGCACTTTTCCGAGTTAGTTTTAAATTGGGGTTTTAATTTTTGCGGTCGATAAATGAACGTAGCTTGCAAAGTACCAAAAACAGTAGTGATATGAACTACTTTAAGTGGACGCGTACGTTGCTAGAGATTAAATGCAAATATGATCGGGGTCATTTTGTAACAGTTTGCAAAATAAGCAAGACGATTCTAGATTCATAGGTTACCTGAAAAAAGAACAAAGTTTGGGTAGTTTTACCAGAGCAGCCCCTCGGTATTGAATGTTCTTTGTTTTACGCTTTTGTGCACCCGACTTATGTTTATACTGTCCAACCATTTTAACATTCACACCTGGAACAAAATCGCATTATCGCGAATAATTTGATACAAATGAAAGGTAGAGATCGAAGTACGAAATTCCTTTATCAGCGGGGAAATTGAACCTACTGATATTTATTTTACATGATCAAGACACCTTTTTCTGATCCATTCACCTTGCCAGTTCATGACATTTTACAACACTGGGTACTGGTCAAGGGGTACTATGAATAGGTGGTACAGCCTATTTCCCTTTACAATCCTCATATAGGATCAGTACAAAAGGAATGGGGGGCCTGACATTTCTCACGCCCCATCATTTTTCCCCGAATGTTCCAGGAGGCATGGGACCGGCCGCACGTTGCCCGGGAAAACCACAGAGGGCCCGCAAGCATGGCAGGGGGCCGGTTTCGGCAACAGGGAGCACGGATACACCATCTGGGGCACGAAACTGCTAACAAATAAGGAACTCCTGCAAATACGCGACTAACACAACAGCTTCAGTTTCTGCACTATATTCTTAGACCACAAGGGGCCCAGACAGACCACAGAGGGCCTGAGCACACCAAAGGGGCCGGGCAGACCACAGGAACCCAGAAAACCATAGGACGCCGGTATGCCCACAAGGGGCCCGAGCAGACCACACACAGCCAGCAATTTGGCTGGACTCTGCCAGATATATGCTGGGCTTTGACTGGGCAGAGCCCGCGTACATGGGCTCAGCCCAGGTCCGACTCCGCTGCGCCTGGGCAGAGCCCATGGTCAAGCAAGACCGGGCTCTACCGCTCGGGCAAGTTGTCATCCCCGACCCAATGTCGGGCTCAGCCCGAGTCTATGTGGCTCAGCTATGAGTCTTAGGGCTCGGGCAGGGCCCGGCCCAGCCCGCTCTGGGCCCGGTCGGAATTGCTGGCTGGGCAGCGGGCCCGGGCAGACCACACGGGGCCTGGACAGATGAAAGGACCCGGGCAGACTACAGGGACCCGAGCAGAACACAGGGGCCGGACTAACCACAGAGGGGCCCAGTCTGGAAAGTATGGCAGCAGACCCGACGAGTCCGCACCAGCCTTGTAGATTTTTAGCACCACCAGCAGCCTAAAATTCACACCAAGCATTGGTGAGAAATTTCACTGACCCGGAAATTTCGATGTTTTTACCAGTTTCTCCTTCTCAGACCTCTGTGGGTGTTTGATTTGAGCTCCCTCGCACCATACAGCAAAAGTGGGCATTTGTTTGCTCCAAAGTTCGAACCACCTGAAGGGTGTCCGCACCACAAGATCTCGCCAAAAGTGCCATACTTTGCAGACTGGGAGGGGCCTGGGCAAACCACAGAGGGCCCGCGCAGACAAAAGGGGCCCGAACGGACAAAAGGGGTCCGCAGAGGCCACACAGAGGCCCGGACAGACCAAAAGGGTTCCGGGAAAACCACAGGAGGCCCGGGCAGACCACAAGGGCTCGATCAGAAAAAAATGGGCACTGGCAGACAAGGAGTCCGTGCGGACCAAATTGGACCTGGCCAGTCTGCAAAGTATGGCAGCAGGCCAGACGAGTCGCACCATCAGCCTAAAAAATTCGCACCAATCTGCCATATACCAGGGAGAAAAACGCACACATTCCTACCCACACGATGCAATACTACCTCTTTTATTAGTTAGTTAAGGACTTTTTATGAGGCCTCCTCCTGTGTCGTCCTAACTATTCAGTCATTTTTTTCAGTGTCAACTTCCTCGCACCAGTCTTGCAAATTCGCACCAGGCTGATAAAATTCGCACCACTCGCTCCTGTCTCCAAGGGCACTCGCACCGACGAGATCTCGTCGAAAATGCCATACTTCGCACACTGTGGCCCGGGCAGACCACAGGGGCCCAGGATACCACAGGGGCCCGCATGGCAAGCATGGCAGAGGCTGGTTGACGTCCATGAAGTTAGCGACGGATTCGCATTCCGGATTCAGCGACGGATTCGCCCGAAATGGCGTCTCCTGCGATTTCGCACAAATTCACACCATAGGCTCCCCGTGCCCTCAGTAACTCACCCCTAAAGTGATTTTCTGTCACATTCACCCGTTCACCCGCTAGAGGTGAAAAAGTGAAATTCACCCGAAACGGCGTCTCCTGCGATTTCGCTCAAATTCACACCATAGGCTCCCCGTGCCCTCAGCAACTCACCCCTAAAGTGATTTTCTGTCACATTCACCCGTTCACCCGCTAGAGGTGAAAAAGTGAAATTCACCCGAAACGGCGTCTCCTGCGATTTCGCTCAAATTCACACCATAGGTTCCCCATGCCCTCAGCAACTCACCCCTAAAGTGATTTTCTGTCACGTTCACCCGTTCACCCGCTAGAGGTGAAAAGGTGAAATTTTCCTAACCAGCGTCTTTAGCGTCGGATTCAGCGCGACGGATTCGCCCGAGATGGCGTCTCCTCCGATTTCGCTCAAATTCACACTATTGGCTCCCCGTGCCCTCAGCAACTCACAGCTAAAGTGATTTTCCGTCACAATCTCCTGTTCACCCGCTAGAGGTGAAAAGGTGAAATTCAAGCGAACCGGCATCTTCAGCGTCGGATTCAGCGACGGATTCGCCCGAAATGGCGTCTCCTGCGATTTCGCTCAAATTCACACCATAGGCTCCCCGTGCCCTCAGCAACTCACCCCTAAAGTGATTTTCTGTCACATTCACCCGTTCACCCGCTAGAGGTGAAAAAGTGAAATTCACCCGAAACGGTGTCTCCTGCGATTTCGCTCAAATTCACACCATAGGCTCCCCATGCCCTCAGCAACTCACCCCTAAAGTGATTTTCTGTCACATTCACCCCTTCACCCGCTAGAGGTGAAAAAGTGAAATTCACCCGAAACGGCGTCCCTTGCGATTTCGCTCAAATTCACACCATAGGCTCCCCATGCCCTCAGCAACTCACCCCTAAAGTGATTTTCTGTCAAATTCACCCGTTCACCCGCTAGAGGTGAAAAAGTGAAATTCACCCGAAACGGCGTCTCCTGCGATTTCGCTCAAATTCACACCATAGGCTCCCCGTGCCCTCAGCAACTCACCCCTAAAGTGATTTTCTGTCACATTCACCCGTTCACCCGCTAGAGGTGTAAAGGTGAAATTTTCCTAACCAGCGTCTTTAGCGTCGGATTCAGCGACGGATTCGCCCGAGATGGCGTCTCCCCCGATTTCGCTCAAATTCACACTATTGGCTCCCCGTGCCCTCAGCAACTCACAGCTAAAGTGATTTTCCGTCACAATCTCCTGTTCACCCGCTAGAGGTGAAAAGGTGAAATTCAAGCGAACCGGCATCTTCAGCGTCGGATTCAGCGACGGATTCGCCCGAAATGGCGTCTCCTGCGATTTCGCTCAAATTCACACCATAGGCTCCCCGTGCCCTCAGCAACTCACCCCTAAAGTGATTTTCTGTCACATTCACCCGTTCACCCGCTAGAGGTGAAAAGTGAAATTCACCCGAAACGGCGTCTCCTGCGATTTCGCTCAAATTCACACCATAGGCTCCCCATGCCCTCAGCAACTCACCCCTAAAGTGATTTTCTGTCACGTTCACCCGTTCACCCGCTAGAGGTGAAAAGGTGAAATTTTCCTGACCAGCGTCTTTAGCGTCGGATTCAGCAACGGATTCGCCCGAGATGGCGTCTCCTCCGATTTCGCTCAAATTCACACTATTGGCTCCCCGTGCCCTCAGCAACTCACAGCTAAAGTGATTTTCCGTCACAATCTCCTGTTCACCCGCTAGAGGTGAAAAGGTGAAATTCAAGCGAACCGGCATCTTCAGCGTCGGATTCAGCGACGGATTCGCCCAAAATGGCGTCTCCTGCGATTTCCCTCAAATTCACACCATAGGCTCCCCGTGCCCTCAGCAACTCACCCCTTAAGTGATTTTCTGTCACATTCACCCGTTCACCCGCTAGAGGTGAAAAAGTGAAATTCACCCGAAACGGCGTCTCCTGCGATTTCGCTCAAATTCACACCATAGGCTCCCCATGCCCTCAGCAACTCACCCCTAAAGTGATTTTCTGTCACATTCACCCCCTTCACCCGCTAGAGGTGAAAAAGTGAAATTCACCCGAAACGGCGTCCCCTGCGATTTCGCTCAAGATCACACCATAGGCTCCCCGTGCCCTCAGCAACTCACCCCTAAAGTGATTTTCTGTCACATTCACCCGTTCACCCGCTAGAGGTGAAAAAGTAAAATTCACCCGAAACGGCGTCTCCTGCGATTTCGCTCAAATTCACACCATAGGCTCCCCGTGCCCTCAGCAACTCACCCCTAAAGTGATTTTCTGTCACATTCACCCGTTCACCCACTAGAGGTGAAAAAGTGAAATTCACCCGAAACGGCGTCTCCTGCGATTTCGCTCAAATTCACACCATAGGCTCCCCATGCCCTCAGCAACTCACCCCTAAAGTGATTTTCTGTCACATTCACCCGTTCACCCACAAGAGGTGAAAAGTGAAATTCACCCGAAACGGCGTCTCCTGCGGATCCAGGGAGGGGGCAAAGGGGGCACGTGCCCCCCGATCGATCCTCGGCGCCCCCTGAAAGGTCGATGGCGGCCCCTAAAATGTCGCTTCCCACCCCCCCAGGATGCGAAAGTCGGCGCCCACTGATAGGATTTGGCGCCCACCTGATAGCTTTTGCCGGTCATAAGTGGCGCCCCCTGGTCCGGATGGCGCCCCCCGGTCCGGATGGCGCCCCCGCTAAGGTGCCCCCCGATCGGCAATCCTGGATCCGCCTATGTCTGCGCTTGCTGTTGGAGGGGGCTGCGTTTAAGAGGGATTCCACATCGCCTGGCTGACATCATATGAACGTGGGGAAATTCCTTCACTTTTTGTTCCCTGCGTCAAACTGCCGCTTATGATATTGCCCGCTTACGAATTTGTAAGAATACACCGTAATCAAGTTTATCCCAAATACAATAAATAAACATTTTATCTTTGATTCTAAGCCTCTTTTTTAAAAAAATGGATATTTAATCATTCAATTTCCCATGTTAAATGACGCCGCTTTGGGTGAATTTCACTTTTTCACCTCTAGCGGGTGAACGGGTGAATGTGACGGAAAATCACTTTAGGGGTGAGTTGCTGACGGCACGGGGAGCCTATGGTGTGAATTTGAACGAAATCGCAGGAGACGCCGTTTCGGATGAATTTCGTTTTTTCACCTCTAGTGGGTGAACGGGTGAGTGTGACGGAAAATCACTTAAGCTGTGAGTTGCTGAGGGCAAGGGGAGCCTATGGTATGAATTTGAGCAAAATCGCGGGAGACGACATTTCTAACGAATCCGTCGCTGAATCCGACGCTAAAGACGCCGGTTAGGGAGAATTTCACCTTTTCACCTCTAGCGGGTGAACGGGTGAATGTGACAGAAAATCACTTTAGGGGTGAGTTGCTGAGGGCACGGGGAGCCTATGGTGTGAATTTGAGCGAAATCGCAGGAGACGCCGTTTCGGGTGAATTTCACTTTTTCACCTCTAGCGGGTGAACGGGTGAATGTGACAGAAAATCACTTTAGGGGTGAGTTGCTGAGGGCACGGGGAGCCTATGGTGTGAATTTGAGCGAAATCGCAGGAGACGCCATTTCGGGCGAATCCGTCGCTGAATCCGACGCTGAAGATGCCGGTTCGCTTGAATTTCACCTTTTCACCTCTAGCGGGTGAACAGGAGATTGTGACGGAAAATCACTTTAGCTGTGAGTTGCTGAGGGCACGGGGAGCCAATAGTGTGAATTTGAGCGAAATCGGAGGAGACGCCATCTCGGGCGAATCCGTCGCTGAATCCGACGCTAAAGACGCTGGTTAGGAAAATTTCACCTTTTCACCTCTAGCGGGTGAACGGGTGAATGTGACAGAAAATCACTTTAGGGGTGAGTTGCTAAGGGCACGGGGAGCCTATGGTGTGAATTTGAGCGAAATCGCAGGAGACGTGGTTTCGGGTGAATTTCACTTTTTCACCTCTAGCGGGTGAACGGGTGAATGTGACAGAAAATCACTTTAGGGGTAAGTTGCTGAGGGCACGGGGAGCCTATGGTGTGAATTTGAGCGAAATCGCAGGAGACGCCATTTCGGGCGAATCCGTCGCTGAATCGAATGCGAATCCGTCGCTAACTTCATGGCAGAGGCTGGTTGCAGTTACACGAACCGCATCCATGGCAGGCCCGTCTGCATCCACAGGGTATTAACTACTGGGAGTAGGGACCCGGCTGCAGCCACCAGGGGGCGGGGCGAATGGGGTGGCCACCAGGGGGGCGAATGGGGCAGCCACCCCTTAAACCCAAGAGCCTCTGAGGACAAAATGCCGCCCCCAAACCCTCCCCTCCCCGGGATGCGACGATTGGTCGCCCTTTGGGTGAAAAGTGCGCCCTTCGGGTGGCTAAGTGTCACCCTGTCCCCTGAGGCTTTGCCCTTCCCCCTTCCCTTACCCAAATTCTAGATACGTCACTGGCGGCCATAGGGGCAAAATATTCTCCAAGTCTTGGTATTTAGCCATCAGGGGAGCCAGGCAGGGGATCATCACTCATTAGTGATTTAGCTCGACAGGAGCTAATAGCAAACAATCACTTCACTTGCCATTCAACACTGCGCATCGGAGCACGATTTGGATTGACACGAAAAGCCCAAACGTAAAATCCAAATCAGAGGCTAACGAAACTTTTCCAGAGTAGACACAAGCCGATTGAATCATAAGCATGCCAATTTTACTGTTCAAGGCAAACTTTGTGCAAATCATTCGCCTCGGCGAATGCGACAAGAGAGCCAGGAGCATGCCTTAGCTTCCTTCGCGCTACGCTGACAAGCCCGGGAAATTAAGAGGCTACCATTCACCGGCGGACGCACATTATTTGACCCAGATTTGACGACAAGATATGTTACACTTTTTGACAGACAAATTTAAGAGACTTAAATTTGTCAAATTTTGACAAATTTAAGAGACTTAAATTTGTCTGTATTTACAATTCCACTAGAACAAACAAAAATGGAAAACTTTATGCACATTTCTGACAAAAATGCCCAGAAATATATCAATGAAGAAAATAAGTGCCGGCGGAGAGATGCCAAAATAACAAACATGTCAATTTATTAAACCAGTACTTATCGGAAGGGGCCCGGCTGCGTACGGTGGGGGGCGGGGGTGGTGAACTACGGGGGGTCGTAAGCAAGGCAAGGAGCCCGGCTAGAGCCAGAGGAGGCCTGGGTAGCCCAGAGGAAGCTTGAAATTATAGCACGGGTTCCCGAATACAGCGAAGTGGGAGGAGTGGAATCAGGGGCGGATTCAGGCCGATGGTGGGGGAGGGGGCAACGGGGCCCCAAATCGTGAAAAACATAAGGTTTTTGTTTGAAGAAAATCCGTAAAAATCAGTAAAATCGGGGGATTTGGGGAGGGCATCAAATCCCCGATTTTACCATTACCCCCTGGATCCGCTAGTGCTGTGGTTCCTTGCAGACCACAGGGACACGGACAAACCATAGGAGCCCGGGCAAATTGCAAGGGGCCGGGCAGACCGCAGGGGGCTGGGTAGACCACAGGGGGTCCGAGCAGACCACAGAAGGCCCGGGCAGACTAAAAGGAGCCCAGACCGCCCACAAGGGGCGCAGGCAGACCACAGGGGCCCGGGCGGACCACACAGGACCCAGGCACACTACAAAAAGCCCAGACCACCTACAAAGGCCCCGGGCAGACTAAAAGTGGCCAAGGCACAATACAAGGAGCCCGGTTGCAGTCACAGAGGAACCAAAAACGTCCCGGGACTGCCAGAAATAGGGCCCCGGATGCAGTCAAAATGGGTCTGAGAATATCGCTAGGGGCCCGTTTGCGGACACAGCGATTATGGGTGGCCCTAAAAGGGACCGCCCCCAAGCAAGCATGCCAGGGAGCCCGACCGCAGCCACAGCAAGCCCAGATAGACCACGGGGCCCCGCACTCATGGCAAGGGCCCGTCCGTGACATTAGAGGACCCGCGCCTCCTGGACCACAGGGAGCCCGGTTGCAGTCACAGGTCCCGGTTGCAGTCACAGGGGGCCCGGGTGGATCACAGGCGCCCGGTTGCGGTGACAGGGGCTTGGGCGGATCACAGATGGCCCGGTTGCAGTCACAGGGGCCCGGGTGGATAACAGGGGGCCGGGTGGATAACAGGGGGCCGGGTGGATCATAGGGGGCCCGGTTGTAATTACAGGGGGCTCGGGTGGATCACATGGGGCCCGGTTGCAGTCACAGGGGGCCGAGTGGATTACAGGGGGCCCGGTTTCAGTCACAGGGGGCCCGGGTGGATCATAGATGGCACGCTTGCAGTCACAGGGGGCCCGGTTTGCAGTCACAGGGGCCCGGGTGGATAACAGGGGGCCGGGTGGATTCCAGGGGCCCGATTGCAGTCACAGGTGGCCCGGTTGGACCACAGGGAATCCGTTTGCAGTCACAGGGGGCCCGGGTGGACCTCGGGGGCCCGGTTGCAGTCAAAGAGGGCCCGTGTGGATCACAAGGGGCCCAGGATGGATCACATGGGGCCCCGGGTGGATCACAGGGGGCCCCAGGTGGATTACAGGGGGCCCGATTGCAGTCACAGGGGGCCCGGGTGGATCAAAGGGGGCCCGGTTGCAGTCACAGGGGGCCCGGTTGCAGTCACATAGTGCATGGCTGCAGTCACAGGGGCCCCGAGTGGATCACAGATGGCCCGGTTGCAGTCCCAGGGGGCCCGGGTGTATCACAGAGGGCCCGATTGCAGTCACAGGGGGCCGGTTGGATTACAGGGGGCCCGGTTGCAGTCACAGGTGGCCCGGTTGAACCACAGGGAATCCGTTTGCAGTCACAGGGACCCGGGTGGATCTCAGGGGGCCTGGTTGCAGTCAAAGAGGGCCCATGTGGATCACAGGGGCCCAGGATGGATCACATGGGGCCCCGGGTGGATCACAGGGGCCCCAGGTGGATTACAGGGGCCCGATTGCAGTCACAGGGGGCCCGGGTGGATCAAAGGGGGCCCGGTTGTAATTACAAGGGGCCCGGGTGGATCACATGGGGCCCGGTTGCAGTTACAGGGGGCCTGGATCGATCATAGGGGGCCCGGTTGCAGTCACAGGGGCCCCGGGTGGATCACAGATAGCCCATTTGCAGTCACAGGGGGCCCGGGTGGATGACAGGGGGCCCGGTTTCAGTCACAGGGGGCCCGGGTGGATCATAAATGGCCCGGTTGCAGTCACAGGGGGCCCAGGTGAATCATAGGGTGCCCGATTGTAATTAAAGGGGGCCCGGGTTGATCACAGATGGCCCAATCCCAGTCACAGGGGGTCCGGGTGGATGATAGGGGTCCGGTTGTAATCACAGGGGGCCCGGGTGTATCACAGGGGGCCCGGTTGCAGTCACAGCTGGGCCGGGTGGATCACAGATGGCCCGGTTGCAGTCACAGGGAGCCCGGGTGGATGACAGGGGGCCCGGTTGCAGTCACAGGGACCCGGTTGGATCACAGGGGCCCGGTTGCAGTCACAGGGGTGCGGGTGGATCAAAGAGGGGCCCGGTTGCAGTCACAGGGGTGCGGGTGGATCAAAGAGGGGCCCGGTTGCAGTCACAGGGGGCCGGATAGATCACAGGGGGCCCGGCTGCAGTCACAGGGGGCCCGGGTAGATTACAGGGGGCCCGGTTGCAGTCCACAGGGGGCCCGGGTGGATCACAGAGGGCCCGGTTGGATGACAGGAGACCCGAGACTGCCGGAATTAGGGACCCGGCTGCAGTCAAAGTGGGCCTGAAAAATATCGTTAGGGGCCGGTTGCTGACACCGAGGTTAAGGGTGGCTCACAGGGCACCCGCAAGCATGGGAGGGAGCCTGGCCTCAGCCAAAGCTAGCCCAAGTAGACCACTGGGGCCCGGAATCGTGGCAGGGGCCCGGCTCTGTCCGCAGGGGCCCGCGACTTGGGATTGGGGGGCTCGTCGGGTCATTGGGGGCTTTTCCGAGCATTGGGGGCTCGAGCCCCCAAATATATGGAAACTTGCGCCCCTGATGACAATGGAAATGAAAAGTGTGTATTGTACAGATACTTACGCTAAATCCAAAAAAGGTGATGGCTGGTCACGCTGCGCAATATGTCCCAAGTGGGTCTACGATACATGTGGAAGGGGGGGGTGTTGCAGAGGATATCGTTTTCGTGTTTGGCACGTACCAGTAGTGGGCGCCTTGGTTCGTGAATGGTGAGGAAGCCTTATCGATCATCGTGAATACAGGAATGTATGCGTGTTTCTTTCGCTTCTTTGTGGGTTTGATAAACCAGACCGAAATTTTACACAGCAATTGACATTACGTTATCTGCAGACGTGGCATCCAGCATGTGACTTATGTCTTATACGACTGACATCAAAAGCAAACGGCAGCAATCTTTTGACCACCACAAAATGCTCTATTCCATCGCCTATAACCTCTACGAAAACCAGAATATTTCCACCCGAATAAGATCAACGCATGCGTTGCTATTCAGCTCACGACTATTGTGACATGCGACTTTGTCTATTAAAGTCGTCGGTCTTCTGGTGCTGGAAGCTACTTAACCGTCCATGCTGGGCACATCAGCATACCACAGAGGCCTGTCGCAAATCATTTTTATCGTCAGATAGGAACATTTAATGCTAGAGTGTTTGGAAACTGGTAGCGGGGAGAGGATAGCAATATTGCCACTCCGCAGAAGCTATCATATTAAATTAGTTAGTCTAAGCATTTATGTACAATTATAGATTAAAATTATATCACACTGAAAAGTATATATGACAAATATATTGCAAACAAAGAATCGAGGTAAAATAAGCCTGTCCACTTTGCCCCGTGCTTGAGGCAAAGTGGTCAAAATAACTTTGGTTTACTTTTTGGTTTCCTGTGCAAATGTCATGTATTTTTGGGCCTTTCTGTCTCCTCTATTGTCTTCAGAATTGAATTTGGGACAAAACCATGTTACTTTACGCAAACAATCGGGACTAAAAGTTCTTCAAAATTGAGCAAATATCACTAGGGTGACCGCTTTGCCCTGGTCTCCCCTACTTTACATTGCCCGGTGAGTGTTTTCAATTTTCTTACGTCTTAACACGTGTTATGGGCCTGGATGTCGACGCACCCCAAAACCCCAGGGATGATGATGAGGTGTCGGGGTTAGAACTGCATCCACACATGTTCTCAGCGCACAGAGCCGCCCTCCATCATCGACACGGTGCAACGGTACATTGGGCGATTGTGCAATGGTTAATCCCGCCGTGAGTACGGCATATGAGGCCTGCAGGCCACAGGCACGACAGTCGAAAGAGCAGCGCGACAGTCGAGAGAGCAGTGCGACAGGCACGAGGGCAGCGCTACAGTCGAGAGATCAGCGCGACAGTCGAGAGGGCAGTGCGACAGGCACGAGGGCAGTGCGACAGTCGAGAGAGCAGCGCGACAGGCACGAGGGCAGCGCGATAGTCGAGAAGGCAGCGCGACAGGCACGAGATCAGCGCGACAGTCGAGAGAGCAGCGCGACAGTCGAGAAGGCAGTGTGAAAGTCGAGAGGGCAGTGCGACAGTCGAGAGAGCAGCGCGACAGTCGACAGGACAGCGCGACATTCGAGAGAGCAGCGCGACAGTCGAGAGGGCAGCGCGACAGTCGAGAAGGCAGCGCGACAGGCACGAGATCAGCGCGACAGTCGAGAGAGCAGCGCGACAGGCACGAGATCAGCGCGACAGTCGAGAGAGCAGCGCGACAGTCGGGAGAGCAGCGCGACAGTCGAGAAGGCAGCGCGACAGTCGAGAGGGCAGTGCGACAGTCGAGAGAGCAGCGCGACAGTCGAGAGATCAGCGCGACAGTCGAGAGATCAGCGCGACAGTCGAGAGATCAGCGCGACAGTCGACAGGACAGCGCGACAGTCGAGAGATCAGCGCGAAAGTCGAGAGATCACCGCGACAATCGAGAGATCAGCGCGACAGTCGACAGGGCAGCGCGACAGTCGAGAGAGCAGTGCGACAGTCGAGAGAGCAGCGCGACAGTCGAGAGGGCAGCGCGACAGTCGAGAGAGCTGTGCGACAGTCGAGAGAGCAGCGCGACGGTCGAGAGATCAGCGCGACAGTCGAGAGAGCAGCGCGACAGTCGAGAGGGCAGCGCGACAGTCGAGAGAGCAGCGAGACAGTCGCGAGGGCAGCGCGACAGTCGAGAGAGCAGCACAAGGCACCGGGCGCAAACAGTGTCAGGCGCGCGCTGGCAGCCCCACTCGCGCTGAATAACCGCTCCGGCTTAGACATACTGTCTCGTTTTAACATGCAACAGCGGTCCCAACACGATCGCAGACTCTTCAACTAGCACGACATGCGGCTCCCCTCTGCGGCTGATCCTGGACCTGGCTCTGTTGCAGGTGCACTGAGTCTAGTAGGGTAGCGTTCGAGCAATGGTGCAGGAACGCACTGCTGCTGGATGTGACGATAGTCGGAAACACTTGGGCGCGCGCCTTCGTACAAGCTTTGCATTGCTGATCTCAGTAAAGACTTCATACGTGAAAACGCGGTACGCCGCCCAGCAGAAATCCAGCAGGAACTTTGCCAGTGGGATCGGTGCCACTGGTATGGGGTGTGCGAGTAGGTGAGGTAATGTCGCATAAAGAAGTGACACGCTATGTTGAACAGAGTCGTATCTCCAAATCTGGGTTTGCCCCACGGAAACATAATGACCGATTTCATAGTTCTAACTCCAGAGACAATGGTGTGGATTTCGGAGAGTTTGGGATGCCCAGCTTAATAACCACCGTATTCTATACATTTTGTGCAAGTTGTTGCGCAATTTTCGGCATTCGAGGTCAAAGTCTCTTTAAAGTCAACAGGGGACTTAACTCGAAGACTCTGGCCCCACCATCCTAACAAGCGATCCTCACAAGGACGAATTGATTTGGAGGCTTAGACGTTTAACGTCCCACAGAGCACAGGGACAGCCACCCCGCTTAGTTCACCCTCTCACAAGTCAGTTTCCAGCCGACTTACGTCGGATAAATGTTGAACGCCGTAGGTTCTCGGGGAATCGGTTCCAAGTCTTCAATGCCACTGCACCGTTTCTTGAGCGCGTGGATCAGGGTTCAACACTCTACTAAATGAGCCATCCAGGTGGGCGTGAAAAGAAGCACGAGGCTCAAAGCTTACAATTAGCATAACCACAGCCTTTCTGAACGATGTAAGCCCACTCAAAGTTAACAAAATGAAAACAAGAAATTTCAAATTAAGTGGTCCCAACATTTCATTGTGGGTACCAGGGCGCTCCCAACAGCATATAGTCCCACACACCCGTGTGCAGAAATTTATAGGTTGAAATTTGACTCTGGGTGCAACCATGCGCTCGACCTGTCCATATTTTATCATACCACCAAGTATTGATTGCGTGTGTTTTTGTGTTTTTGATCATTACCAGAGCCCACGATTAAGCTGACTCCTCACAATGCAACGGCACCTGTTTGCTGAGTCAAAGAACCATAGGTGAGCGGTGCATGACCTGGCAATGTCATCAAACAATTTCCATGGTAACCACCAGGGGTGTAATTTTCTATCTCTTCGGGGGTGCCCGAGCACCCCAATCCTAATTCGAGCACCCCCAATCATGTGCCGAGCACCCCCAATACATGTGCCGCCCCTGGCTTATCACCGCTACACTGAAGAGTGTCACCCTATCTCATCACTGCCACCCTGATTCGTGCCGCCCCGCACAAGCTTTTCCCGTCCCGGATTCATTACTTCCACTCTGATTGGTTCCACCTCTAGCTAATCAATGCCACCTGACTTATCATTTCCCCCTGATTTATGACGCCACATCACTGCCGCCCCGCCCGATTACTGTCACCAGCAATTAATCACTGCCGCCCCCCTCCGGATGGTTACTGCCACCTTTTGTTCATCAATGATCAGCTGGCTGATCACCGACAGCCCTGGCTTATCACTGCCACCCCTGGCTAAACACCCCGGTTTATTTTAACACACATATACTTGCCCCTCCTGGTAAGTCACTGTCGCCCACCGAATCATCTTTTCCGCCCCCGGCTGATCACTGCCGCCCCTCGTTCACCACTGCCGCCCCTGGCTGATCATTGCCGCCCCCTGACTGCTAACTGCCGCCCCGTGACTGCTAACTGCCGCCCCTGGCGGATAACTTCCGCCCCCGGCAGATCAATGCCGCCCCCAGGCAGATCACTGCCGCCCATTGACTGATAACTGCATCCCCTGGCTGATCACTGGCGCCTCCTGACTGATAACTGCCACCCCTTGGCTGATCATTGCCGCCCCTGACTGATTACTGCCGCCCTCTGACCGATCATTGCCGCGCCTGGCGGATAACTGCCGCCCCCTGGGCCGATCATTGCCGCCCTCTGACTGAAAACTGCTGGCTCTTGGCTGATAACTGCCGCCCCTGGCTGATCACTGCCGCCCCTTGACTGACAACTGCCGCCCCTTGGATGCTAACTGCCGCCCCCTGACTGATAACTGCGGCCCCCAGGCTGATAACTGCCCCTCTCGACTGATAACTGCCGCCCCTGGTTCATCACTGCCGTCCCCCGGGGCAGTGAGCATCCAGGGGATATCTGGGCGGTGAACGTTCTGGGGGAGCATTTTTCTGTGGATATCACTAACATCATGTTATATCTGAGGAGCGTTAGTTTTAATGCCATATATTCATCCTAGTAGTCTTTCAGGTTTTACATAACGTCGAGTTTCAAGTTACCTTCATGTCATTTCATCTTTTATGGGTTTTATATAGTCTTCTGATACAACTTTCACAACCTGACCTGTTTTACCACCTGACTTGTCAAAATTCGTGCGGAAATGTCCTATTTGCGTATTTTATTAGTGTTATGGGCGCCGTATGACCCTAGACGTCGGCGCGCTCTAAAACCTCAAATATGATAATGGACCGTCTCACGGCTGATCACTGCCGCCCCTGGTTTATCATTGCCGCCCTAATTTTTTTATATAAATTTTGTTCAAGTTGTTCCTAGTTAGGCTGCTGGAGTCGGAGTCTCACTAAAGTCATCAAGGGACTTGTCACGGAGACCCCGACCCCACCACCCGAACGAGCAACTCCCTCAATGGAGGGTTAATTTAGAAGCCAAAGTTTAACGTCCCACAAAGCACAGGGACGGCCGCCCCGCTCAGGTCACCCTCTCATCAGTCAGTTGCCAGCCGACCTGTACGTCGGGTAAACTATTCTACTATTACTATTCATGCTGGCTCTGGCTCATCGTTGTCCCTGGCATATTTTGACCCAAATGCGCGCCGCCCCGACTCATCGCTGCCACCCCTGGTTCATCACTGCCGCCCCCTGGCTGATCACTGTCTCCCCTGGTTCATAACTGCCGCCTAGATTAATCATTGCTGCCTTGATTCACGCCGCCCATGGCTGATCAATGCTGTCCCTGTTTCTTTTATTAACCCATATATGAGCGGCCTCTGGCTAGACACTTCCTCCCTCGAATCTTCACTGCCGCCCCCGGCTGATCACTGCCCCCCCTGGTTTATCACTGCCGAGGAGACCAGTCCGGCCATGGGCCCCAAAACCGGTGAAGCTTAGGCCCTGCTGTTCGCAGTTTCCGCACATTTTTTACAGTTAACACCCTTCCAGAAAGCAAACAGCAGCCCACATTCGTCTAATCGTTATCTCTTTGTCTATTGGAGGAATTCTCCGAGCCGAGTAAATGGTAGACTGCTGCTGCCGCGCTTTTACTCTTTTGGTGTCAGCAGGGGTGAAATTTGTTATCTCTTTGGGGTGTGCGAGCACCCCTAATCACCATGAGAGCACCCCCAATACATGCGTCGCCCCTCGGCTCAGCATTTCTGCCCTGATTCATGCCGCCTCCGTCTGACCACTGTGATCATGCCGCCTCCGGTTCATCACTACCACCCTGGTTTATGCCGCCATGGTGCATCACTGACGCCTCCCACCTATCACTGCCACCCTGATTCTTGCCAACCCTGATTTATTACTGCCGCTCTGATTCAAACAGCACCCCGCTCATATCTGCCGCCAGTGGCTCACCAGTGCTATCCCCAGCTTATCACTGCCACCCTGTTCCATGCTGCCCCCAGCTCATCACTATCGCCTCGGCTAATGAACGCCGTCACTGACTTATCACTTCCGCTCTAAATCGTGCCGCCCTGGGTTCATGACTGCCGCCCCCAGCTCGGGGACGGTGGATTCCATTTTCGGGCGGTTGTACAAGATTTTCGGGAGAGGGCGCCTTCCTTCTCAGGGGAAGGGGGCGCCTCCATCCCCAGGGGGGCACCTTTGGCTCCCTAGGGGCGCCCACTCGGGGGGGGGTGCCGACATCATTTTCCTGCGTTGAGTCGATAAATTGGGTCTATTTGCTCTCCATGGGATGGCTTTGCTGAAAGGGAGCACCATTCATATTTGAAACTGTTTTTATTTTGCACAGAGGGCCCTCCCTCTTCAGGTAGGCGGTGTTTAGGTCTGATGTTTTCTTGGCCGGCCGGGGGCGCCGCCCAAATCCGGGGGCGCCTCCCCGGACGAAGCCAAAACCGTGAGTGCAAAAATATACTTTCGCACGCCCTAATTTTTTTCAGGGTGTGCAATTGCACACCCTGCCCCCCCCCGAGTCCGCCGTCCCTGTCCCAGCTTATCTCTTCCGCCCTGATTCGTGCCACCCGTAGTTTATAACTACTACCCACGGCTCACCATTCCCGTCCTCGACTTTTGCCCGTTGCCTTGGTGCCTGCCACCCCCAGCTAATCAATGCTACCCTCTCCCCAACTTATCACTTCTGCCATGATTTGTGCCGGCCCCTAGTTCATAACTCCCGCCCCCGAGTCTTCACTGCCGCCCTCTCCTTATCACTTCCACTCTGGTTCGCGCCGCTCCTAGTTCATAGCTATTGGCCCTGGCTCATCACTGCCACCCTCGACTTATGATTTTGCCTTGTTTCTTGCCGTACGGCCAATCACTGTCGCCCCCAGCATATCACTTCCATCCTAATTTGCGCCGTTCTTAGTCCATAACTGCCGCCCTAGGGTCATCACTGCAGCACTGATGCTTACCTCCCCTGTGCGTTAGAGTAAAATAAAAGGCGTTAGGGCAAAAATAAAGGGCATGCACGGGTGCAGAGAAGGTGCCATATTTCTTACTATTTACAGAACAATACACGCATTGTTTGGAGCACTATCGGTGTTTTTGCTTTTTTCCTCGTAGTGATTAAAGGGAATGTGGCACCTTTATAACGTGATTTTAACTGAGATAGCCAAGTTGTAAAGCATGCCGGAAAACCCGGTAGTCTATATATCATTTGTCTTGAAACTCAAACTTTCCGAAGAAAAAAGCTAAAAACTACCTAAAATGTATCACTCATGTACCCTTAGCAGTAGGCCACAGTTGACAGCCATGTTGGTGTGACGACATATGCTGACGTCACGGTGAGTATCAGCCAATCGAAGCCCTTGAAGCTTATTGGATATGGTAGTGGCTGCTAGATCATGACATCATCCACAGGCAGATTTTTATTTATTCCCCTAGGGGAGCATTTAAAAATGAAAATATTGAGTTTATTGTACCTTTGTCAGAGAAATAATGGACGCTTCGATGATTGTCAGCTAGAAGTACCCCTAATTAATCTAGGTATTGCATATTGCAGAAGCACATTAGTAGTAGCATGGAATAGATACCTGGGTACCATATATATATATATATAATATATATATATATATATATATAATATATATATAAGCATATTAATCGACGCGTGAATGTCCGTATTTAAAGTTTTTTAATTTAAAGTTGAAAACTAATGTTTTTTGTAATGCAACTGTCTATTCTCCTGTATTTGTATTTGAATTAATTTTAAAAGCCTTTAAGAACTACACAATGAATTAGTTTGCCCCAGAAACGAAAAAAAACATAATTGCTCAAGTCTTCAGCCGTTTCGTACCTCGGGTCTTAAGTCGTTTTCTGCCCGCCGGGACTTGAACCCGGGACCGGTGGCTTAGAAGGCAAGGGTGCTATCCACTAAGCCACCTCATGGTGCGTCGTTAAACCCCAACAATTATTATTCAGCCCCAGGATGACGAAACTTTTGCGTCAGATAGGTCACGTGCCCCGGAATGAGAATTCCTAGGCTTCTGATTGGTTAATTGTTATTTCATTTAAGCCCTATATTTCTGTTTCAAAAGAGTTTGGAATGTTGTTTTTCTTGAGTAATTTTTTTCTGTGGTAGTCCGAAGTTCTACATTACTTTTTAGGATAGATATGACCTAATTCTTAGAGAAATTGATGGTCATAGCCGAGAAAACGTCATTTAATCGATAGTGATAATTCTCGATAAGTCGTCTTGAAATGTTGACTTTGAGAGCAGTTCTAAGGCATTTGTAGGCCGAATTTGCAAAAATGAGAATAGGACTTCTGAAACAACTTTTTGTGACCTTTTGATCTAGCCAATACTTTTTTCGCGTATCTCCCTTTAAAGGAAATGTGGCACCTTTATAACGTGATTTCAACTGAGATAGCCAAGTTGTAAAGCTTGCCGGAAACCCCGTATTCAACAAATTATTTGTTTTGAAATTAAAAATTTCCTTAAAGAAAAGCTAAAAATCTACCTGAAATGCACCCCAAATGTACCCAAAGCAGCAGGCCACATTTGTCAGCTGTTGGTGTGACGACATATGATGCCGTCACCGTGAGTAATCAGCCAATTGAAGCCCTTGAAGTCTATTGAATATGGCAGTAGTTGCCAAATCATGACGTCATCTACAGGCAGAGGTTTATTTCTTACATTAGAGGAGCATTTTAAAAATAAAAATATTGAACTTATTATACTTCTTTAGAACAATCATAGACTTTTTCACGGTTTTCGGCTAAAAGTACCCCTAATTACAATGAATTCCAGGATTCGACCAAGATGCCACATTCCCTTTAAATGGAATGTGGTACCTTGGTATGAGGTACCTATATATGAGGTACCTACAATTGCGGAGCGTCAAAATCTTTTCATTCCTCTAGGAGGTAGCAGAATGATGATCTTCACCTCCATTCTACAGCAGATATTTTCATCTACTGTCAGTCAAAACAAAAAAGTTGGTGGTAGTTGCTGCTTATATTTTTAAGGCATATAAATACAGTTCTAAATCAAAGTGTTATCCTGAAAATGTATTGGTTTGGTAAGAAGCAATAAGCATGTCCAAGAAAAGGCTGTGATGGGACTTGTAGGCCTGGAAATACTAAACGACAAAAATGAGGCATGTTAAGAAAGCGGGGGATTTTGGCCTCACTTTCCACCTTGCGTGAAAGCAATTTCAGGACCCTGACTGGGGGAATGAGGGGCAGCTGCTCTGGAGGACTCTGATCCACACTAGGGGGCCCTGAGCTGGTCTTGAATAGATGGGGAATAAGGTCACAGTGCAAACTCCCCTTGTAAAATGGAGCTAACGAGGAATGAGCCTTCATCGCTAAAAAGGCTTGTGATGCCTAGGCACCCCGGGTTAAATAAATTCCTTATTATGCTGGTGGATTCTGGGCAGGGGTGATAAAAAGGCATGTGCCCCTAAGCTCAGAGCATAGTCCCCTGAACCAGGATTTCTACTAATTAATTTAAATGAATGAAGAACTAGTTTTTCACAATTTTCAGCCCTGTCACATCAGTCCCATCCAAACAACCAGCCTATTTACTTTTTCTTTACTCCAACTGGGACCGATCCTTAAAAATATGGAACTTTTAAACGCGTTAAAAAGGTATCTCCCAAATTATTCCGGCAACAAAAATTGTATTCGTCCAATGTCACTATGCTACACCTCGTCCCACGGCCATTGTGGGAGCCGGGGAACTTAATCCGCGTTCAACCAGGGCTCACTCGTCACGACAAATCAGCGGGCATAACAAATGAATTTTCGACTCCAATATGTCTTATCTTGCACATAGTGACAGATATCACAGGCTCCACTGATTTCTCTGATGTCAAGTACTTGCATGAGTTGGCTGATTTGTCCTTAAATCTATCCCAAAAGTCGTGTTCTGGCTATTTTCATGAGATTTCGGTGACACTTTTCTTTCTTTCTGGTTTTAGTTCAGCTTTCCTTCTCCGCCAATGCTTGATTTGCATTTTTCTTGGACCAGAGGTACCCAAAAGTTAAGTTGATATTAACTAAGATATAGTAAGTTTTATTTAGGTCACGTTAGAAGTGCCCTTTCTCTCCCGGGGTGCCCCTCAAAGGTGGTGTGCTCTACCATGCCAAAGCTCTGGCTGCACCCCTGATCGTGGAAATATTTAAAGCTCAGATTGGATTATTTTCAGACGTGTATGTAGCTTTGGAATGTCGCCTAAAAAGCAAACACATTTGGCAAAAGCTGAAGAATACCTGCCCAGCAATAAAATATAATGTTCTCTGTGCTATAAAAGGTGCAAAAAAGCGATGAAAAACATATTTGGTGCAATGAAGGGGTGCCGCCCCCCAACGCCGCCGCCCCTATGGGGTGCCGCCCCCCACCGGCAGAGCACCCCCAAAGATTTTGGGAAAATTACACCCCTGGTAACCACTAGTCCTTTCCGGGGATTTTACTCATAAGAACAATACACTGGCAAATTTGCAGAACATCACAAGACGGTGGGCTTTTGCAGCAGCCTTCAAAACTGCGAGATTCAAGGTGAAAGCAGTTGGGGAATCCATGAAGGATCCCACGACAAACACAGACGATAAACATCTGCTCCGCGTCCCATGACATTGGACCCGCCTCTCCCGACTCAAGACAGGCAGACAGATTTCACGACAGACAACTACCGTCGGTTTCAGCTCCCAAAAATGGACACTGCACTCACCACACATTCTCTCTATTCCACAAAACAGTCACGGGGTAAAAGCACTTTGACAGGTTGCAGAGGAGTGTATAGCTTAAGATTTTCAGCAAGGCCAGCGTTATTTAGGACCCACTGGAGGAGAATCGATTACAAAACTGACCTCCAGCACCTGCCCATGACTGATGATGGCTCGGAGACGCCCGCGCCAACTTTGCACCCTGACGTTGGATCAAGAAAGATGGGTATGCTAACCCGATTAAGCAGACCGGGGCGGCTAAGACATCCGGCTGAAACGATGCTGAAGGAGATAAGTGGCCTCTCTCGATCGCTTTAATAATTTCTCAATGCAGCCACCAAGGACTTGCCTCAGATTTCCGGAAAAGTAGCGAGGTCATCACCGATCCATGTGACGTGGTAGGAGCTCATGCAATGCCGTGGGCCCCGCGCCGGGTCTCCACGTTACAGCTCCATTGCCGCGTCACAAAGAGAATGATGCTCCACTGAGGCGGGCCGCAGCTTTGAAATCGGAACTTCAAAAGGTACGGAGCTTAGAAACGTGTATTATGCTATGATACATCCGAATCTAGTATTTATTTTAGCACCCATCAACTTTCTAAACGTGGGATTTGTGTTTCAAGTTTGCTTGGCCAGCATCCACTTAACCATTTTGACATTTTCAGGGTGTGGTCCGATCAAAGACATCTCGATCGTAATGTAATGCAGAAGTGGGAGTCAGAATCATTGAAAGATCGCTTTACGATATAAGGACGTGTGTATATAGCGAGCCGACTGAAATGAAGTGGCGGAAAAACGAGTTTTGTGAATAATTTTACAATGGCTGCAAACATATTGCCAAAGCAACAATTTTTCCACGGCATCTATGCTTATCTGTGCTCGAAAAGCTGCATCTTGTGATGTTTTTAACACGTGTTTCGTCTGTCTCGTCCACCGGCCGCATGTCGGTTAGAACCAGACAGCAGTTCAGCTCTCACCTCAGTGAACATATCGCGTCAGGTCCGACCACAAGTCGGTAAGAACCAGACAGCTGTCCAGCTCTCACCTCAGTGAACATCTCGCGTCAGGTCCGACCACAAGTCGGTAAGAACCAGACAGCTGTCCAGCTCTCACCTCAGTGAACATCTCGCGTCAGGTCCGACCACAAGTCGGTAAGAACCAGACAGCTGTCCAGCTCTCACCTCAGTGAACATCTCGCGTCAGGTCCGACCACAAGTCGGTTAGAACCAGACAGCAGTCCAGCTCCCACCTCAGTGAACATCTCGCGTCAGGTCCGATCACAAGTCGGTAAGAACCAGACAGCAGTCCAGCTCCCACCTCAGTGAACATATCGCGTCAGGTCCGACCACAAGTCGGTTAGAACCAGACAGCAGTCCAGCTCTCACCTCAGTGAACATATCGCGTCAGGTCCGGCCACATGTCTGTTAGAACCAGACAGCAGTCCAGCTCTCACCTCAGTGAACATCTCGCGTCAGGTCCGGCCACATGTCGGTAAGAACCAGACAGCAGTTCAGCTCTCACCTCAGTGAACATCTCGCGTCAGGTCCGGCCACATGTCGGTAAGAACCAGACAGCAGTCAAGCTCTCACCTCAGTGAACATATCGCGTCAGGTCCGACCACAAGTCGGTAAGAACCAGACAGCTGTCCAAATCTCACCTCAGTGAACATCTCGCGTCAGGTCCGACCACAAGTCGGTTGGAACCAGACAGCAGTCCAGCTCTCATCTCAGTGAACATCTCGCGTCAGGTCCGACCACATGTTTGTTAGAACCAGACAGCAGTCCAGCTCTCACCTCAGTGAACATCTCGCGTCAGGTCCGACCACAAGTCGGTAAGAACCAGACAGCAGTCAAACTCTCACCTCAGTGAACATCCGCGTCAGGTCCGACCACATGTTTGTTAGAACCAGACAGCTGTCCAGCTCTCACCTCAGTGAACATCTCGTGTCAGGTCCGACCACAAGTCGGTTAGAACCAGACAGCTGTCCAGCTCTCACCTCAGTGAACATATCGCGTCAGGTCCGGCCACATGTCGGTAAGAACCAGACAGCAGTCCAGCTCTCACCTCAGTGAACATCTCACGTCAGATCCGACCACAAGTCGGTAAGAACCAGACAGCTGTCCAGCTCTCACCTCAGTGAACATCTCGTGTCAGGTCCGACCACAAGTCGGTTAGAACCAGACAGCTGTCCAGCTCTCACCTCAGTGAACATCTCGCGTCAGGTCCGACCACAAGTCGGTAAGAACCAGACAGCTGTCCAGCTCTCACCTCAGTGAACATCTCGCGTCAGGTCCGACCACAAGTCGGTAAGAACCAGACAGCTGTCCAGCTCTCACCTCAGTGAACATCTCGCGTCAGGTCCGACCACAAGTCGGTAAGAACCAGACAGCTGTCCAGCTCTCACCTCAGTGAACATCTCGCGTCAGGTCCAGCCGCATGTCGGTAAGAACCAGACAGCAGTCCAGCTCTCACCTCAGTGAACATCTCGCGTCAGGTCCGACCACAAGTCGGTAAGAACCAGACAGCAGTCCAGCTCTCACCTCAGTGAACATCTCGCGTCAGGTCCGACCACAAGTCGGTAAGAACCAGACAGCAGTCCAGCTCTCACCTCAGTGAACATCACGCGTCAGGTCCGACCACAAGTCGGTAAGAACCAGACAGCTGTCCAGCTCTCACCTCAGTGAACATCTCGCGTTAGGTCCGACCACAAGTCGGTAAGAACCAGACAGCTGTCCAGCTCTCACCTCAGTGAACATCTCGCGTCAGGTCCAGCCGCATGTCGGTAAGAACCAGACAGCTGTCCAGCTCTCACCTCAGTGAACATATCGCGTCAGGTCCGGCCACATGTCTGTTAGAACCAGACAGCAGTCCAGCTCTCACCTCAGTGAACATCTCGCGTCAGGTCCGACCACAAGTCGGTAAGAACCAGACAGCAGTCCAGCTCTCACCTCAGTGAACATTTCGCGTCAGGTCCGACCACAAGTCGGTAAGAACCAGACAGCAGTCCAGCTCTCACCTCAGTGAACATCACGCGTTAGGCGTGACGCCCGCCAGCTCTATGCTGTCAAAAATCAGAGACACTTCGTGGCCTGCGATTCTTCTGAAAATGACAACATGACACAGAGCAGGTACTCCCAGTGCGACAACGAGGCAGGAACTTGCTGGTTGTCCACTCGAACAGAGGCCAAAGGCAAATGTTTTATTCAAGTCCACCTTAATCAGAAGACATGGTGTTACAAAAATATACTGGCCTAAACACCTTGTTACGTCCATGGTACAAAGGGGACATTCTATGAAACAAAGCAGGGATGATTGGTTATTTAGGCTCAAGGGCACGCCAGCCTTCGCTCATACAGCGCACATATCGCTTCTCTTCAGCTAAGACCTATGCTGAACGTTTCCCGAAGTGTTAGAGTTTCTTTTGTTTTTGTCTTGCTTTGTGTTCCTTGGGTTCCGTCTTATCGTCAATCATTCGAATGCATCCTTTCACCACCGATCGTCAGTCTCGTTTAAGTTCACATTTAACGTATTCTAGTAATAAGTCTTGGTAAATATATGACCTCGTTGTATTAACATTATTTACACTTCCAATAAAAACAAACATTATCTCATCAATACTACTTCTAGTCAGTGCCAAATAGTGTAAGAACATGTCGATCATTATACCGCAAATGGAATATTTTCCGACCATCCTATCCGTTACACAACCATGATTATGTGAATGAATATTTACAATGACTATGAAAGATGATATAACCTACGCCCTTACATGACGGAAGTGAAGTAGCAGGAGAACCGTGATAGCACCGGTGAAGTTAATGGTCCGAGAGCTCCGGCGCGACCCCCCTTGCTCACTGCAGCACCGTTATATATCTTTCTCCACTCGGCCATCGCTCAAGTCGGTCACCGCCTCTGCCGCTCCGCGACAGTCGATTCACGTGGAAAGCGCGGTGCCGACTCGGCCTACGATAAGTGTTCATGTAGAAAGCGGCTGGAAAATGACAGTGAAAAGAATGGCCCCGTGCGCGGAGGAAACGAGCGAGAAAGCATGGCTGGTGAGCCGCGGCGCTTGTACACTCTGTCCGTCCAATTTCTATCATATCATCCAAGCACAACATCCTCACACACCTACCCAGCAAAAATTCTAACACACACACAGACCCAGTACAAAATTCTAACCGAAGAAATGTTTTGTAATTTCTTTGAAAGGTCCCGTCTGTAGCAGGAAATCAGAGATGAATGCTTTCGTGGCCTACATATTCAACACAGATTCAACCCTCGGTGGTGGCACCAGCGAGCGAGAAAGGTCCCAAACATATAAATGATTGTGATTAAATACATTTTCTGCATTATAAACTACTGTGCATATGCTTTGTTTGCATCTTTTCCATGGTTTTCCACACTATAATCTGCCAAGCAGATTTAGTTACCTGTGATCCTGTCTTTTCTTTCGTTGCGTTATTTTCTTTACGCATCCAATCTTCCCCTTGAAAGAATATTATACTCTCTACCACCCACAGACGATGAAAATGCAAAGGCAGATCCAGGGTGAGAAATGAGGGTCCTTGCCCCTCTCGTGATCGACCCTCAGCACCCCCTGAAAGGTCGATGCAGCCCCATGAAATACTGCTTCCCACCCCTCCCCAGGATGCGAGTATCGGTGCACCCCGCAATAGGAATTAGCGCTCACCGGATGCGTTTTCCCGCCCAAAAGTGGCTCCCTCTGCTTCGAATGTTATCCCCCCCCCGATCGGGAATCCTGGATATATCTGAGAATGAAATAAATATGGCACCATAGACAATGTCACAGACGCATTGTTTGTAAGCTCAGTCCGTTTATTAATATGTGGAGACACTTTAAAGGGAAGACTCACAAATCCATAATTGTAATTCGATTACAAATCATGTTTCCCAGAGTACTACCTCTCAAGAAACGTTCCATTTCAAGGCAGGGAATTGCTCAGACTGCAGGGTATTATTACGACATCGTGTATTTGAACATCGTGGATATCTTTCAGAAACAATACTTCTCACACACAACTAAGCTTACGGAGCCTTTTTGTGTCCGGTCAGTTTGTTCTCGAGCTTGCTTCGCTCCTTCTGCCATCGCCGAAATAACCTTTCTCGTGGAAGAGAAAATCTTTGCAGCTTTCAGAACTGTCTCAAACGCCAGTTAACCATTCGACGCGTGTGACTATTGCTCATATAAAATGTAAACGCATATTGCCCATTTAGGACCCAGTGTAAGAATGCTTGAAAGAATGCAGTGAACAGTTGTAAGGAATAAACATTTTAAAGGCAACGACACTTCGTCCAAGCCAATGTCCTTGCCTTCGAACAAATTCTGCACGACCCAATTTCAAGGGCCCTAAAACCCCAAACAACAACAACTCATTTTCAATGCAAAAGAGAAAGCATATTATATTTCACCGTACATGCCCGTGTTCTTTCCAGTGAACAATTGGCCTTGCTTAACAATATTTTTTTGTCTGAATAACCTTTCGTTCATTGCTATTGAAAAATGAGGATCCTTTCATTGCCTTATCTAACTTCCCCCAAGCTCTTGCAGAGGTATGTAACTTAACTTTACTGTCCAATGCTAGTGGACTAGCTGAGAGCCCTACTCTTCTGAGAGGAGGCTGGAGGAGGTCAGAGGAGGCACTGGAAAAGAACCAATATCAGATATAGCCCGGTAGCAAAAGAGCACTGGCCTGCCGCGGTCCCGGTGTCTCAGCCCTTCCCGCCTGAAGTCAAACACTGGCCTGTCCTCAGCGGGTACGTCAGCGTCATAAGCCTCATCTTCACTGGCAGACCACGTTCACTCATCTCCCTCCTAGGTGCGAGAACCGTCGTCAAAGCCGAGGTTGTCCTCCTTCTTTGCCTGATTTGCGATGTCCACCTCAAGGTCGACATTGGACTCCGAGCCTTCCAGCCTTCTTGTCATGCTATCCCCTTCGTTGACCTCCGCTGAAAGAAAGGTCAAAGGTCAAATCCCGCACTACGGCACGTCCGACCCAGTCGCCCACTGTCTGGGCGGAGGCATGTTCGCGACGAGAAGAGCAAAGGCAGATTCAGCCTGAGCGATTTTGGGTGCAGTGTCGGGAGGAGCAACCGGCGAACAGTGTGTACCGGCGTACAATACAGGGTGTGTCTGTATGCTCTTTCATAGAGAATCAGAGGATTCGGGGGCTAATTCCTTCCCTCCTGGATCCACCAGTGGGAAGAGTATATGTTTCAAGCATAGGCGGATAAAAACTTTCCGATGGGGGAGCATATAGTCGGGTACACTATTTGGAATAGGGGGTGCGACTTTTGCGCGGCAAAACCCACCATGTCCGCGCCAAATCCTATCGCGGGGGCGCCGATACTCTCGCATCCTTGAAGGGGTGGGGGAGTGGAAGCGACGCTTCAGGGGGCGCCGTGACCATTTAAAGAGGCACCGAGGGTCGATCAGGGGGAGGGGGTGGTGTTAAATACGCCTGGCGCCTGGCAATCCCATGGGTCCATAACATAACCCAAAATTCCCCCTGGGTCCCGCTATGATTTCAAGTCATTACACAGCAGTGGATTGAGTCGTCGCAGAAGGCGACAGACACCGCAGTGACAACACATCGCCCGATTGTAACAGGAGAGCATTGGTCTAATCTAAATCACCACAACCTGGCATTTCTGATGTTTCTATTTCTCAGTTCTAAAGCACGAAGCTGCTTATTTTTTGGTAAGAAATTTCTGCGCCAAAAAACTGAATGCAAAAATAATTCACAACTGAAACTGCATGAATCTGATCATACAACCAATAAGCATTGCAAACTAAACATTGCTACAATCCGATCGTCCCTTGTTCACAATAGAAAATTATAAAAAAATATTTAAAGGGAATATGGCACCCCATGAGGCTCTGGAACTGAGCAGTCAATAGTGTAAAACATGCAACTCCGGGCTTCATATTCCGTTTTTCGCAGAAGTCACCTTTTACAGAAATAGAGCGACTCGTAAGCGTACTACGTTTTAACGAACTTGATATGTATATCAATGTCTTGTAACATAACTAAGCATAGCAAGCAAGCACAAGCAAGCATAGTGATAGCTAAGCACCGACCCCGTATGACCCTGATGGTTGGCAGCGGTTGCGTAACTTCGGGGTGGACCACGCGGGGAATTTCGGGTCGAGGCTCGCTATAAATACACTTCTTTCTCCCCACACGGTGAGTTTTGGGACAAAAAAACCCGAGGTTTTCCAGTATACTCAACCACATAATGCCAGCAGTTCAAATCCCATTATAAAGGTGCCTTATTTCCCTCAAATATCACTTAAAGCCGATTGTTTTAGCATTTGTATACAAGCCGTTACACAAGTAGAAGATAATACCTCGGCTTCGAAGCACATTCCACCGGCAGTAATATGTGCTGAGGGCTTGGCACGCTTCGGATGGAGTGCAGATAAGAGGCTTTACTCGATCTCAGGGAACATGCTGACCAAGATACATTCATTTACAGGTACATACGTTCAAGTGGAATTCCTTCACACCTGAGTGACGTCACACAGGCGTGAAGGGATTTTTCCACCACTGGGTCTATTCAAAATATTTCAAAGTTTGTGATGGTGGCTTGAAAATGGTAGAAAACACAAGGAATTCAATTATGTTCTAAACGTAGGAGTAGACCATTTGTTCTTTTAACATGGTTGTCTTTTTTAATATTCTTGATAGTATTGATACACCCTTGATAGAGCCTTGGAGGATGGGCGAGTGACGTCACACCACGGACCGACCCTTACTCTTGAAAGGGGGTTGCATGTTGACAGCTTTGACAAGTGTCGGGTTCACAATGTCGAATAACTAATTGTGCATAAGCAGACATGTCCAGACAAACATACCCACAAAACCCAACACTTACGTGGGGGCGACGCCTTTGGGGGCATCGCGGAACCGAAGGCGATTGTTCGAGCACTTTTTAAGCGAAAGCAATGTTTTGCGTCTCCGGAATGGAAAACCACGATAGACACTGGTCACGTGACGTCTGCACGTGCTGAACTTCGACCTTGATGATCTAAGTCCAGAACATACCCTGAAGTGCCAATAAGAAAAATTAAAAAATTGCATCTCCGGGACGGAAGACCCCCAATGTATTAGTATTCCAAAGTCTGCACGTGCAAAACTTGCACCATGCTGACCTCAGTTCATCAATTAACACCAACATGCCAAATTTTAGCCCAATCGGCCAATTAGTTCCCGAGATAGCGCCTGAGAGGTTATGCAGCTACTGCGCATGCGCAGTCGGCAGGTCACTGATTGGCTGATTCAGAGAGGTGCAGTGGCCAGCCTGGGTCACCATCCCCGAAAACGGTAAGCCTAGCTTCATTTGTTTGCCCATGATAACATTATTGGTCTTCCGTAGCCTTAACACTAATCCATAGGGTATCTTCAAACAGGTGGTGCCCGCGTGTACGGGAAGGCACCGTTTGCGCCTGTTACCCTATTACTAAATCAGACGGTACAAATAAGCCTTGTTTTAAGACTTAAGGAGACTATCTGCACCACCAGCAGCCTTATAGTGTCTTAAAACCAAATTTTGGATTGGTGTCGGTCCAGGGCACATTTTAAGGAATTGGGGCTGGTGGGCATCCAGCTAAAAAGGTCAAGCATTCCCATCAAAAGGGCACTCTTTAGAGCATCAAGTGACTGGTAACTGGTGGGCACTGGGCCGTTCCGAGCCGTTGTCTGGTGGACACAGCATGGGGGACTGGTGGGCAAAATGCCCACCACTTTGAAGGTTAAAATATGCCCTGTGTCGGTCCCCCCTCAAGATCACGTGGCACGCGCCAGGGGTTATCCAGACGGTTCAAAGTGATATCAACTAACATATAATCCCCCCTGGCTACAATCGAGGCGGGTTTCATCTAAAACGTTCCCATACGGTAGAAGCCAAGTATCCCATAGCCTTAACACTAATTCATAGGGTATCTTCAAACTGGGGGTGCCTGTGTGTACGGGAGGGCGCCGTTACTCACTTTTACCCCATAACTCAATCAGACAGTACCTATAATCGTGGTTTTAGGACTTAAAGCGGGTATCTGCACCACCAGAAGCTGTGCTGTGCTAAATCCTAGTTTTGATGGGGTGCCGGTCCGCACTCGAGGTCATGTGGCACGCGCCAGGGGTCATCGAGACGGGTAAAAGTGGTATCATCTGAAACATAACCCCCTTGGCTACCATCGATGCGGGCTTTATCAAAACGGTTCCTATAGGGTAGCCGCCATGGGCTTGTGAACTAAAAAAATTGAAAAATCCCCAGAAATTTATAAAATCTCTAAAAATCCTCTTAACAGGGGACCTTGATCGAAACAAGTGTCGGGTGGGTATGGTACCCTACCGGCGACAGTTGCACCGCAGGTGTCAGTTTGGCCTTATCTGGAAAGCTCTGGGTGCTATAGGGGGCACAAATCTGACCCAAGAGGAAAACTATTTTTAAAAGGTTTTTCGCAGCGGAGGATACCCAGCCAACGTAATGATACCATATAAGCACCCACCAGCTGCCCCCAGACCTTGTTACCACACATGCATGCACTTATTGGCCCAATGTGACACCGGTAGTGCACCAGGACCCCCTCAAGGGGGCAAAGTCGAGATTTTTGGGCTGCAAGGTCATTTTCAAGGTCATATAGCGCGTGACTCCGAGTTTTCCCAGATATACCACCCATACCCAGTAGTACCCAACGGTGCCCACTAACACCTCAAGAAGTTTAAACAGAATCGTTAGAGCCATTTTTTGAGAAAATTTTGTTTTCTAAATTTTGGATTTTTCCATAGACTTAACACGTGAAATTTAGTGCAGATTGCACGTGCCTCGGAGTTTTCCTGGTGGTGACCCACACACAAGGTAGGCCAGCACCAGAACCCCAACTCTAGAAAAATCACCAAAATCGTACGAGCCGTTTGGGCTGGAACCAAGTTGCGGTTATTTCCAACACATACAGAAATGCACCCCCGGAGATGTAGCTCAGTCAAATTTCCATGGAAAATCACAATGCTAAAGCATAGCGATTTTGACCATTGAGAATCGCCTTCGGTTACCTGCACATTCCAGTTGGCCATAAAGCGAGCAGGTATTGTCACGGACAACATACCAAACCTGCCATGCAGCCGCTTATAGATAACGATGGGTCGAATTTCGTTACTGGCGGATCCAAGAGGGGGGGCAAAGGGCCGTGGCCCCCTCCAAATCCTAAATTGCTATCTTTGGGCCCCCAAAAAGACCAAACGTAAGCCATTTTCCTTAACACGCGCATTGACGGGGGGGGGTTCCCGCCCCTCGGGTTTTTGGATATAGCATAAAAACGGCGGGACCTAGCGTCGCCGTACTTGGCATACCTTTTCTCTGATCATTCTTACAACTCTCAGGTCAGGTCACCAGTACAGGTCAAGTGACCTCACCTAAAAAAGTTTAAGCTAGCATAAGCCAGAACAGGGTAAACTCATCCAATTAAAACTCATATCACACAATGGGCCCACCGTGTTCTCAGAAATGTGTTCCGGTATTTTTGAAACCAATCGTCTAAGATCAGGTACAAGCCATGACCTCTCCATTGGAAATACATGGGAAAATGGTTTTAACTAACTAACTTAGTAATGGATGGTGATAGTGTTTCTTTTAACTGCATTGGATTTGACTTTTCTTTGCGGTTCTAATGATATACATTTTGACCTAATTGGAGCTTGACCCGATCTCCGGTCAGGTCAAATCCTTGATTTGACCTGACTTGACTTAAAGATCATATATATATATATATATATATATATATATATATATATATATATATATATATATATATATATATATATATCATTCAATATGGCTTGCTGCGATGATTTCACTGGCCGAAAATGTTTTGCTCTATCTTTACTTGTTCAGATGTAATGACTGAAAACATGCGTTTACATGTTATCCCTATGATGGCATGCCTTGACCTCTAGTAAAGGCGTTGTGACCTTAAATGTGACCTGACAAAACAAAATAGTTCAAATATTTTATATAGAGAATTGGATGGGCTACCCAACGGCTTCTACCATTTTTCGCCATCTAGTGTGGTTCTTGAAATTTGGGGAGGGGGCGGGTACCCACGCGTTTTGAAAGTAATATGTTTTCGCGATTCTTTCTCAATTTAGCCCCACCCCAAAACGTTGGTTTGGCCCCCTTCAAAGGTTGCTTCTAGATCCGCCAATGAATTTCGTTGATTGAAGACCACTCAAAATAAAGGCATGGGTAAGATAGCATAACTTTTATTTTAGCAAGAAGCTGGACATGAATGGACATGATTTAGTGAGAATATGACAAGTAAAAACTTATCTGTAGAGGCTAAGTTTGCCAGTGTAGGTTAGATATCGATCGCAGGTCATGTGACACCAATGCACTGGCATTCACTGAAGCGTTCAATAAAGGTGGTTAGCGCCTGGATGAAGATTAGCGCCTGAGTTGTCACGGCCGCTGGCCGGGCTTCGCTTCGTTCCAGTGTCACTGGTTACAAGCGGGTATTGTGGGAGAAAGAGGAATCATGAGTGTTAGGTTCCACGACAATACCTACCCGTCGTGCATAATAATCCCATGGGGACGAGATTCCATTCGACTTCCCTGACTTCACGGCTCAGAAGAGTTTACATTATCCGATTGGCTTAAAAAGGCTTAATTAGATTTGAGTTCACCCAGAATCTCTTGTGGAGGAATAAAAAGCCAAAGGATAGTTAATATTCTTATCCAGTGGGTCGCCAAAACCATATCACTCTACAGCCCCGTCCAACATGCCTGACTAATGACCGATTCAGGGGGGGTGCCGTGTTATTACGAGCTCACCCACAGGAAAAAGAAGAAGCAAAACCCAGGAGCGAAGAACATTGTGACATATCTCCCCCTCCCGAGCTCTCCTGACAAAAAAGAATATTCACGAGCCATGCAGAGGCCAGCACTGCTTCACCATAGAGAAGCGGCAAAACGAGCGAGGCCTTCACTTCAACATTTCGTCACTTGAAGTCCAAGACTCCGTCAGAGGTGGAATGAAGCTTGTGGACCCTGTAAAAAAGATGTGACAAAACGTAGAAACGGCAATTGACTGTTTCTATACCTGAACAATCGTCGAAATAAATGGAGCTTTTGCAGAGTTTCGAGAAAAAATGCCAGCCCGGGATTACGGCTGAACGGCTTGTTACGGCTTGTTCATAACACGATTAGATTCCGGCAGCTATTCATTTAGGAGAGGCTGGCCTTATCCTCTTTACGGTCACCGAATATTGGCACTAAGCATGAAGGCGTGCACCCAGACGACAAGAACATTCTGTTGAATGATTTACGGCATGGCGTCCTTGGATTGCTGCCGATTTCGGAAACACCGTGGTTCTGGACAGGATAATTTTCATCACTCAGGGAATCCCTGGTTCTTAGCACTTAGCGCCTTCCCCTGGTTTTTATCACTCAGGGGACTCTCCCTGGTCCTCATTACTCAGGGACTCTTCTTAGTCCCCATCACTCAAGGGACTCCGCCTAGTTCTTATCACACAAGTGACTTTCCCTAGCTCTCATCACTCAGAGACTTCCTATGGTTCTCATCATTCAGTGGACTCCTCCCTGGTTCTCATCACTCAGAGACTTCCTATGGTTCTCATCATTCAGTGGACTCCTCCCTGGTTCTCATCACTCAGGGACTCTCCCTCGTTTTCATCACTCCAGGGACTCTCCCTAGTTCGTTCATCACTCAATGAACTCTCCCCTAGTTTTCATCACACAAGGGACTCTCCCAAGCTCTCATCACTCAGGGACTCCCTGGTTTTCATCTCTCATTCCAAAAGCACTCCAAAAGTTTGGGCTGTTTCGCCTGTCCGATCCTTTTAAGAGCTTTGATATTCCCTGGGGCCCAGCTCACGTTGACTCACTTTGCTTAGTCTTGGTATTTGTTTCAAGATTTACTGTCAGTCAAGAATAAGAAGCTACTCGACGAAGAAGATAAGCAGCACTAGCATAGCTGCTTAACGTTTCCTTGGGTGCAAAGATCGGGAACATCTTAATGATGCCAAGCCCAACGTTTTTGCTAAAAAAACGTGCAAGTTATTTGTCGTCAGGGCTTAAAACAAATACTTGAGGGCGGTGTTTACCTAATCCAAAAAGAGCCCACCAAAATAGGCTTACAATTTTTTTCGGTATAGCCCCTGCAAAAGGAGAGCCCTACAAGATCAGCCGCTAACAGACTTAAAATGGTAGTTTCCTGGGACTTCCATGGTGTTTTCTTGTCTAGGGTTGAGACCGATCCAGAACCACCCGACTGTATCCTCCACTGCCAGCCGCAGTCCCGGTGGTGGCACTCCGCAGCGGCGGCGACTCCGAACCCAGAACACGTGCAGGCTGGCAGCCAACACGAGACGGGACACGAGCCACGACGAATCATTCCCGCAGTTCTTTGTTCCACACCCAACCGGAAATCTGACTAAAAACGGAATCAGTTCGAGCCCAGTGCGATACCGTAACTTAGTCATCGAAAGCTGCTAAAACATGTGGGCATGGGCAGAGGATACATCCGGAAAGCAGAGAAGATGGGTTCGAACAAAACTGATTAAAAACACATTTTCCAAAACCGCCCCACACCTGCCCCAGAATATTGCACCCGTGTCTTAATGCTCATACGGGATATCCATTCATCGCAGTTTAACTGCTTTGAAGTCAACACGCCTCAGTTTCCTCGAATCAAGAAACAGTCTAAAAAATTAATTCCAAAAAAGTGCATGTCCTAAGGGGGCGACGGGTTTACCGATCAAGCAAGAGACACAAAGGAAGCATGCAATGTATCTGTAGAAAGGGACAAAAAGACTCCGCGTTGCCAGGATCGCGTTCGTCCAGACACATTGCCTAAACGTGACATGCTGCTCTCGTGCATGTCAGGCTGGTCATTAAGAACATTTCCAGGACAGGGAGCGGGAGCTTACGAACTACCTGCAGCAGCCCACTGCTGCTTCTCTGAAGAGATACCATTGCTCTTAATTAGACGGAATGCTTGCCGTTTTGAACAATGCATGGCATGGCTTTGGCTGGTTTCAAAACCACACCGCCTTTATCACCGAAAAATGGACCCGCAGCATTAAACAAATTAGATAGTTGTACTTTAGGTGCAGTTCTTAGCCAAACATTTTAGACGTCAACAGTTTAAAAGTGTGACGGTAATTTTCCAGGGTCCGAGTGCTCTAAATTAACCAGATTTGTGCGCCATGGAATGTTGATAATAAAACTCGTCTATCAATTGATCAATCTATAACACAGGTTGTGATATATTTTAACATTTGTTTTCCAAATTTGTGTATGCACATTCGGGACCCGTACCGCCGTGTAAAAAGAAAAAGGGTAACTCCGATGTATTAGAAATGAGAGTTACTTCCTTTTCCTTTGCACGGCAGCGTAGCCATCTGTATTTATCACAGGTTAAAATGCATATATGCATTTAGCTCGTATTTCAGAACTAACTGAAGTTGTACAGCATGCTTGGCAGGAGTTTTACCTGCAGCGTCCTTGCATCCTCAGTTGCCGGCAACTGGTACGAACTTTGCTAGGCCCGGTATGGGGATCGCGAATCTCCAACAGACATAATCTGAAACCAGCTTTGGAATAAAAGCGCTCGTTAGTTTTTAAATGGCATATCTGTTTCTATGATAGCCAGTTTTTATGACAATCTTTTATGGTTATATGGTAAACAGGCATTAGACGATACATACCGTACGGTTTTAGGAAACTCGCTCAAAACATTACAGAAGCCTACTTAATTTTGTATTACATTATTTCAGCACACTGCTGTCCTAAGTGTGTAATAGTAATTGTGCCAAAATATATCGATGTTATCAATCAAAAAAGATTACCGATACTGCCATTGGAAGAAGTAAATGACCAGATACAGAACACAATTGAGGAAACACATGGCAAAATCCAATCACCACCGTGCTTTGAAGCAAATTGAGGAAAATTAGGCGGTTTGGGGACGTTTAGGCGACTTTAACCCGGAGATCCCTTTGAACCGCAATCGTCACCCACACCTTTCGAGGCCCCGGGTCTAAAAGTGAGCTTGCGCGATATAGCCTTGGTCGCTGAAGCGCCCTAAAACAGCATCACACACTGGTCTGGAAGAGAGCGGTGATGGCACGTGCCTCACGCCCGCACCATGACGGGGCCATGAAAGACGTGACCTTGTCCTGCAAACCACAACAGCGATCAGTACTAGGGATTCATCGCGCGTGCTGAGAGGTCGTCTCATCAGCAGAACCACGAGGGCAAATGTCACGCCTCCTTAACCCGGGCCGTGGACGGGTCTCCGGGGTGGAGAGGAGCGTGAACTGGAGGGACGCGTTAGTGGATCTCCTCATCGACCTCCTCATCGACAGAAATGCCGCGACTGTCATGGGTAGCTGCAAAGTATGCTTTAAAAGGAATGCAGAAGTTTCATAATGAGATTTGAACCGATATGGCCATGTGATAGACCATGCCAAGAAACCACTTGATCTACAATCCATTTGTCCCAAAACTTCCGTTCGCGGAGAAAAAAGGTAAAAATTCACCTCCTACCGACACCGTCCCCCCGGACGTGATGCGTCAGGAAAGTGACGTCAAGCCCAAGGGCCAAGTTCCGCTGCGTGTGCTGAGCGGACCTCTTTAAAACCCACGAGCTGAACATGGCTTTGGCACCGTCGATTGTAAATGCGTATAATTTGCTTTATCGGCTAATTTGAAATGTGAAAGATGTTGGCAATAGATCAAGAAGAGTAGAAGAAATTGATGAATGTCGCTTTTTTCCAATGGTAACTTTTTTTAATTAAAAGTTTCATTTGTATTCCTATTCATTATTGACGTGACTGAAACAGATTCAGTCTGGAACAAGGCGTTGCTACCTAATACAGCCATTTGAGGTCACGCCGCTTTGGAGACTTTTTATTGCGAACTGAGGAAAGTGAAATAAAACAAAACATGACCATTATTCAGCAGAAATGAGGCAAAATCCATCATTTTCAACATAGATTTCCCCTAAAACCACCACACTCTAGATCTGCACCAAAGTGCCACGTTCCTTGAATAGCTATGAAGTTATGCTTTAAGCACTATTTTTGGTAACACAATGCATAGCATAGCCCTTTTTTAGTTGATGAGCCGCAAAACTAAAAAATCAGAGGCATGTTTTAACGAACTTCAGCACAGATTATAAGAAAAACAATTGACACTGACAACATCAATCACGGTCAGAGCTTTAGAATCACTGCGTCTGGCAGGCCTTCTATGTTTTGGGTCGAGAAGGTCAAAATAGACTTTGGCAGCCCGTAATTTGTGTTAATATGGAATCATTTATATACGTTAACCAGCGAGTGGCATTCCTTGCGGCATGACATAGATTCGTAGTCTATTTTACTAAAATTCGAGGATTGCCGGACTGAAACTGCTACGGAGATAGATGTGATAGATGGAATAGAAAATGCAGCGCATACAAATTCCCGTTGAAGAATACACCAATATAACGTTATAAAGCACGATTCCACGGTCGGCGGATGGAAGCAGAACGGCCGCACGGACAGGTCCATGACACCACTACAGGTGTCAGGTATGCCACCACCGCTGAGCACCTCATCTCGACAACGTGACGTGAGTGTGGAGATCACGCTCCGCTGGTGATGCAATCCCATAATGCTGAGTGATATACGAGGCTAATAAACAGCATGCATTCTGTGAAATCAACCGCAGTGCCTGTACCTTTAACAACCATTTTATCAGCTTTTGAGCACTTATAAAAAGGTGGAAGCCTCATTGCGCTCAGTCCAATCGGGCCATGCCCTAGCCGCTCATATATTCTCTCAGCGGCGGACCCAGAACTCCATTTCGGGGGACGGGGGGTAGCTAGGGGGCTCGAGCCTCCTCGTGATAGCCTCGAAACAGCCTTAGGCTATGCAGTTACTATAGGCACTCTGACATTTCGGGGGAGAGGGGCTTGAGCCCCCTAGCCCCCTTGTACCCGCCACTGTATTCTCCTGCCGTGTAAGGTCAGCGAAGGCGGTGGAGTAAACCTATGAATGCTGCCGTCAGAAGATCACGCGCGATCAACCAGTTTGTGGAAACATGACATAAGCTGCCCGGGCAGCTCACATATTGTGGTGGACAATTCGTACAAAATTGGAAAATGTTCACGGAAAGTACCTACTCTTAATTATCTCCTGGATTTTTTATCCACCGTTTCGATGAAGAAGAAGCAAAGACTAGATAGTACTCCTCCAACTGATCATTTCGAAAATATCACACCATGAGACCATGGGTGCAGACCCAAGGGATTGGGGGCGTCAGGAGCCCCCCTGAATTTGGAGTCTTCCATAGGCATTATAAAGGGCTTGTATTGCCGAGTCAACGTTAATCTATCCCTGGATCCAGAAAACATATCCAGCCCTGCAAGATACAGTAAGACTCATTTGGCGGGTTTTCAGTTTAACCGTAGTGTGAGTCCAAGTAACGTTGATTTTATGAAACCTCGCATCTGTCGCAAACGCAGCTGGCCTCAGTCGAAAGGCTCCTGGAAGTATGGGAATGCACCCTTACAAGGTTTCCATCCTGGGCAAAGTTACCACATTTCAATCCTGGGCAAAGCTACCACAACGCCTGGGCAAATCATGTAGGCGGCGTGCGCGTTTTGTGGGTCGTTGTAAAATAAATTAGGTTTCACCAATTTAAGGTATGTATCGGAATGTAGGTAATATCGGACAATAATAATCGGATAACAATAAGGTAATATCGGAATGTAACATTATGTTTTAAACCGCATACATTGATTACGATTACAGCTAGAGCTGCCAAGCTGAATTTTCAGTTGGCTTTGACTCACATTCCGAGATCGACTTTCCCTGTCAGTTGCCAGAACACTCTTATGCCACTGAAACTATTTCTACCGTTTAAAATAGTCTTCTCAAAATCAAGAACTCCCGCAATCTGTATTTTAACCCAAAACTGGAAGCTGTTTTATCAAGTGATTTCTTCAAATGAATTCGTAGTCTGATCTTCAAACCCCATCGTTCATTAAACTCGAATTACACCATTCTTCCGCGCGTAAATTCTCACGAAGCCTATCGGCTCAGAGCCTTGATGCAACCTAAACTCGCACCTTAGATATGCACACTGAAAAATTATTGGGGAGATTACCGAGATCAACTCACGATCTCCCAAGCCAGCATTTCGTCGATCACGAAAAGAGATTATATCGCTCACACCACATAATCTCCGAGATCATTTTCGAGTCTCTATGATCTCTGAGATCGCGAGTTTAAGCCGTCGTAAACATTATAGAATCATCACGCAGGCGTTAATAAAATATCGGAACAAAATATCGGAAGCTATGCTCCCTGTCTAGCTATTAGATCATTGCAATGAAATCGCTATACCAGCCAATGCCGCATCTGGCACGCTGGAAGCACCGCATCAAACCCGGAACCACCCTGTCGCACAGACACTGGCGTTACATCAGTGTCACTTTGGATAAGCTCGGGATCGGACGGAATCAATAGCTTCATAACGCGCCGTCTGAATGAGTAAGTATTGTTCCGCACAGCGCGCTTCGGATACAGGTCCATCAGAGGCTGGATTGAGACGGCGGTAGTTTTAGTGTACTGAAAAGAAGGGGTCCGCAACTGGCGCCCCGCCAGGGACCGCACAGGATCTGCCACCGCGCCTTTTCGCAGCCTGGGCACACAGGTCAAACATTCTCGTATAGAGCAGCTGCACAAGGCGATCGCCTTACTCAGGGCGATGGAGGCAACTAAAGACGCAGTCAGTTCAGCTGAAAGTCTCCGTAAACATCTGAGCCAAAATCAAAAGCTGCAGGCGGGTCCGCGGCGAAACCCAGCCGGAATATCGAGGTGAATATCGAGGTGAAACTCAACCGGCCCAAATTCTATTAACGTGTTTTTTAATGGCCCCTCACAATGATAAATGATAACAGACTAATTCATCAAAATCGATGATATTTCAAAGTCACTTCATAGTTAGATCAGATCTGGTGAATTAAACAATAATCTATTAGATCTGATGATAAACTATTTGTTTGCCCTTTTATATCTGTTTATTAATAGAATAGCAGAATGCAGTAGGGGTCACGTGATTCTAGAAAGCATTTGATTTCTGGAAAGTCATTTCTAAACATAAAATGCGTATTTCGATAAGGGCTTGACGATGTCGATGTAGTTCTGAGCCAAATGTGTTGGAATATGTTGTTTTGTGTATTATCCTGAAAACGAACTTACAATAATGTCGAAACCGGTTTAGAGATGACTAGAAACAAACTGTTTTCTGCAATCACATGTTTCGCATTACAATGTCTGTTACTGAATTTAGTTGATATATATGAATATACATATTGTTATTGGAGGAGCGCCAGTAGAATATTTGTATAATAGAATATTTCTAGAATATATATATATATATATATATATATATATATAATATATATATATATATAATATATATGGTTATTGGAGGAGCACCAGTAGGATATTTGTTATTGGAAGAGCGCCAGTAAAAAATGTTATTCGAGGAGCGCCAGTACAATATTTGTTATTGGAGGAGCCGAGGGCAAGGTCAATAATCCATCTTTCACGCGCGATTTCTGTAATCATTTGATCGGATGCCGTCCGTCAGAGAAACGGAGGGGTTTGTGATAAAATAAGGATTATAGGATATCTTTTATGTCGTACGACATTTCTTCATTGGACAGTGGGAAGCACGTATTGGATTCCAGAAACTTATCTCATTGATCCGGCACAGAGAGACCGATAACACTCCTTCTTTTTGGTATACAAACTTTTAGCACGGGCTCTCTGCGTGAGACTCTTCGCCATCCGCTAAACATATCTTTAATTGGATGAGCCGAAGTCAAGTTTAATAAACAGTTGACGCGCGAGTTCTGTAACTAATTTATCGGCTGCAGTCCACCAGAATAACGGACAATTAGGTGACAAGACAAAGATCGTAAGAAACCTTAGCACATTTCCAAGACCGCAACAAACCGGCAAGCCACGCTCCGAAACGCTCCTGACCAAAAATACAAGTGTTGTTGGACAGCGGGAAGTATTTATTGGATTCCAGAAATCTCTCTAGCCAGGCAAGGGTGGTTTTGAGTTAACCACTGACACGTTACGAAGTGCATGCATGCTGTTAAAGTCCATTTCTAATGCAATGACAACATGTTGGATGGCAAAATGTTTCATGTTCCAAACCAATATGGCAAAATGTTCACAAGATGACAGCATTAAATTATATTATTTTCCTTTGAATTATTGTTATTCTTTATCATTTGTATTCTCTTTTATTCCCATTAAATTATTCTTTGTTCTCTATAGCATCAGTGTCAGCGCGGGGGCTCACTTTCAAGCAAGACACCGCTTATCCCCTGGACCTCACGAATGATATGGGAACACAAAAGCACCTGATTAGCGTATTTTACCACAGCCACGCTATCTTATCTTAACTACATCGCGAGCTCCTCAGCGGCACTCGTGACAGAACTATCACTAACCTCGAATGTACAAACTTCCGTGCTTATTCCCAAAAACTAGCCACCGAACTAGATCACGTGAGAACATAATTTCTACCGCCAGAAAAGGCATAGGACGGATCCCCAAAGCTTAACTCGGATTAAGCCGCACGTGATCAGGGATCAGTCTGGTTCGGCGAAAAGAGAACAGGCCATTGGCGTAAAAACTGCATCAATAGATGAATCTAGGAGAATGCGGCTTGCAAGTCTGCACCAAGCAATGCTTCACAGATTCACTCATCTTTATGCATCACGCAAAATCGCGACCCGTGGCGATCGTGAGAAAGTCGAAGAAGCCTGAAGGATGATCGCTTCTAAGGATCATCGTCCTTAAAAGCTGTGTACCGTGCAAATGTTACAAGGCACAAGGATTCCCCGGAAAATATAATACGGACAATTAGGTTCCTAGTTTGCCCACTGAGCTCCACTCACTTGCTTTCAACTATGACACCTAATTGACCACTAGTGTTGCCTAAACATGAAAACAATTAAGCGTTCATCCGCAGGCACCGTGTTGCAGTCCACGTAGTGTTAATATTAGGTCCAGGCACGTCGCCATATTTTCTTCTGCCAGAGCCGTCCATTGATACGGCAATAGGTTACAAAACCTACTAGTCGCTGGCAGCTGTGGATGCTGTGGTCCAGCTTCTGTCAGGGACTCCCTGGGTGAACATTGGCGGCACCATCTGAACTGAACAGTCGGTGTGTCGAAGAGCTCCAATGTTACTCTTAACATTCAACAGCTCAGGTGCAAACTAAGATTGAAGTGCAAATAAGCTGAAACACCACCACAAACGAATAACTCCAGGATCTCCCCGACTGTCATTCCAGTGTCTAGCTCTGCATCGCCACGCCAGGCCTGACCGCATCTCCACACTGGCGATCGCAGTACAGGAGCCGCACCCCAGCGCGGGTGATGAAGAGGCCAACGTCCGCGGACTGGTATCAGAGGCGGTGAACTGGTCAGTGGCGGCGAGGTCACCTCCCGGAGCGGGCCCGGCGGACGCCGCCTGAAGAGCGGTCCACTGATGGGGTGACGGGGACGCGGCCGGCACGGCACCGGCACAGGGTCGCAGGCACCGCCGCTTCGAAGGCCATCGCAGTCACGTACGGGGACGGGTGACGGCCCGGGCGGAGAGCAAGCTGGCAGTCGGCACGCGGCTCGGTGCCGACAAAGGATATAGGATGTTGTGAAATGGCGGGTAACCTGGCCATGGTGCAGCTCCAGGTCTTGGCAGCAGCCCAACGTTCATGTAAACAGGGCGACAAGATCGGTCCATGCAATGGATCGTCGTAGAAATGATTGCCACATCATTGAGATGTGGTGTATGAGTAAGGGTGTATCACTTATCACGGTGCAAGGTGTTTATATGATTTTATCATGCCCCAGTCACCCTGAATCAACACTGTACCAATTATTTTATCCAACTTCAAATCCCCATCCTGCCCCAAGCAAGCGAAAGTTACCCCATCTCATACCATTGTCTACACTAGCGCCGCCCTGCGGTGAGCTGATAAAACACCATCTGCTCTATTTTTGCCTTCTTCCAACGAGTCTGCCAGTAATAATGCCAGTAATAAATTTATGCAGAGAGACAAGGGCGGATGCAGATATATCTTTTTGAGAGGAGGTAAATGGGGTTTGGGGTCAAGTTAAAAAATTCCGGTTTCCAGAAACTCATCGGATTTCGACGGCTTACGAGTCACTAGTGCGTTTAAAATCGACTTTCCTTAATACAAGTTGCTTCGTTTGTGTTGTACCTACACGGCGAAATGTATACATTTTGCCCTTATTTTCTGGTGCTTTGCGGGGGCATGGCCCAGTTGCCCCCCTCCCCTCCCTGGTTCCGTCCTTGCAGAGAGTGGACACTGTGCCTAAAAAAACTGTCATAGGTATTAATGAGGAGAGTGACAAATCATTATTCTTGCTTACCTACAAGTCACATTCTGTCCATGTTCAGTACTCAATCCTGGCGTACCCAGTTCACTGACCTTGATCCATCTTTGTTTTCTTTGCGTGAGTGACAGGACGTACGCGTTGGTAATTTTCTCATTATAGGCGACTAAATACTTCGATTTTATTGGAGTTAAATTACTTGAACAGCCGCTGGTGATTTTATTATGGTCTTTATCATGCATCTCATGTTTCGATAAGCATGTACTGTAGGGTCGGTTCATGCTTTGTTTTAAATGCTTGTGCCAAATTAAGCTCTGAAAATGCGGGACCTCTTGCGGACTAAAGTAGCCGGCGCGTCGAACCCGGGTCGTTCAATAGGGTTGAATAATTGCAGAGCTTGTCTAAGCCAAACTACACGTCTGGATGCAATAAGGGTGAACTTTCCACCTCTCAAAGTGATCTTGATTTCCCATTCCGCCAAAGCAGTTACATTCCTGACCCTGTGATCCCATCTCCTTTGCAGGTTTTGTATTTTGATCCTCAGTGAAGATGCCGCTCCGCAGTAATTCCAATCACTTCTACCTAGGAGCACCGAACCAGCTTCCCTCAAACCAGCTTCCTACCAACAAAGATGTTGTAAACTACATCCGACTCCTCCATGACAGGCGTGTGAAAGCACGTGGTGAGCCGTTAAAAGGAACTTTCAAAAATGTCGCTGACAAAATAATAGATGTATGGGAAAGCGAAGGAATCCCGGTCATACGGCCCAATAACGTCTTCTTGAAGGTTGTCGCGTGCTACAAGAAATTCAAGAGTATGAACAAAGTCGTGACGAAAAACCGGAACCAGAAGAACGCGAGGCTACAGAAAGGGAAAAGTTCTTCAACAAGCTTTTCGACATCGCTGTCTGCAAGTGCAGGAACCTGACCCACTGCAGCTGTCCCCGTGACAACCGAGTGCCGCCGGCTGAGGTGAATTAATCATGGATCAACGAGGGCCGAGGAAAATGTTCCTCGGAGGCATCGATCTCCAAGAGAGCAGCCGGCGGCATACAGCGACCTTGCGTAGGTGGAGGCTGTCCGAGAGAGAGGGGAGGGAGCCGCCGACGGCCGGAGGCCCACCAAGCAGCGAAGTCGGTCCATCTGGTGCAGCCGGGCCACCCAGCACCGACCCCGGACCTTCCGGCTTGCAGAGCCATGCAACTGGCACCGTGACTGACACTGCAGGTGACACCGAGTCCTCTGAAACAGACGACCGTCCTTCTGATGTCGACTGGGAGCCTGGAGATGCCGACGACCATGACGCCGCTGCGTGGAATACGGACAGGCTGGTGAATACGGCTCTGGCTGCCGATCGCTACGGATTCTCCAACCGTGGAACGGCGGCCGTAATAAACGGGTTTCAAATGGACATCGGTCGCATTTCGGAAGAGAACACGGCTCTGATAGTGGAGCCAATGAAACTATGGCGCGATATCAGCACAAAAGGTCGCGTCCCGTGCATAAGGTTTTGGTAATAGTCATGATAGTTCTACCCGGATGCCTCTTACCTAGCAAAGGTAGAAAAGCAAGGCACATCTTGATACCGTATCATGGCTGTGGTGTTCATGATTCCGTCAGCGCAGTATGTATGTCGTTGTTAGCAGTTTGACAGCATCTGCGTCCATTAACACGCGCATTATGGGTACCCCCCCCGGTTTTTGGAGATAGCAAAAAAGCGGCGCGTAGCGCCGCCGTACGGTATACCTTTTCCCTCATCATTTTACAACTTCTGTGAAAATTTTAAGGTTAGGTCATCTCAGGTCAGGTCACCAGTACAGGTCAAGTACCCGACCTCAAAAAAAGTTTAAGATAGCATAAGTCGGAGCAGGGCGAACTTATCCGATTGAAACTCATATCACATAATGGCCCCACTGAGTTCTCTAACATATGTTCCGGTATTTTTGATATCGATGACCTAAGGTCAGGTACGAGGCATGACCTCTCCATTGGAAATACATGGGAAAATGGTTTTTACAAAATAACTCAGTAACGGAGGGTGATAGAGCATTTATTTTAGCTGCATTAGATTCGCCTGGGCTTTGCAGTTCTAATGATATGCATTTTATATAATTTGACCCTGACCTGACCTCAGGTCAGGTCAAATCCTCGATTTGACCTAGCAAGGTCAAATTATATATCATTCGATTCGGCTTGCTAAGAGGATTCATACAGTTCAAATCGTTTTGCTCTATCTTTACTTGTTCAGATGTAATGCCCGAAAAACTGAATTTTACATGTTATCCCTATGACGGGCATGTTTTGACCTCTCGTGACCTTAAATGTGACCTGACAAAAAATGGTTCCAATGTTTTCGATGGCGAAGTGGATGGGCAGCCCAACGCCGTTTACCGTTTTTCGCCACCTACCGTGGTTCTCGAGATCTTAGGGGCGGGTACCCGCCCCCCGTCAATGCGAAGGTGGCTTAGACCCCCGTCAATGCGCGTGTTAATATACCCGAGTGTGGTAGTTCCAAGGTTTGCCGCTATGGCGCTAGCGTCGCTCCTATGCTGGGAGATAGGCAAAACTTCGATCGCCAGGGGCAGGATGGGGATTTGAATTTGATGGGAATGGAGCACGCCAATTTGTTTCGACAGATACAGGGCATGATAAAATCATATAAAAACCATGCACTGTTAAAATAACCCCTGTAGTGATACACCTTCATGAGTATTCTCAGGTCTGGAAAGCCCAATCCCAAAAATTGTTTGAAAGTAAGGCCCTTCTACTAGTAATATTTGGAGACTGAAAGATAACTCGACGGGCATAGTGAGTGCGTATGTGGAGGGGCCTTGTTTCGGTGCAGATTTCGTCCCTTTTACTTATCACCCAATTTCTCAGAGAAAAGTAAGTGAGCCTCATATCTGGTAAGTGACCATTTTAACTCATGAAAGTAATAACAGGTTATCAGACCAATAGCTGCACCTGGAGAAATAGTCTTTTGAGGCTAGAATACGAAGGCCCGCCCGGTTGTGCGGTTATTTTAGCGACAACCAACCGGTTCCACTCCGTACAAACATGTTGTTGAAGCGGCTTTGTCAATGCATCCCGGTCACGATTCGGGAGTTTTAGATTCATCCTTGTCAAAGCAGGCACTAGATCAGGATCTTGGTCGATGTTTCCGTTATGTAGATCGGGGGAGAAGCAAGCGGTCACAGCAGGACTAGAAATAATTCTCAAAACCGTTAAGCGCACGATATCGCCAACAGGCGCGTAGCTAAGGGGGAGGGGTGGTCGGGGCATGGTTCCCTGGCCGGAATTTCCTGTATTAACAGCCGAGTCCTGAGTATCGTATTTTAGCTGCAATACTATCCCAATCCTTTCGAATTCCTGGCTGGAATATCGTTCACGCGCTCACTGCCAAATATAGGCGTAGCCAGGACTGAGCCAGGGGCCCCCAGGCCGGGACCCCATTAGGACCTCGGGAACCCTTAAATTAGTTTCCGTATGTTATTTCCATGTTAAAATTCCGTCCGTGTGCTATCAAACGGTATGCATGTTGACGTACTTACTTTTGTTTTCGTTCAAGCTTGGTTTTTCTCAATCAGATCCCGGGTTTGCATACTTATGTTGCCAAACATTTAAGCCGGCCCCGGTGACACAGATACCAGTAAATGCCACGATGAGCCATGGCTTCAGCATACTGGCATTAATCAATCCAAGTAACCCTGGAAAGGACAAAGTTTATACGCCAGCCAGCCAGGCGAAGTCCGAATTTAGTAGTAGTGTCGGGGAGCGTTAGCCAGGCGGCAAACAACAATTTCGGGGTATTCACGAAAGCCCACATTGGTAAAGTGGAGAACATGAAAGAAAGTAAGTCAAGCCCCCAAATTTTGGGCGACGTCCCTGTGCTTCAAAAGATGGGGAGACGAGTCTCCCTGCCCTCATTGGACGTCCATGGGTTGAGGGTGGCAGCCAGCTTCGGACAAATCTCAAGGATTAGGTACTGGTTTGAAGTTGGATGACAATCAGAAGCACTACGGGTTTGAGGTGAACAGATCGAAGAAATTGCTGGTTCGAAGTTCACGGTATCATCGAAATTGAACAAAGGTGAAAAAAACATCGCAGTGTCTCATTACAGGGCTCTTGAGTCATAAGCGTCACCACTGACAAAAAAAGTGAGATGGTCAGTGTACATTCAATATCATGCTGACACGAAACTTTCCCTCTAGAAACAATAACCCATCGCCTTCAAGCTTCAAGCACCTACTGGTCACAAGCTTGTCAAAATTTTTGCGGATTTAACTAAAGTAGGGAAATCTCAAAGTATCGTGGATGTCCCACGCCCCCTCATTTCCGACGCGAATGTCCTGAGGTATAAAATCCCCACAACTCCAATCGGAGCCGTACAGCGGACGAAAACATTAAGACCAGATACGGCATGTTTGCGTAGTTTGACACGCGCATTGACGGGGGTCTGACCCACCTCCGCTTTGACGGGGGTGGTGGGTACCCGCCACCCCCCTCAGATCGAGAACCACGCTAGGTAGCGAAAAAGGGTAAACGGCGTTGGGTAGCCCATCCACTTCTTCATCGAAAATTTTTGAACCATTTTTTGTCAGGTCGCATTTAAGGTCACTAGAGGTCAAAACATACCGTCATGGGGATAACATGTAAATGAAGGTTTTCGGTCATTACATCTGAACAAGTAAAGATAGAGCAAAACAACTTGAACTATATGAATCCTCGCAGCAGGCCGAATCAAATGATATATAATGTGACCATTCTAGGTCAAATCAAGGATTTGACCTGATCTGAGGTCAGGTCAAGGTCAAATTAGATACAATGCATATCATTAGAACCGCAGAGACAAGGCGAATCTAATGCAGCTAAAATAAACACTCTATTACCATGCGTTACAAAGTTTTTATGTTAAAACAATTTTTCCCATGTTTTCCCATGAAGAGGTCATGGTTCGTGCCTGGCCTTAGGTCATCGATATCAAAAATACCGGAACGTGTTTTAGAGAACTCGCTGGGCCCAATATGTGATATTAGTTTCAATCGGATAAGTTCACCCTGTTCTGACTTATGCTATCTTAAACTTTTTTGAGGTCAGGTCACTTGACCTGTACTGGTGAGCTGACCTGAGATGACCTGACATTAAAATTTTGACAAAGGTTGTGTATACCAAGTACGGCGGCGCTAGGCACAGCCGTTTATCTCCGAAATCGCGCGATCAGCCGCCTATCTCCGAAAAACCCGAGGGGGGGCGGGTAACCGCCCCCGTCTATGCGCGAGTCAAACTTTATGCTTTGTGAACAGGTGTTTTCACGTCAGGCCGGGCTACGCAATCTGGCAGATCTGACGGTGGGCACGGGGTTACCACTTTTGTCATCGACCACAAAGCTTAAGACTAAGTCGGAACTTAGTCTTAGAGGATTTAAACTTGATAAAATGAGAGGATTTAAACTTGATAATTTGGCACTCACCCAATGTGCAGATTCGGAACCACCGGGTCTATGTCCACGGTACTTAACAACAAATCATAGATCAAACAAATGGTTATCCACACCAGGGCCGGGAGGTTCGCTACTTTACTCCATTACATTACCACTTACCTACGCACTCCATAAATGGTAGCGCAGTAGCGGCTTCTACAACGGAAAAGTAGCGGGGTAGCAAACCCGAAATAATCCTAGCCAAGAAAATGGGGGCCAGGGTGGCCTAGTGGCTTCGCTGCCCGGCTTCGGATCGGATGGCATGGATTAACTTGGGTTCAATTCCCACGGTGGGAAACCGCCTTCCGTGTCCGATCTGACCCGGCGGAGAGGATAATTAAGCTGCCACGCAAATACTCCCAGTAATTGGGCAAGTGAGCCTTGGGAGCGGCCCTAACAAACTAAAATACACATAAAATTCAGAACCGCTACCAACAACCTGCTCACCAGTGGCGGATCCAAGGGGGAAAAAGGTATTTGCCCCCCCCAAACGGAAAAGCTCGGGGTAAAAGTATGTTTTTGCCCCCCCACCAAGTGATCGACCGCCTTCTTTCCCCCGACTCCTTTTTAGTCTATAAGCAAGATTCTGGTGCTTTAACTCTCAACTTCAACAGAACCAGGTAAGTTCAGTGTAGGTAAATATTGGGCCTCGGACTGGCAAAAGTATTTCTAGCCCGTATTTTTCAACCCGTGACGTTATTTTTTGCTTTTCGCCTCAAATACCCAAAAATCTAAAATTTTACCGGGAAGTGATATTGTAGCGCAGCTTTTACGGCGTGACTTTTTTGCTTTTTGACCTTTGACTTTGGTTTACCCCTCCCAAACCGACCGGCTAGATCCGCCACTGCTGCTAACACGCACAGTGTTGACCTCTCTCTGATGTTAACACGCGCACTGGAGGGGGGCCTCGGAGGCCCCCCACCTGTTTTTCCGAGGTGGCCGGAGAACCGCTTGTAGCCGAAAAACGAAACGTGGCCAGATTTAACAGAATTTAATAGCGCGTCGATTGGTGAAGACTTTTTGAAAATCGGCCGAAAATTTTTTGACTTATAGGCTTTCAAAGTCAGACCTGCATTTTGAGATCGCCGTAAACGCGCGGTCGGACCAGTTAGCTTGCATTGAAGACCGAGTGGTGACGTCATAACGTCATATAAGCGGGACTATATGTCAAGGTCACTTCACATGAAAGTCAAGGTCAAGGTCAAAGGTCACAGGTCAAGGTCATCTCTGCACTTTCAAGGTCACTGACCACTGTGCGTCCGGCCAAATGACGTTACCCCGTCTGGCATATATTATGCTCTGACGTCATGGGTAGGGTACCCCATTACAAAGGTCAAGTTCAAAGGTCAAGGTCAAAGGTCATTGGGAAAGGTCAATCCTCATTTCCGGCCAAACAGTGGCTATAGTGTTAGTCGAAGTGTAAATAATAAGTAGTATACCATATGGTGACCTTAAAGGTCAATGACCTTGAATGACCTTGACCCAAAAGTTGTGGGGAAGCTTCTTTGAGACATCTTCTCTATGAACCTTGTCTGCCTTTAGCTTATTCCCGCCATTTTCCTGCATAATCACAGCATTTACCAATCGATCCCAGCATGGCCAATATTTGACCTTTACGACCTTGTTTGACCTTGAAGATATTGACCTAGGTCAATGAAAATTGGTCATCATGTAGATTACCATAGCCCCCACCCACCTACCAAGTGGCGTTTTTCTAACCCTCTTAGTTTCCGAGATCTTAGGGGGGCCTACCAGGCCCCCTCCAGTGCGCGTTAGTGCCAGACCCCCCTCCAGTGCGGGTGTTAATGCGAGTGGAGGGGGGTCCTAAAATGACCCTTGAGATCTAAAAAACCAAGAGGGTTACCAAAAACCGTTGGGGATGTTTGGGGCCGATGGTGATCTGCATTATACTTACGTTTCATTGACCTAGGCTAAAATCTTCAAGGTCAAACGAGGTCGTAAATGTTAGATCTGAGCCATGCCGGGGACAACAATGAGACATATTTCCAATAATGTCAATAATTACCATACAACTGGCATTACAACAGCCTTTGGGAGGGTAAATGAGGGCCTGACCTCGAAAAAAGGACTTTAACCTCGACCTGCGGCCTGCGACTGAGTAACCCTAACTATGAAGTCATAGCATAACATAAGCCATGCTGAATAAAGCCATCTGACCGGAATACTGGGGTCAATGACCTTGACTTTAATGTGGAGTGACTTTGACATATAACCCGAGTATGACGTCGCCACTCGGTGTACAGTGCAGCCGAACTGGTGCGACCGCACGATTGCGACTGTCTCAAAATGTAGGTCTGACTTTGGAAGTCTATAGGGAAAACATTATCGACCGATTTTGAAAACTATTTCAGTAATCGACACGCTCATGAATTCTCCCAAATGTTACCAAGTAGCGTTTCCGGGTGCCGAGCGATTCTCCGGCCACCTAGGAAAATGGATGGAGTGGGGGGGGTTGGGCTTCAGGACCCCTTCCACTTAGCATGTTAGAGGCACCGCCAAGTCAAGCAAATTAGCTGATGGAGATTTATAGAAATGCTCTTCACTGCTTCACTGGAAAACAACGAAAAGAGATTGGATATATATGTTTCGCTGTTAATTTTTTGCATATCTTACAACAAAAATGCTCACCTTTTATTTTACATACAAATAAAAAGTAATTTTCATAATGAAAAACCATTTCGCGCCGTGCCGGAAATGGCGTTAGCGTTTTGTCATAAAAGCTAGCGATAGCGAGGTAGCGGGTACAAGTTTCTCGATTTTGAGAAAAAGTAGCGCTAATAGCGGTAGCCGCTTCAGCTAGCCACGGTAGCGGAAGTAGCGTGAGCGGTTTCTACATGCAGATGACGGGGGAAGAGGGGCAGACGAATTCTGGCAAGTGCCTATCCAGGGAAACGCTGGTAACATAGGCGATGTAGGGCTACGAACGGCAATGAACGAGAGTTGTATCCAGCTAATTCTCCAAAATATCTAAAACAAGTCAAAGTAAGTTAGGTGGGGGCATTTTGCAGTCTCCCGAAATCATTCCGTCTAGACATGTCAGAAGAGAGCACGTCAATATGGCTCTGAACACATTTCACAGCAGACTGCTGTCCTGTTGCCTCAGTACCAACGGCATGAGGGAACTAAAGCTATATCATAGGCCCAGTTGGACACGCAGACCGTTTGGCCAATCCTCACCCATTACCACTGGACATCAAATAGTCCATAGACGTCAGGAGACGGCATCTGAGTTAACTCTGGCTGGTAACCACCTCCAAGAGGTTTGTTGGAGGTCAAACGACGTGCTTGAAGGCAACCACTGGGTATCTTCCAGATTTTTCCAGCTGTCCTCCGAAACACAGAAGCCTTCGGAAGTTCCACTACGGTGTGGATTTTCACGCCATCCCATGGTGTTTCACTGACTCCCCAACACTCAATGGACCGTGGTTAGTTACGGCAATAGGCATGGGCGCCGAAAGCGGGGGAGGGACGCGTCCCCCTTGCTGGCCAACCAGGAGGGACGTCCCCCTCCCAAAAAAATTGGTCCATCGTCATTAATGCTGTCAGGTACCGAATATGCTCAAAATTCGCTCCTCCCGGTCAGCACCAGCCCGGGTACGCCCCCCCCTGTAAAAATTCCGTGGCGGCGCCCCTGGCGATAGGGTACCTTGCCGTACCCCCACAGGAAATGGTTATTGGCAGCAAATGAGTGACAGGCAAAAACATACAAAACCAAGAGGTGCGCTGGCAGCAGCAGTCCTAGTCACCACACAGTCCGAGAGTCGAGCTAATGAAGGTATTGGCCACTAACCGGTGCAGAGGGGTGGTGTCCGCCCCGTCAGCCGTCAGGGTGCTGGTTGGTAGAGGGCAGGCTCTCCGCTGGGGCGTCCGGGATACTGGCTCAGTCAGAGCTGGACAGGAGGGGAACGGAGTCGTGGGAGAGAGGAGGACCTGCGGAGACCCGTCACTTCTCACACAGAGCTCAACACTGGGCGGAGTCGTGGGAGAGAGGAGGACCTGCGGAGAACCGTCACTTCTCACACAGAGCTCAACACTGGGCGGAGTCGTGGGAGAGAGGAGGACCTGCGGAGACCCGTCACTTCTCACACAGAGCTCAACACTGGGCGGAGTCGTGGGAGAGAGGAGGACCTGCGGAGACCCGTCACTTCTCACACAGAGCTCAACACTGGAGCCACGCACGTTAGAGAGCTGGAAGGAAAAGGCGGGCTGCTGGCACTATTTATGGACTCAGACAACAGTTACCGAATGCTTCGCTTTCATTTTTTATTGCAACGCACGCCCACCAGGCCACGAAAACAAGAAAATCGGTTATCTTAAATCATAAGTGTCGCCACCGACAAAAAAGTGGGGGGGGGCAGCCAAACTTCAACCTGATGCTGACACAAAACTTTCAACGTCAGGACCAAAAACTGTTCGAATTTGGGCTCTTCGTTGCCTCCCGCAGCGGCTGGATATAAGAATGTCCGGTTTTCTCTCATTTTGACAGAGACAGGAAATTTTTGGCCAAAAAGTGGGGACCAGCCCCCCCCTTTTCCGACGCGTATGTCTTAAATTATTATAATTCTAATTAGTTAGGATACTAACACTGATTTAGCAACAATTATATACATCTATCCAGGGGCGCCGCCACGGAATTTTCGCAGGCGAGACAGACCCGGGCTGGTGCTGACCGGGGAGGCGAATTTTGAGCATATTCGGTAACTGACAGCATTAATGACCATTGACCCAAAAATTTTGGGGGACGTCCCCCCCTGGCTGGCCAACAGGGGGGGACGCGTCCCCCCGTCCCCCCGCTTTCGGCGCCCATGCATCTATCAAGACATTCTCGTGGTTTTGGGGCTGGAAATTGAGGGTTTATCCACTGTCGATAGTCCTAAAAATAACCTACCTACATTCATACTATATGTTGAAGAAAAAGGGCCAAGAAAATATAAATCCTTCCAGTTTATTATCTTGGCCCTTTTTCTTCAATATATAGTATGAATGTATATCGGTTATTTTTAGGACTATTGACAATGACAACATTCAACCTTTTTATCTCTTATCTTAGAAAACTTTCCCTCCATGTTATCGTTCAAGTTTCCTTCAGGTTGTAATCGAAAACAAGGACACGCTACATCCCCAACTGCCAAAATACCAACAGGTGAGTAGTGACTGGCTTACATTGCGGTGGTTTGCGCATCATAAGGTACTAAAAAATAGCAATTTGCTGTGCGAGCCTGCCAACTGATACCGCCTTCTCATTTACCATGAAACAAGCGTGCCAACTTGGATTTTGATCCGTTTTGGTTTCCATCCGATCCCCCAAAAGGTTCGATACGCGTTCCATTGAGGTGAACAATTCAAAAATTTTGTCGAGGCTTTAGTACTGTTGCGCTTGAGCTTATTTAACTAGTTTTTATGCCATTATAAAACGTAGCCTGTATGGCAAGACCTTTGAAAAGCGCTCTCTTTGAAGTATCTACGATAATTTTGAGTGTCTGACTCGTCATGGGAGCTTTTCTGAGGGAAGGGGATACAAAAGGCTGCCCGGCAGCTCAGTTGGTAGAGTGTTGGGCTGCGGCCGCAGCTCAGGAAGCCCTGCAGTGGTAGTGCGCCGGTGAGTGTTTCGGATAGATTCCCCTGAGAGGCTCAATACTTACTCGACACAGGTCGGCTGGCAACTGACCGGTGAGAAGGCGACCAGAGCAGGGGGCATCCCTGTGTCCCCGAGACAAATCTCTTCTAACTTTAGAGAGACTTTGATCCCAAATTCGAGCTTGCTATTTTTAGACAAAGTTTATAAAAAACTTAACGCGTCGAAATCAAATTTGACACATATTTCTTCCGTAAAGGAAAACGTAGTGTCCATTGGGAAGATTCTACAGCCCAGTTTGTTTGGCACCGTAATAATATCGTAGCCCCTTCCATGATTTGGACCAACCAGTGCACAGATGTCGGTGGTCTGGTAGCACGGCAGGTGACGAAACACAGCCTAAATTGCGGACATAATTTAAATATACAGATCTTTAGCTTACTTTTTTCTGAAAACGTTCTGAAGGAATGATAATTGAAGCTACGGTGGACAGGGCCCACAAAGAAACATTTCAATACCTGAATGACATGCAGAAGCACACAAATCTCGGAAGGATTGCAGCACACAAATGATACTAAAAGAGATGTGAATATCGTAATTTTCATCCGCAAAAGAACAATAACAGATGGGTGCCAGGAAAGAAACACACAGAAAAAGGCGAGTGACCTACTTCAAAACGTGGGTAAAAGGAAAATACAACCTTTTACGAACATATTTTATCGTAAACACCAACATATGCAAAATTTTGCAAGTCCTTTATAATTAAATCAAAATGCAATCATTTATAAAGCACACGCACCCTCCATACGGTTCTTCACCGAAAAAGGCCATCGATACCAGCATGTGCCCTGGTGGACTTCAAGTCAGGTTCACACACTGATGCGTCATGTATGAATGGTTCACACGGACATTTTCCAGCTAGAGCTGGAGATCTCCTCTCGATCCAAGGGAGGAGGGGGCTGGATGGGTTAACGCTGGTACGGCAATACAAGACAAAAAAACGGAGTCCTGACCCCCCCGGATCTCCACCCATGCTTCTAGCAGGTGTACATAAATACCTACAATCGAATCCACCGCGTGAATGGAACTATGATAATAAAACAAGCAGGAAGATTGCACGAAAATCTGATTACTATCGAGTTTTCTTACCGGACAGCAGCTCGGACTGCGGGGATTAAGCAAGAGGGCGGGGGCTGTTTCCGTCACGAATGTGTGTGCAGTGTGCAGAAGAGCTCGCCTTTCACCGAACCAGGGAATCTGCATTGGGTTTGACCTCGAGGACCGGTTCGGCTGCATGGACAGTTTTGACCTAGGTCCACCCGCGTTTTAAGTAGTGCATATCGGTGGTTGGAATCTCACCGCGCCAGGATGCAGCCCGTGCCTGAATGAATATGCGTATATTCTAAAATGAAGGTACAACACACGATTTCATTCGACGGCACCCCTTGGACGCGTATATACATACTATAAATAGATGTGTAAATACAGTACAACTCATATGAACATGGGCATTGCTAAGGCTATCAATCTGACATCCACTTGGGATGCTGTGAATAAGATGCAGGAGTAAAGTTTGGGAAGAGACCAGGCCAGACGGCGTTTGCCCTGTAACCAGGATAGGAATGCGTTGCATGCCTGCGGAGCGGCGGAGGGAGACAGCTGGTGGAGGAATGAAGCGACGGCGGACGTTGGACCTGGCCGTGACAGGCCAGCATCTCATGGTCAAACCCGTCATACCGGAATCCGTGGGAGCGGTCAGCCCAAACCCGCCGGACCGGATCCAACCCACCAACCACTTTTTACAGCACTGCCATCTCTTCCGGGTTCCAGCAAGCCGACAGAATTTATAACTCATACCGTTAATGTAACAACGTATCCGAGGTGGATACCTGTAGCACACTTGCGACTAACACATAAAGAATTGATAAACAGGCGCACAGGCGCCAACGCAGGTCCTTTGGAATGCAGCTGCGGCCCTACGCAGTTTCGGGGAGCTGCGCGTCCCGGTGTTACGCTCAGTCTCCCCTAATCAATAGCACGGAGGCGCGCGCAGCAGCTAAAGCGGTATTTCCATTATGTGCACCAGGCCACTGGTCTAAGCTATACAACTGGTAGTTCTCGATCCACGAACTAAAGTCGCATGACGAATAACGCAACAGCCTTCTATGTGGAGGGGGGACCCGAACAAAAAGCGAGCCCGCCCTCTATACAGGGGGTGCCCGAAACAAACACCAGGGATCAGCCCCCCCCCCCCACCACCTTACCGATGTGGCCGCCACAGGTCAAGAGATACTGATCGAGTTGGCATGGGGAACTGATGACGTCACAGACTGGCAACGCTGACGTCCCGTCAGCGCGAAACACGTCAAACGCGAAGCCGCAGACTCGGCCAGATGCATGTGTCTTTTGATGCGGAAAAGGCTCGGACCGCTGGGCTTCGACCCAATGTAAGTGATTCCAATGTGGAGAGGACAGACATAATACCGCGTGGCAGACATATACCATATGGCGCACCGCGCTAAGGGCTGGTGCGACAGCGGTCAGTCCCCGCCGGGTGGCAGCGAACCACAGTGTGGTGCCGTCTCCAATTCGGTGGAGTTGCTACAGCTACAGTATGCATATGATTGCAGTCTTGATAAATATCGATGGCGACATATTTTTGTGTGACAATATTGTTGAGCTTACCTCTTCACACTCAGAATCTCGGCGAGATTGGTGCTATTATCACAGGTACTCGAAACGATAAACGATACCTTTAGGCGCTGTAAACATACCACCAAGACAACCACCAAAGACGACGAATGGAAGCCCTGGGGTGCTAGCATAGGTACAGTACGGACACACAGCCAACCACTGCTGACGCAGATTCAGCATCTGGAGCACGGATATCACGCACGTCCCTGTAAGACTGATACCGTACAAACGCCAACCTGAGGACGACACGACGCTTCCCGACGATACCATTAGCACGGCGCTTCCACAGACGACAGTCATCTCAACCCACTCAACGCAGCCAGGCGGGACAGCGTGGAACCAAGCGTTCAGCTAGAGCGACAACACTCCCACTGACTGGCCGTGTGCCCCACTACGTTTCCACAGCGTGCCGCTCCCCGCGGCCCTCCGGCTCCGGCTCCGGGCCTGGCTCCGGCTCCGGGCCCGGCTCCGGGTCGGAGCCGCTGCCGTCATCGAGCAGCGGCTCCTGATCGGACGCGTTACCGGGGATCCAGCCGCGACTGCGCATGTACGGCGTGAAGATGACGTCGTTGTACACCGACATGCCGATGATGAGGATCACGAAGCCGATCGGCTGAAACGGGAGGCGGCACCGGTCAGAAGGGAAGGCGCACCAGAGACGCACGCCATCTACCGGCGCCGAACAGGCCTTCTGTATAGCCCGATCAGGCTGGTGAGCCCTACAGCCCAAATAACTAAAGAGACCGCTCTTTTCTTCATTGGGATGCACAGAAAAGGAATTTCATGAAGCCAAAATGAGTGAAAGGTGATGAGCATGCGAGAAACGTCAGAAAAAACTAAAAAAACCATGCCCCGGGGATAACAAACTACACCCACGTCATTACTCGTCACAAGAATAAAAAATAGAGACAAACAAACAAAGATCCAGGTACAAAGACAAATAACCAAGTTATAAAGTGAGCTAAGATATAGTTAATAATATACAATGACATGTTCAACCCCAAAACATAAAATAATACCACGTCAAGGAATTCAACACCCAAACACAAACACACCAATGTGTTAACAAAAACATCGGTCAATAAACCATCACCAAAATAATGAGGGACACGAAAAAGTGAAATTGCACAGATATACTTGCACACAGCACACATATATTCACTTTTCTACGTAACCAAATTAATTGCGAAACTCACACATTGTTTCAATAAATTTAAACCAATCTGATGCAGCCAACCACTGGATGACAACATACAACGTCTGACGGGATCATGTAGTGAGAAGGCTGATGAAAGCCAAGATCACGTTACATACTTTAACAATAATTTTGAACACGACATCGTTTAAATAAAGAATCTAGATCTCAACTGGCGGAAACAAAGCTGTATTTTTGCAGCCTGTCACAGGAGATTTGGGATTTCAACCAACGACGTTGGTGGAGCACCACCGTTAGCAGCCCCGAACACGTTGGGAGTTTATTACCAGGATGTCGTCTCTTGAAACCAGGATCACGATCGGCTTTTGGCAGGGACACTTGAATCATCCAGGCATCCATGATAAGTGCACGACAAAATCTGCCGCACAGTACCTGTACCAGTTAACGCCAACCAAGGCTTTAGCGTTCTCGAACACAATCAGGGGTGCCGGCATTCGAAATGGTGCCAATATTCACCAAATCATAAGAAGTATAATTTTGTTTCAGAAAAGGGAAATTAGTTTGCTTTAGCCCTCTCACATGCATCCTGAACTTTAAATATAATAAATTACGGTCCCTACAATCACAATACGAGAATTAAGACCTTATACATACTACCATGCTCTTTCATTAGGGGTGACCGGGCATCCCCAAAAACATAGAAAAACATAAGCTCAAGCCCAGACTACGGCGTCCGCCCCTTGTGGCCTTCAGTGGAAATATTTTGACAAGAGATCAAGGTATTGACGAGTGCTCGCACTACCCCTCCGCCCCCTCCAAACGGTCGCCGCACGTTCGCCTCGCGGGCTGCTGAACCGTACCTTCTCCAACAGCGGAGCCGCCTAGTTGAGACCTCATTTGTGCGCCTCATATTTTGTACCCAGTTCAACGCCATGACATACTATTACTCGTAATACTCATTATGAAGTGAACGAAGTTTTCGTCAGTGCAAGTATAAAAAACCACCGTTACGTGATAAAGTTCGGCTTGAGAAACTCGCGCGTTCCCATCGAAGCGGATCCAACGCTTGGGGGGGGCTAGGAAGCAGTCGCGCCCTTGAATCCACCGCAGCGCCCCCTGAGGACACCACGCAACCAGTGAGCCTTGAATATGGTTTTAGAGAAAGTCAGGCACACTGTTTGGGCGGTGTCTTCCATGGTTCATCGTCCGTCCAGTGTCATCCACAGCTTTCCATACATTTTCTTATTCAAACACCACCACCTCAAAAACTCACAAATTAAGAATCTGGACAGCGTAAGCCAAGTTAAGAATTAACATCAAGTGGGGAAATTTCGCATCCTGAACGCTTCACCCCTCTCCCACTCCTCCCCAAATGCTGGATCCCTCACTTGCGTCCAGCGTAAAACTAACCTGGAGATACTGGAAGGCCTGCCAAGACAGAATGAGTGACACGAGGTAGATCACCAGAGTTCGGATCGAATCCAGCACCATGCGCGTGGTGGCGTTGATCTCCTTCGTTACAGAGATGCCGGCAAAGTTGAAGAACGCGATGCTCACCATGGTGCCTGTCAGACAGAGCCATCTGCACTTCAGAGCCACAACTAGTAGTGTGCACGGCATGCAACACACGCTATGGATCTTCCAAATAAAAACAATAATTGTTAGGGTTTAACGACGCACCAACTTTCTTTCTTTCACTTACCGAGGTATCGCACATTGGAACGGTGCGCCGCTGGCAGCGAGGGACGCTGGGAGCGCCGGAATGTGTCGTCGTGAACTGCAGTCTCTGTCATAGCCCTGCCTGAATTTTAAATGTATTCTCGACCTCTTAGCAGCTTTTTATTGTCTTTTAGCGGTGTTTTACATCTTATATACTAATCTTTTTACCCATCACTATTGAGATCGTCTTACGTGGTTGAGCTCAAATCTTTAAGGTTGGAACTTTATGTCATTGTGTCGAGTAGCTAACTTCCGTATCTTGTGACCGTGTACAATTGACTCTATGACGTAACAACCACTTTGTGGAAGTCATTACGACGCAAATAAATGAACTGCTACGGCTATACGGTACCGCCAACTCTCATCCTGTTGGCAGGCATTTGGGGAATCAGATAAACTTATTCAGAGGTTTCGCAGGGACTTGAACCCGGGACCGGTGGCTTAAGAGATTTTGATGCAATCCACTAACCCAGCCATCCCCGTATAAGTCTTGGACGAATATCTGCTACACAGGAACGTACCACAACATAATGACGAGTACATATGCCAATAAATACACCACAAAAGATCCTTTTGACTAAACAACCAGAAGACGGAACCAGCTTATTGAACAGTACTCCAGGATGTTCACAGAAAACAGACCGCATGTATCGAATGAAAGACGAGGAGCGTCAATCAGGGACCAACCGACCAACAATAAAACTGAAAATTTCCAAGCACAGGACACGCCTGTGTTCATCTCTTCAGCCCCCACCAGTGGTTTGTTTGCACCGTTGGCAGTCACCCAACAAGCCACTCCGCTGGTGGCACCCACCGCAGAAGGCCAGCAGCAGGGCGCCGTTGTTCTTCAGCTGTACGAACGCGTCCAGAGCGTCCTCCAGCCGGTACTCGGGGGAGTCGGAGAAGGTGGCGTTCACGTGGATGTAGTACATGGGCACCAGCAGGATGGTGAGCACCACAAAGCCGAAGAGGCCCTCGCAGCCGACGGCCAGCAGCGGCGGAACGTTACTGGAGCCGACGAACTTCTCCTCCACCACCATCTGAATGGCCACTATCACCTGGGCTGCGATGATCAGGGCGTCCCCTGACGAGAGGAAGACTGCCAGTCAACGCACGAGACACCATGCCAGTTCTGGGATACACACATATTCTACCGTAAAATATATTTAGATTTGTAAATTTCAAAGGGAATATGGCATCTTAGTGCATTCCAGACTGTTGTGGTTTTATGAGCAATCTTTGTTGAAAATAATGGGTTTGGCCAGTGGTGGATACAAGGGGGCTAGGGCGTTCAAGCCACCCTCCCACCGAAATGCCAGGATGCCTAAAGTTGATGCATAGCCGGAGGCTGTTCCGAGGCAATGGCGCGGGAGTATCGACCACCTCCCTCCCCGCCCTGGCGTTGTCCTAGGTCCGCCACTGAACTTGACCTCATTTCTACAAAAAAATGGTCACAATATCTAATTATAGTTAATTGTCCTCTGTTGGCAATAAGCCTCCAAATTAGCGTGACGACAGAAGGGCATATGAGCTAGTAACACTATATTTCAGATTAAACCTGTTCGATTCGCGCCAAAAATGAATCGAACACAAACGAAGCGTTTTAACCCTATTTCCGTCAGGCTCCCGGCTACCCCTATTTCCGGCAGGGGGGCAATATCGGCCCCCCTAAGATCTCGTAATCTAACCGGCCGATTTTGAAAATTCAAAGTGCCATAGATTCCTCTGCTGCTAAACTTTATTTTGAAAAAAAGAAAATTTCAAAATTTTTATTTTTTAGGAGAAGGTCGTGCAAATTATACAATTTTTGTGTATTTTTTAGATTTTCCATAACCCTTGTCTCTGTTGTACGATTTTCACAAAACTAGTTCAGATTTACAAATAATTGACCCAAAATTTTCATATACTCGAGTTACGCAAAAATTCGAAATTCAATGGCAGTTCCAGGACCAGGACTATGAGGGGAAATATATACAACCTAAAAAGTTTTTGTTACGTGGATTAGAAGCCGTCATATACTGCTTGGCATCTTTGACACATAAATAAATGAGAAAAAAGTAAAAAACTCATCAGGGGCGGATGCAGTAAGGTAAAACAGTGGGGTAAAATACATACCAACAATATGCGAATGGTATGCATGAGTATATTAGTCCCTCGACTAGTTGAAATTTAATTTCTGATAATTTTTACCCTCCCATGGCAGCTCTGGGAAAGGGGGTGACATAGGCGGATCAAGGACTCGTCGTGGGGGGGTGGGGGTGATTGGAAACACATTTTCAATATACAACGATATTGAGTCGCGGCGGTGATACTGGCTGGGAATATACATTTTGAAAATGTGTAGTGACTGGACACGCCTCTGGTAATCTAGAATTGGGTTATAACTATTTTGAATTTTCATATACCCAATTGTATTCGCCCTGACACGGCTGTAAGCAGTCTTCTCACTTACTAATGTTTAGTCCTTCTTGATAACATTCCCCCCATTTTGAACTGCTGTAACCGCCCCTGATGAATACAAATAGTGACAATTGTGAATGCACTATCATCTCACATAAAAAATGATATAATAAAACCATATAACTGGTATCAGGATCAGCAGAGACGGCTTCCTTTTACAAAAAACCCATCGCATACGATAATACTTGGTTTGTGGATAGAACCTCCCCAAAAACCCAGCCATAGCTCCGCCCCTGGTAAATATATAATCTTGAAAATTTCAGAAAACCTGCCTGTACTAGTTTTAGGAAAAGTCAGGAAGTTTCAAAGTTCTATCGCAAGCCGTTTCGGAGATATTCTCGAAAAACCTGAAGGGGGGCAATATTAGCCCCCCTGCCGGAAATAGGGTTAAGCTAAAAGAGGTCACCACTAGGCACCAAAGATACATTCAATTTCTTTTATTTTTCTTGATATATTTAAACAAATTACATGTTTCAAGCCAGTCAACAAAGCAAGTTATACGAATTCATAATCGACAGTACCAAAATCATGCTTCGCACGTGGGTTTCAAAGATGCCCAAGCAAGAAGAATTTGTCCCGCGTAGCAGGGGCAGCGGGGCTTGAGCATGACGTTACTCTCCTAACATTGCCCCATAGCACGTGAACATGCGGGGAGGACGGTTCGGTAGGTAGGGGGTGAGTCTTTAGCCTTTTTCTCCACGAACGGTAAGTTCTGGGACAAGTGAAATATCGATCAAGAGGTTTCTCGTCGTGCTATAGGAGCCGAGATCGAGAAGGGGGTGTTTGAACACCCCTCTCCCCTCCCCCCATTAGGCCGAAGGTGGCTGGGATGGGTGGGTGTTAAGGTATAGGGACGATGGTTTTAGTTAGAAACAAACTTCAAGAAACCAAATCTTTGAAAGATAATCGATGAAATATTTAGTCCAGTCATTTCAGAATATAATATGCCATAAATTTTGTATGCCATTTTGGTTCTGAACAAAATTTGAGTTTAAGACTTTGCAAAAAGTTTTAGTAGACGATTTACTTGCGAATTACCCCAGATCAAGTAGAAGAAAACTGCGGGGAAATATCGGAGGCATAAAGCTCTGCTAGCTCGTGTGTATTGGAGTTTATAGGGCGCCTTCAACATCTAGGCTATATCGCGCCCAAGCTCTGCTAGCTCAATTAGTAGATCATTAGACTTGAAAATCATTGACAACGGGTTCAATTCCCGGGCTGCCCAGACCTTAGTTTTACATCAGTACCGTTTTGCAGTATTTGTGATAGCGTTTATAAAGGTGGCAGATACACATATGTGTGAAGTTTCGTAAGCCTCATTGCGAATTCAGGCATATTATTAATGTAGGTACCATTTATAATATGCCTCCAAATATGTTTAATGGAAAATGAAAAACCCACTTATAGATGAGGTTGATTAAAAAAGCTGGTAGCCTGAAGTAGAAAAAGAAGGTAACCTGATTTTCTGCGACATATTTTACAGAAAATACCTCATTATCTTAGCCTCCACTCCCATGTTGATGGCGCATTTCCTTAGTTACCAAGACTGCTGCTATACAAACGAAAAAGTGGGGTAGTCACGATAATGGCCGGAAAATTTGGCAGACAAGATGACAACGCAATCCATAAAGAAAACATACGGGATGGATGCAGTGAAAAGTAAAAATGCAGCTATTTGACCGCATGAGTGTGCACACAAGTTATTTAAGTTGGCAGCGCGTGTTGTGACCGGGCGCCGGCGCTATGACCACGTTTCGGACCCTGTTAAACAGCTTGGCTGGCTCGCTGCCGGGCAGCTATTTCAGTATCTCAGTCTTACCACTGCAAACCGAGCTGTGGTGACAGGGCTGCCCGCACACATCAGACATACTATTGGACTGCGGGGGGAGTGAGGTGCACCGCCACTACACCCGCAGTGCCAGCGCGTGGACTCTGCCGCCGATACGCTCTGAGGTCGGTCGCCGCCGTTTGTGTTACAGAGGCGTATATATACTCAACCAAATAGGAATACGACCTGATGCACCCCACTATCGATATGAACTGAGAGCGGCGCTGATACGCCGTGGTGCTGAATAGGGACAGATGTGCGCTTGATTATTGAGCTGGGGTATGATGCAGATGTGCCGATCGATATCAGATGTTTATGTATATGCACGTGTGCATTTTAGACTGTGATACCCTTTTACTCGTTATTTAGAATTTGACGTGGACAAGTGAGAAGTCTTCCGAGGTGCAACTTGTTCGAATAAATCTGATCCTGATTTGTAACGAGGTAAAATAAAATTCATAGCAAGAAAGTTGAGGGCGAAAAGCAGTTATGTTAGATTAATATCTTTTGGAGTCCTGAAGCTGATTACCTTTTTGACAAGAGAACCCGATGGGGAGAAATCGATTGGGTCCTCGGGGTATTATAAAGGGGTATTAATCCCTTCCGCGCTGAACTCTGAGCCTTCCATATAGAATTTGTGTGCCCGTGTGAATACAACTAGTCCACAGCTCCTAGATCACGAATATATCAGGAATCATTACAGGAAGCAGAAACATGAGGCAACAAGTGTACACGAGTGTCTGCGTTTGACGGTACCGATTACAATTCGTTTTACCGAAACCTATTTTCCATTATACATAGCAAGTTTTGTAGAACGTCCATACAATATCAACACTTGGTACCAAGGACGTCACCACGGATTTTCGAGGGGGTGGAGCTAAAGTGAGGGGGGGCAGTGGTGAGGATCTTGAAACCCCTACATCCGCATAAATTAGAGCAATTTCAATGACATTTCCGGCCAAAAGTGGGGGAGGGCGGCCCCACTTTCCAAGAGGGGGGCAGGCCCCCGGTGCCGACACCCCTGCTTGGTACCATTCAGTACAAAAGGAAATTCTCGGTACTACATAAAGCCAAGTTTGGCACAACGGGTTAGTAGGTATCCAATCATATTTTGCAGCAATGGTCGAAAAATTCAGCTTCTGTTCGTTGTGCAGTTTTTTGAGGCAATGTTTAGGCAGGCCTCGTAGCTTTTTGCCCTTTCTTTGACAAAAGCTTTGTAGACGATTCTACGCGGAATTTAACTCCAGCGTAGTTTACACCAAAGTAGTTTTACAAGTAAGCGCAGCGCTTTCAAACAATGTTCATTCAGTTTCACAGCTCTAACACACTACTATCGTGCTGCGTGCCTTTGAAGAGGCAGGCCCCTGAGCGGCCGCACTTTTGGCGGGGGCAGGGTCAGAGTCGACTCACCGAGCAGGATGTCGGAGGTGGAGTGGTCGCCGGTGCCGCCCGTCACTGGCGGGGGCAGGGTCAGAGTCGACTCACCGAGCAGGATGTCGGAGGTGGAGTGGTCGCCGGTGCCGCCCGTCACTGGCGGGGCAGGGTCAGAGTCGACGCACCGAGCAGGATGTCGGAGGTGGAGTGGTCGCCGGTGCCGCCCGTCACTGGCGGGGCAGGGTCAGAGTCGACTCACCGAGCAGGATGTCGGAGGTGGAGTGGTCGCCGGTGCCGCCCGTCACTGGCGGGGCAGGGTCAGAGTCGACGCACCGAGCAGGATGTCGGAGGTGGAGTGGTCGCCGGTGCCGCCCGTCACTGGCGGGGCAGGGTCAGAGTCGACTCACCGAGCAGGATGTCGGAGGTGGAGTGGTCGCCGGTGCCGCCCGTCACTGGCGGGGCGGGGTCAGAGTCGACTCACCGAGCAGGATGTCGGAGGTGGAGTGGTCGCCGGTGCCGCCCGTCACTGGCGGGGCAGGGTCAGAGTCGACTCACCGAGCAGGATGTCGGAGGTGGAGTGGTCGCCGGTGCCGCCCGTCACTGGCGGGGCAGGGTCAGGAGTCGACTCACCGAGCAGGATGTCGGAGGTGGAGTGGTCGCCGGTGCCGCCCGTCACTGGCGGGGCAGGGTCAGAGTCGACTCACCGAGCAGGATGTCGGAGGTGGAGTGGTCGCCGGTGCCGCCCGTCACTGGCGGGGGCAGGGTCAGAGTCGACTCACCGAGCAGGATGTCGGAGGTGGAGTGGTCGCCGGTGCCGCCCGTCACTGGCGGGGGCAGGGTCAGAGTCGACTCACCGAGCAGGATGTCGGAGGTGGAGTGGTCGCCGGTGCCGCCCGTCACTGGCGGGGCAGGGTCAGAGTCGACTCACCGAGCAGGATGTCGGAGGTGGAGTGGTCGCCGGTGCCGCCCGTCACTGGCGGGGCAGGGTCAGAGTCGACTCACCGAGCAGGATGTCGGAGGTGGAGTGGTCGCCGGTGCCGCCCGTCACTGGCGGGGCAGGGTCAGAGTCGACTCACCGAGCAGGATGTCGGAGGTGGAGTGGTCGCCGGTGCCGCCCGTCACTGGCGGGGCAGGGTCAGAGTCGACTCACCGAGCAGGATGTCGGAGGTGGAGTGGTCGCCGGTGCCGCCCGTCACTGGCGGGGCAGGGTCAGAGTCGACTCACCGAGCAGGATGTCGGAGGTGGAGTGGTCGCCGGTGCCGCCCGTCACTGGCGGGGCAGGGTCAGAGTCGACTCACCGAGCAGGATGTCGGAGGTGGAGTGGTCGCCGGTGCCGCCCGTCACTGGCGGGGCAGGGTCAGAGTCGACTCACCGAGCAGGATGTCGGAGGTGGAGTGGTCGCCGGTGCCGCCCGTCACTGGCGGGGCAGGGTCAGAGTCGACTCACCGAGCAGGATGTCGGTGGTGGAGTGGTCGCCGGTGCCGCCCGTCACTGGCGGGGCAGGGTCAGAGTCGACTCACCGAGCAGGATGTCGGAGGTGGAGTGGTCGCCGGTGCCGCCCGTCACTGGCGGGGCAGGGTCAGAGTCGACTCACCGAGCAGGATGTCGGAGGTGGAGTGGTCGCCGGTGCCGCCCGTCACTGGCGGGGGCAGGGTCAGAGTCGACTCACCGAGCAGGATGTCGGAGGTGGAGTGGTCGCCGGTGCCGCCCGTCACTGGCGGGGCAGGGTCAGAGTCGACTCACCGAGCAGGATGTCGGAGGTGGAGTGGTCGCCGGTGCCGCCCGTCACTGGCGGGGCAGGGTCAGAGTCGACTCACCGAGCAGGATGTCGGAGGTGGAGTGGTCACCGGTGCCGCCCGTCACTGGCGGGGCAGGGTCAGAGTCGACTCACCGAGCAGGATGTCGGAGGTGGAGTGGTCGCCGGTGCCGCCCGTCACTGGCGGGGCAGGGTCAGAGTCGACTCACCGAGCAGGATGTCGGAGGTGGAGTGGTCGCCGGTGCCGCCCGTCACTGGCGGGGCAGGGTCAGAGTCGACTCACCGAGCAGGATGTCGGAGGTGGAGTGGTTGCCGGTGCCGCCCGTCACTGGCGGGGCAGGGTCAGAGTCGACTCACCGAGCAGGATGTCGGAGGTGGAGTGGTCACCGGTGCCGCCCGTCACTGGCGGGGCAGGGTCAGAGTCGACTCACCGAGCAGGATGTCGGAGGTGGAGTGGTCGCCGGTGCCGCCCGTCACTGGCGGGGCAGGGTCAGAGTCGACTCACCGAGCAGGATGTCGGAGGTGGAGTGGTCGCCGGTGCCGCCCGTCACTGGCGGGGCAGGGTCAGAGTCGACTCACCGAGCAGGATGTCGGAGGTGGAGTGGTCGCCGGTGCCGCCCGTCACTGGCGGGGCAGGGTCAGAGTCGACTCACCGAGCAGGATGTCGGAGGTGGAGTGGTCGCCGGTGCCGCCCGTCAGCAGGTCCGATATTCCCACCAGCGCCAGGCCGATGATAACCAGCACGATGCCGGTCCACTGCCGTATGTTCAGCTTGCGGCGCAGGAAGACCATGGAGAAGATGCCGGTGAACACAATCACGGCGCCTGCCGAGCGCGGAGGTGAAGTCACTGGATGACATGCCGCGTGCTCTGCCCTGGTCCAGCTGAGACTCATCGGCGAATCCAGGAATGCCAGCATTTGGCACTACTTAATTTACATTCACTTAGACTGGCTGTACTGTTTACGTTCTTCCTCCTCTGCTTCTCATGAAATGACTTGAATATCCCAGCCTAAGGTTCTGATCGGTAGTTAAATTTATACAGCTTCTAATCGCACCATCTTGACACGCGCCCCGCTGGGAGGGGCGAAATTCGCCCCCTCCTGGTTTTCCCCAGATAGCTCAAAAACGAAGAAACACAGAACAACCAAACTTACAGTACCTTATCCCTGATCAATTTAAGACATCTGACCAAATTTTTGAGTTAAGGTCATGTCAAGTCAAGGAGCTATACAAGGTCTAGTGACCCAACCTCAAAACCTAAAATCACCAGTTTGAAGCGGCGCCCAGGGAACATCATCGAACCGATGAGTTTGAAACTTCCACAATATGATAAGGTCATTAGGGTCTACAAATCTGCTATATCGGAGTTTTGATATTGTTGACCTAAGATGGGGTCACTTTTTTGGTCACCCCATTATAAGTCTATGGTGAAAAATAGAATGGGCTTGTTTTCAGTAAATACTGAATAGATAAAGCTGAGAATCCTCAAACCGTCCATTCTTACCACGATCTTGACCATAAAGTTGATTTTTTGAGCATCTGACCTCTCAAAGGTCACATCAGGTTACGGGAGCATAGAGTGATTGTTTTGCCAATAACTTCTCACTGCATTGAGATAAAGCTCCCATTTTGCTTGCATTGTGCTTATATTGTCACGAGAAATCGATTGATATGCAGCATGACCATACCAGGTCACTCTGCGACCCTGACCTGGCTCGAGGTCAGGTCATTTTCACTATTTAACCTAGCAAGGTGTAATGATTCGATCTAGCCGGTCGACACTGCGATCGGCGCTGTAGTCCGCCCTGTGGTACACCATTACAAAATACCACATAACTTTATCGACTGTCTGACCACATGGCAAGCGCGGGAACCGCGATGTCTGTCGCTGCAGCATACAAGCTCAGCCGCTGTTTTTGCTCTAGCCTACCGGCGTAGCTCTCGTTTTTGCTCTACATTCTTACCATACTTGAAAAGGTTTTGTACACATAAATTGGATTCCATACCGAATTCGAATAGCAAAGTCGCGATTTCAGACACTAGGTCTGACACCCCTGTTTTGAGTTACAACACTGAGCACCACCTGGAATGTAGAGGTAAATTCTGTCAGTCATATTCATGGTAAATTGTCAATGAATTGTTATTCTTTATTTTGCGGGACTGTGTGAATTTCGGTATCATCGGCTGTGAGTCATTATCCGGCTTTGTGATGGATGTGTTGGAGCTAATGTGGGATTACGCTCCGAAATATTCAACACCTCCGGTTATGTGTCGGATACGCCCGAGTTACCGGAGGACTGCGTCGGTTAAAACCTAGTACCCCCCGGCCCCCGGGACCAGACTATCATGTGCCACTCGCTCTGCCTGTACTTCTCTGCATTACGCTCTCCAAGTGCTATTTTTGGACTTAGTCGCTGGCCGTCTTCGGTGATCTATACTTCAGTGTGATACCGCATGGTGGGCAATCTTTATCTTCATATAAAGATTGTCGGTGACTGCTCTTCATTTTCAAGACTTTGCTAATACAGTGCAACAAGAGGATAATTATTTTATGGCTACTGCCGGAGGTGAGAGAGAGAGAGAGAGAGAGAGAGAGAGAGAGGAGAGAGAGAGAGAGACGAGAGAGAGAGAGATAGCGAGGAGACGAAAGAGGAAGAGCAACCGTTACAAAGGTCATATTATACATCATTCGATTCGCCGCGATGAGAGGAATCCAATGATGCATAAACATTTGCTCTGGCTCCCCTGAGGGCAGATCTAGAGAGAGAAACGTACACTGCTCTGTTGTAAGCCTATGACACTTTATTTGACCTATGCTGACCTTAATATTGACCAGACATAAAAATTATTCGTATAAAATCTCTTCGTCTTGTCAAGAGTTTTCGAATGCCGCCCGTAATTTTCCTTTAGCTTTCGTGGGGAACGAGATACGGAGGGGGGCGCGAAATACGCTCCTCCCAGCGGGGCGCGTCATGCCAGGGACCCCAGCGGGGCGCGTGTTAACAAGCGCATTGAAAAGGGGGCTGGTACCCGCCGCCTACAGGTTTTTTGAGACAGAATAAAAACGGCGGCGTGAATAGCCGCCGTATTTAGTTTACCTTTTCTCTGATCATTTTTAAACTTTTAGCAACCTCTAAGGTTCGGTCATCCAAGGTCAGGTCACCACTGCTTGATCAAGTGACCTAACCTCAATTTTTAAGATAGCATACGTCAAAACTGGGTAAACCTATCCAATTGAAACTCATCACATAATGGGCCCAACGAGCTCTACAAAATATATTCCGGTATTTTCGATATCGATGACCTGAGGGCAGGTGCGAGACATGACCTCTCCATTGGAAATACACGGGAAAATGATTTAAACTGAATAACTTGAAAATGGGTGGTTGTAAAGCGTTTATTTTAACGGCATTAGGTTTGTCTCATCCTTGCACTTCTAATGATATGTTTTTAAACCTTATTTGACTTTGCCCTCTAGGATTTGTCCGGTCAAAACCTAGATTTGACCTGACTGACCTAGCAAGGTCATATTATATATCATTCGATTCGGCTTGCTGCAAGGATTCCTATGGTTTAGATTGTTTTGCCGTATTTTTACTGTTTCAGATGAATTGACTGAAAAACTTCGTCTACCAGTCTGCAGAACGTGGCAGGCGACTCGACGAGGCGTTTAGGGCAGAAATTTGATTGCTGGGGCAGATTTTCTCCAACTGGGAGAGGGTAGTTAATGTTTTTCCCGATACAAGTTTATTTACTCCATTTTAAGCGAAACACCCAGAAATAAAATAAGACCGTGAATCCGACCCCACGACGACAACGCACTCACGACCCTCCACGTACCCAAGCAATAGAAACTAACGCTCGGCAGCTATCTTCCTTTCAAGATGCATAATTTCAAGGTTACGTTTATTTAATAGTGTATTTGGATGACTGCTTTTCGCCATAGCGACGTCATTTACCCCTTTCTTCAAGTCGTATTAATTAATACTATTAATAATCTTTCAAAAGATAACCTTATTCAAATACAATAGCTTTATTCCACAGTAAAAGGATTTTTCTCCCTTTTATTTCCTCAAATATTCATTAAAGCATCACAAAATTTGGAACATTTTCAAAAGATCCAACGGAAGAAAGATCCCTTTACGTCCGCGTGACGTCAGACCATGGTCCGGCCCTCACTCTTGGGGAAGAGGCCGCCATGATTTGGCGGCATTGATTTGGCGATCAAAACATGGCGGAGGAAATCCAAAAAACTACATACAGGGAAATTTTATTTCGAGTTCTAAGAATGTTTTATGTGATCAAACTAAAACTTGGAATACAAATTTAAAAAATCTAAATTTAGCTTTTGAAAGGTGCCCATCGCCTGATTTCTAATTCATTTCCAGGAACTTTACGTCAATTAGAAATTTTCTCGATCTGGTATTATTTAACCATATTTCGCTTGATGACAAATATGATGCCTTTGAGACAAATTAGCTTTTCCAGCTAAGTTTAACTAATGATTGTCGTTGGTTTTACTTTTTCTTCTCCCCTCTGCGGTTGCCCAGGCTGACTGCTGCCCCTAGTACTCGTTCCTGCCCCAAGAGGCCCCCTCTGCCCCAAGCTCGGCTAAAAGCTGCCCCAAATTGGTAGGTCTGCCCCGAGGCTGCCCCAACGAGATCTCGTCGAAAACTGCCTCATTCTGCAGACTGGTTCGTCTACATGTTATCAATATGGTGGCATGCCTTGACCTCTAGTGGCCTGACAAAAATGGTTCATATATTTTCTATAGATATTTGAATGGGCTATACAATGCCGTTTACCGTTTTCGTTATCTGGCGTGGTTCTCGAGATCTTATGGGAGGGGGATGCCCGCCCCCGTCAATGCAGAGGTGTCTCATACCCCCATCAATGCCGGTGCTAAAGGTCGGAAACGCACAAAATGTCTATCTTCCGGAAAAGGTCAAGTCAAAGATTCCCTGAGGTAGAGGGTAATGGCACCATGAGATTACAAATAGTGCTGGGTATAATATAGCCTTCCTAAAAACAAGGGTCCTTCAACAAATTATGTGGAAAGGGAAGTTGGAGGAATTTCTACCAATATAACACCAAGGGTCACAAAGCACGTTGATTGTGAAATTAATAGTTTTCTTCGGGTTTCGGGCGGATATCAGAGGAGTTTAGCACACAGCCTTCTGATAATACTTTTTGCCGCACACCAGCAGCATGCCTCACGCTGATCCATTTCTAGCTTTCTTCAGCCAACTTCTGGCCGAAAACCTTCACGCTTCTGGCGGACGCAACTAAGCAACATATAGCAAAAGCACACTTTTTCTTTACACATTTTCCGCTTCCGATCAAATCACATTATGACTCCTTATATGTTGAACAACTTGAACGTGACCAAACTTTACGCCATATGGCACGTCAAACTTCCGTGCGGAGGTCACAAAATTGTACAGCATATGTGGAGTCCGCCGCGAAAGACTCGCTCTCAGGAAACCAGCCAGACCAGGACAACCAATTTCACCAATGCCAAGGTTACAACCGCCCAAATTTTTTGGAAATATATTCTATCTAAAGACAAAGATAATTCAAATAATAAGAACGTTGGCGAACCAAACCATGAGAAAAATATAAGCAATATCGAAACATACTGACTAAAATAATTAAAGATACTAAGCGAGATTATTATAAACACATGTTTGAGTTGCATAAGGGTGATGGAAAACAAACATGGAATATACTAAATGAAGTAATTAATAGAAAAACCTCTAAAACTAGCTCATACCCCAAAGTTTTCACTGACGAGAAAAATAAACGTTATGAAAATGAGGATATCTCAGATGGTTTCAACGATTTTTTTCTCTTCCGTAGGTTCGAAACTTGAAAAGGAAATCCCAGTGTCTGATGTAGATCCAATAAGTTATATTGAAAATTATACACATCCCCCACATCTTTCGGAACTCTCAACTAACCAGCAACAGATTGAGGATGTTATCAAATCGCTAAATTCTGTGGGTGGTGGCGTTGACGGCATAAATACTCATCTCCTCCTTTGCACTTACAAAAGATGCCTTGACAGCTTGACATACTTTTTCAACATTTGCTTGCAAAATGCTGTGTTCCCAGATATTTTGAAAATTGCATCGATTGTGCCTGTTTATAAATCTGGCGAAAAAGATAAATTCACAAACTACCGTCCCATTTCCTTGTTGCCCATTTTTTCCAAGATTCTTGAACGACTGATTTAAAATTACTTTTCGGATTATCTGACTCAACATGATATTTTGTACCCATTGCAATTCGGCTTTAGGAAGAAGCATAGTACCTATATGCCATTGGCGCACCTCTACGACAAGGTAACAAAATCTCTGGAAAACGGTCATGTTTCGTGTGGAATATATCTTGATTTGAAAAAAGCGTTCGACACGGTTAGTTTACGTATACTCTTACGTAAAATAAATAAAATTGGCATACATGGAAAATTATATAAAATCATTTGCTCCTGTGTATCAAACAAATATCAAAAGACAAGGATAAAGGAAACTCTATCAAAACCTAGAAAAATAGACACTGGTGTTCCACAGGGATCAATTTTAGGGCCTTTGTTATTTATAGTATATATTAACGACCTTTATAAAGTATCAAATGACTGTACATTTTACTTGTTTGCGGACGACACTGCTATTATCATAACAGAAGAAAATTCAGCAAAGCTTCAGCTTAAGGTAAAAAATATCCTGCCTAAAGTATCAGAATGGTTCAAAGCAAATCGTCTATCATTGAACGCGTCTAAATCCCATTATCAACTTTACTCTGGGTGTGCATTGGAAAATCTTGATGTGACTTTGAACAGTGTACAAATCAGGGATGCGGAGCCGAGACAATTTTGGACGGCTCCGGCTCCGGCTCCGGTCCGGGGTTATGATTTCGGCTCCGGCTCCGGGTTCAAGTGTCCTAACGGCTCCGGCTCCGGCTCCGGGAAAATAGTCGGCTCCGACCGGCTCCGGCAATGTACTTATATCCAAAATGTGATCGGAACGTTCTCAAGGGTGTGAAAGTCCATCAGATACAAAGTGACTATGTATTTGTACGAATGAAAAATGGCGACTGGATGAACGAACGCTCTAGACCAGATGCCAAAGGCCAGTGAACCTCAAAACTGGACCAACCTACACTGCAGTGCAGTCGTATGGCAAACTGCACTGCACTGTTATGGCAAACAGAAATATGGGTCAGATATGCCCGCAAACCCACATAAAAATTAAAGATACAACGATCAAGTAAAACTTGGACAGCCCGCAAAGAAAAACCTCGATGAGCTAACAGCAGGGTCGTTCAAATTTCTTTTCAGATTCGAACCCACTTTTTCCCATTATATATTCAATTCTAATTTCAATGAGCCACATTCCAAGCGTCTACGACAGCGGGAAAGATCGCTTCGACACGGTTAAATATTTCATGTTTCGGGCGCAATTGGCCACCCGGCGTTGCAGTCTCCCTTTGTTAAATTGGGATGAAAGGGGTGCATAACCTACCAGTAAAGACAGCCTGGCATGTGCGTGCGTATAAGAGCGGTAGATGGGATTTAACATGCAAGCATCTACTTGTCAGATGTATTTGCAGCGCAATACAAATACATGTTATTCCACAAAAGACCTGAAATTAAATTATTCAGCACCCTAGTACTCTAAATCCCGACAGAACAGGAATGCCTTCCGGAGGCGAACCTTTCTCTAGTAACTAACGCTGGAGAACGTCGTGAGGCAGATGCTTCTCCCTATTCTCCTGCTAACTATCTAAGAGCTCTGGTACTGATAAAAAAGATCCTGTTTCATATTTTTACCCTTTAGATGGCTCACGAAATCTTCCACCAGCTTCACACCACGTTCTGTGGGACCATTCACGACAGTAAGTTCTGGAATGCCTTGAAACAGGGGAAGCTATACCAGTCACCAGCTTCTCAACGGAGCCATTTCATGTCAGAATCTTTCAGATTCAGGCGCTCGAATACCATCCAGCTTTCAGGAATGAGAAATTGGGAGAGGCTTGGTATCGAGCCGAGCTCTTCATAGCCTCTGTCGGAAACTTTAGCCTACCTAACTGAAAGGTGGATGGTTTTGCTGTTCAGGCCAGGTACTGTATCACTACCTTTTTACCTTTAGCATTGTGATTCTTATTTGCGAGGCAGATTATAACTTTCTGGTCACAAATAACAGTTACGTTTGCACATTGACTTCAGCGCCTCTACACAATATCGGAGTATTACCTCGAATTGCGCAAGCTGGTTTACGTGTGGCTGTCAGGAGAGGTTGTCTCCAACAACTGTCTGTTTAGAAGACCCGGAGCTCACCAGCGAGCCATATTATGGAATATAGGACATTTATGGCATGAAGTGCGGGCTGCTACTGTGTCAGATTCCGTTCATCATTCCAGAAGATAGTTAAAGACAGAATATTATAATTTTTGGAGTTTAACAACGCATCAACTGCTCAGGTCATACGTCATCAGAGGAGAGAGGGAAAGAATTAGCTCGGGCTGGAGCAGGGCGCGAGATTCTGCCTCTGGGTGGGCTCGAACCCACGACACCCAGCACATAATGAATGTCATTCGCCAAGACGAGCGCAAGCGCTAACCGATTGAGCCACTCAGACTCCGAAATAGTTCGCGGCTTTCCTTATAAGTGGTTCTAATCCATGCATTTGGGTTCCTCCGTCGCGGGTAGTCAGCTTTAGAGCCTTCTATGAGCCTCAAAGCTATCCATAAAATGCAATGCAGTGCTTTCATTAAGTTGATATAGAAATCGCCCTGAATGTGCTGAAGTCAATTTGTCATCAGCTGTGGTATCTGTGCACAGAAAGTTATATTCTGTCGCGCTGGTGTAAACCACCATCGTGGAGGTAAGGAGCCAGTCGCACAACAATTGGCCAAAACAGCATACGATTCACATTTGACTAGGGCAGGCTTAAGTTTCCGATAGAGGCTATGAAAAGCTCTGTAAATGGTCGGTACTAAGCCTCAGCCAGCTTGTTACTCCTGACAGCTGGCTGGTATTCGATTGCCTGAATCTGAAATATTCTGACCAGAAATGGCTCCGTTGAGAAGCTGGTATAGCTTCCCATGTTTCAAGGTATTCCAGAACTTACTGTCGTGAACGGTCCCACAGAACGTGGTGTGAAGCTGGTGGAAGATTTCGTGAGCCACCTGAAGGATAAAAATATGAAACAGTATCTTCTTTTATCAGTACCAGAGCTCTTAAGTAGTTCGCAGAAGAACATGGAGAAGCACCTGCCTCACGACGTTCTCCAGCGATAGTTACTAGAGAAAGGTTCGCCTCCGGAAGGCATTCATGTTCTGTCGGGATTTAGAGTACAAGGGTGCTGAATCATTTAATTTCAGGTCTTTTGTGGAATAACATGTATTTGTATTGCGCTACAAATACATCTGACAAGTAAATGCCTGCATGTTAAATCCCATCTACCGCTCTTATACGCACGCACATGCCACGCTGTCTTTACTGGTAGGTTATGCACCCCTTATATCCCAATTTAACACGGGGAGACTGCAACGCCGGGCGGCCAATAGCGCCCGAAACATGAAATCTTTTACCGTTTTGAGGCGATCTTTCCCGCTGTCGTAGACGCTTGGAATGTAGCTCATTGAAATCAGAATTGAATACATAATGGCAAAAAGTGGGTTCGAGTCTGAAAAGAAAAAAAGTTTGTTTGAACGACCCTAAGCCAACAGTGTTCAACATCGAAAAACACATCAGATAGGCTGATGGCATAATTCCTTTTCGAGAAAAATCGGAACCCACCACTCTACTGCCCAGGGCCCAGCAGCTGGTTCGCTCACTATGGGGAGGTGGGAGCAAATATTTTATTGCTCGACAGACCTAGTGTAAACACCTTTTTCAAACAATTTATTCGGCCTTTGGGGGGCCAAAAGATAGTCTGCCCCCCTTCCAGGGCTTTGGGTGGGGGGCATGACCGGAATGGCATCCCCCTGCGTCTGTCAACAGGGGCGGATGCAGGCCGACGGTATGGGGTAAATCATGAAAAACATATGGTTTTTTAAGAAAATCGCCAAAAATTGGGCAGTTTGGGGGCAAATGCCTTTTTTGCCCCCCTCATGGATCCACCAGTGTCCGTCCATGCTTTCATTTGCTGCCAATTTCTGCCCATGCTAAATGGCCGGGGCGCATTACCTGCCCGAGAGTGAGACCGTCTACGGAACACCCTAGTTGCAATATTTCATTAATCTCGATATACATAACATATTGCGAAAATGTAATATTTCAGGTGAATAAAGGTGTTTCCTTGCGACATCTCACGAGGTAAAATGTGACCATTTCACGTTTGATTTTTGGTAATTTTAGAGCTCTTTGGGAGCCGGAGCCGGACCCTTTCTGCCGGCTCCGGCTCCGGCTCCGGCTCCGATCAAAAGTGTTTCGGCGGCTCCGGCTCCGGGCAAAATGATCGGCTCCGACCGGCTCCGGCTCCGGCTCCGGCTCCGCATCCCTGGTACAAATCTCAATGGCGAAAAATATACGTTATCCAGGAATAAATATTGACGAAAAATTAAAATGGGACTCTCATATTTCAAATTTATCCACAGTTATAAGTAGGAATCTCGGCATAATGAGCAGAGCTAAATTCTTTATGTCAACACGTGAATTACTTTGTCTTTACAATGCCTTAATCTTGCCCCATTTAAATTATTGCGCGCTTGTCTGGGGTAGTAATTATGAATCCAGACTAGATAAAATCATTAAACTTCAAAAACGAGCAGTTAGAATTATAACGAAGAAACCCTTTTACTATCCAACGAATGAACTATTTCTTGAGCTAAAAATTCTGAAGTTTCCAGAACTAGTATCGGAACAAAAAATAGTTATTCTATCAAATGTGTTGAATGGTACGATGCCAACTGTGATGTCTTCAATGTTTCAACTCCACCGAGCAAATAACACTAGACTAGTACAACATTTTGAAGTACCTTTAGCCACCACAAATTACAGAAAAATTTCTATTACATGTTCTGCACCAGAAATTTGGAATAAAACTTTACGTTCCAAATTTAGGACTACGGAAGATGTACCCCTAAACAAAAACACACTAAAAAATTATGTAAGGGATATTTTCCTTGCCAAATATAGAACAAATAATTAGTAACCAACGTGACCATGGCCGTGAAATTTATAGTGGGGGAAGACATGTGAACCTTGGTAATGGGGCTGCACATGGAAGACTGTAATTATGTGTCCCAATAAATGCTTCCTAGTGTATATGTGTGGGTTTGTGCGTGTTGCATGGACGTTGTGCGTGTGTGCGTGTACGTGTGGGTGTGCGTGTGGGTGGATGTGTGTGTGTGTGTGTGTGTGTGTGTGTGTGTGTGTGTGTGTGTGTGTGTGTGTGTGTGTGTGTGTGTGTGTGTGTGTGTGTGTGTGTGTGTGTGTGTGTGTGTGTGTGTGTGTGTGCGTGCGTGCGTGCGTGCGTGCGTGCGTGCGTGCGTGCGTGCGTGCGTGCGTGCGTGCGTGCGTGTGTCTGACTCCCTGCTGCGCTTGCTTGCTAGTTTGCCTGCTTGCTTGCTTGCTTGCCTATGCCTGCATGTCTGCCCTAATTTGCTTACTGCCTTCCGAGTCCTCTGGCGAATGTTACTAGGCCTCTATCTTTTCGCCGGAATCTCGGAGGGGCTAAAACGAATCTCCAGTTTAGGGTAGTCCCGTTTGGAAAAAGACTAACAATCTAACCGGTAATGAGCTAAATTATTGTGCATTTAACCTAAATAGACCTGTATTACTGCTCCCTGTATATTTACAGGGAGCTACTACAGGCAGTTTTTACTAACAGTATTGATATTTATTATGCTTTCTTTAAGTTACTTTCTTTTTCCTAGCAGGGCTTGCCGCGACCTGTAATATTTTATGTTCTGGTGGTGTTAACGTAAGGGTAATGTTGTCGTTGGGATCGCGGAGGGGGCACGCCTGGCTACCCGTTTAAATGGGTGGCGGAACTTTTCTAGCAATAGAATTGCATGAAAAAATTAAAAAAAAACAGAATTCAGACTCGTGACAAAAACCGAGCGCTAAGTAAAATTTTCCAAATAAAATCAGCAATATTCAACAGTTGAGGCCCCCACCCACGCGGCTCGGCACAGAGAGCCGAGTGCTGCTAACGTCGTGACCCTTCACCCTTGCCGTGGGGGAGGGGAGGGGTGCGCGGCGGTCACTGCACTGCTGTGGTCGCGGACTGCGTGAATCATCGGCTAGGCAAAAGCAGCAGCCGCAGCTGCAGCCCTGTTTGTCGAGCGGGAGTGTCCCCACCCCCTAACCGAACCAGACCGCCCCGCCGGCGTCCTGGCGCACCACGGAAAACGAGCCGCGGCAAGCACCATCCATCTGACATTTAAAACACCCCCACCGTACTTCAGGCTAGGTTTTGAGCAGCCTCATGGCCTAGCAGTAGAACCAAGAGGAAGTGGTCACCAATCGCGGCCTCCGACAGAAGCCTTACAGGTGTAACGAGCAGCTTGCTGTAATAATTGAGGCACTCTGATAGGATACAAGATAAAACTGTATCTTATGTTTTATCCTGTATCCTATCAGAGGAGGCACTCTGATATGATACAGGATAAAACTGAATCCTATGTTTTATCCTGTATCCTATCAGAGTGCCTCAATTATAGCAAACTGCTCGTTAACGCACTTACGCCTGAGAAAAAAGCGTGATTCAAAGCTTTAAACGTTCTATGATTTTTTAGCTTGTGAAATGTTATATAACAAATAATCCAAGCACAATAGCCCATTAGGTTTTCCAATATATGAACAGAAAATGCAACGAATAGTAAGAGTGCAAGAACATACATTGTGCTAAACAAGCGACCCATGATTAAACATAGTACTGCAAAATCGTACGACAAAAAACTGAGCAAGCGTCAAGAATGTCACCTCTGCCCAGTAGGCGGTTTCTCACTAAGCACACCGCCAGCCCTCGACCCGAGCTGGTGATATCGATCAATAGCATTGGAAATCACGCAGCAGGTCTGCGGCACCTTCAGCACATATTTCCTCACTCACTGGCTTTATGGTGAGCGCCTACCAACTGGAGAGGCACATATTCATATTAAGAGACGGCCAGGCCCTGACTAATATGTGGGTGGAGTTTCAGGCAATTTTGCAGGCCCAGGCCCGGCCCGGCCGGCAGCTGATTTTAGAAGCCCGTCAGAAGCCCGGTTTGGGAAGAAATGGATTATCAAGCCCGGAAGGCCCGGTATCATGGAAAACCATTAACGACTAAATACAACATTTATTTACTTTAAAGCTGTTTCAAATATATGTTTTAAGCAAATTTATCCTGTAAAAACTTTTGGTTTCACCCAAAACCATATTAAAAAGGTGCATGTAGCATCAGTAGCCTCAGCTATCTTAATAATTCAGCAAAAATGATACTGAAAAACACAGTAGAAACATGGCTTGCTTATGATGCAAGCTACTTCAGTTAATACCAGCATCACCTTATAAAAACAAAGGGCATTCTAGATAGAGGTATCACATGGCAGCTATAAGAATCGGGATGAAATAAGTCCACCATGTCAGACATTTCTTCCATCTTTGCACTTTATAAACCATTATATGCTGGCACGAGCCTCACAATGAGTTCCAATAATGTTTATGAATAGAGGAGAGAGCAGTGACAAGTTTTCAGCTAAAACTTTCAGAATATCATGCGGAATGGCTGGAATGAACCAAAATCCTTCACATTGTCCCTCAATTGAACATGTGAACATTTTCTTTAGTTTAGTCACTAAACAGCTGGAAGATAGTCAAAGATTGTCTGCTGGTCAGCCCGGTCTGCAAAGTAGGTAAGCCAACAGGCCAATATGAACAAGGCCCATCAGCCATATACAATTATCAAACCACCAGCCATAAAGAACTATCGATAAGGAACCACTAGTTTTCCACAGGTTTCACCAAACATTGAATAAAAATATCACCAATCTCCACCAAAAATTAAATCGACACAAAAAAACCAATCCCATCCACACACCATTTGGCTGACACTATTCTGTTTGTTTTGTGTATTTACTGGCTTGCGCTTGTAGGTATCTGAAGCGCCGCTGTCACATTAGAGCAGCATTTATGAAAACATTTTCACCAAAATTTACCAGAGTAGTAAGTTTATTTCAGCAAAATATTCCAAGACTTTTAATATTCATTTTAAAATTTCACACATTTAAAAATAACACAAAGTGTGGCATTTCTTTGTCCTGAGAATAGGCCACTTTTGTGCACTTGTTTCATATATGACGCTTTTCTGGCTTGGCTTACAAGCTCTCAAGGTCGCGGAATCTGCCATAATTATATTCTGTTTTGGTTCTGTATTCCTACGTTTCTGTACATTTTAGTGTGGGGGAGGAAGTGTAAAGTAAAGGATCTTGGGAAGGAAGTGCTGTTATGTTTAAAGCTATAATAGAAGTTGTATTCATAGAGGCCAGGAAGTATCTCCACAAGGAAAACAACACATAATGTCAAGTATATTCATGTTTGGTGTAATTTCAAAGGTTCCTTCTAAGGCACTGCTCTCCCCAGTATCTCCCCACAACTGACTAATTTATGTTTTAAGTACTTCGATCAAAAACATGTTTTCTTTGTGCCTATTTCCTTGCTTATACTAGCTTTTCTGAGTGGATTCTGCATCTTTGGGCAATAAAGAGCAAGATGAAGCTGTGAAGGGTCGGTCAAACTTATCAACATTTGTTCTGCAGCTAGAGTACCAGGCCAATTACAATTATGGGCTCCCACCAGATAGTTTGTACCTGACACATTTACTTCACCATTTTCGTAGAGGACATGGAATGGCTCCAAAATAACATTTTCTTTACCTGGAGCAGAAATCTTCTGAAAGAATTTTCTAGCTAGAGCTATGTTTAATATCAATATGTTAGCAGCAAATTGGTTAAATGACTTCCTTGAAATGGTATACTGACAATATGGAAGTAACAAATATGCTATCACAATTTATATTTGTTCACCCATATAACTTGAAGATTTTGAAGTAATCAGGATATTCATAAGATGACAGTACGGCATGGATGGCAACTGAGGCATTATTCAATATTTGATTTTAAATATGATTCAGGTTTAAGTAACTGCTTTGACCCTGGCAGAGTAACAGATAGAAAGCTAGAGCTTCATGCTTACATCCTGATGTATGTCTAAAAGTCTCAAAATTAATTATAAATGCATTTGAAGAGCTCTGGCATGAATAAGATTATGTTTCAGTGAAAAACTAGGTCTGTACTGAAAAAGGCTTATTTAACTTACAGAAAATTACTGAAGTCCCAGTTCAGTTGAAGCCCGAATGAGCCTGGGTGAAGCCCGTTATCAGCCCGGCATTGGCTTAAATCATGCCTTCAGGCCCGGTCAAAGCCCGCGGGCCTGGGCCGGGCTTTGCCCCGGCCCCGGCCTAGAAAGTCCCACCTCTACTAATATGTCAATTCCTGATGGATGCATCCAAAACTTCATAGGGCCACTTTGGGTCGACGGCCACTTAGAACAAAACAACGAAAATGGAATCAAACCGTTCATTTAACTCCTCTCAGCTTTTTAGCAGGCCCTACATGCCCAAACTAATGTCCAAACGCAATGGAAAATTGGTCTTAGTTTCGAGCAGAGCTTCAGAAATACAAATATCCCGATACGTATCAGGCCGCATGTGATTACAGTGCGAGTGGGTTGTAATGACGTCTTCGTTACCCAAGCACTGATCCCAACAAGTTTCAATGCTGAAGCACCACCAGCGGCGGATGTAGCCAGCAGGTTGGGGAGCAAGCCAAGAGTTTAAGCACCAAAGCCTTGCTTATAAACTAAAAATGAGCCGGGGCGAAAAGGAGGTCGACAGCTTGGGTGGGGGGCAAAACATAGTTTTCCCCCGACCTTTTCCGTGTGTAAGGGGGGATAAATGTTTTTGCCCCCCCTGGATCCGCCACTGAGCGCCACAGCTCTGTCTTCCACAACCACACAATGACGATACACAAAACACATCGGACCGGTATCAGCTGCCGGAACAAATCAGCACACCTATAAACAAAACGTTAACATCCCCAACAAACGGGCGTTGCCCGCACACAAATAGGGTTGTCCAAGCTTTTTAATAAAAAGCTCATCTTTCAGAGGATTCGTGGAGAATCGCTCGGCTTTGCAAGGAGCGTGGGCGCAACCAAATCCTAAGCCCAAAGACCTATTGGTTGCACAGGGAGGAGTTTCCACACAGCGAGGCGTTGGACTTTCACCGACTACTCCCCACTCTACTTTTGGCCGGTGGCGGTGCTCGTGATAAGTATCCCACATCTTTCTTGTCCGTGTACTATCGGACACAGTATTCCCTGTCCTTCACTGCCACTGATGTTTTCAGGCTAACACGATAAGAAGCATCTCTAGTATCTACTTCAATCAGTAAGGCGCGCCTTGACAACTCTGGTGAGTGCAAGAATGTTAATGAATGCTGGCCATCAGCATAGAGAATACCCCCATGTGGTATACATTGTGCTAAACATCGTCTCAGGCATTACAGTTTCAAGAGCATTCGTCTCGACTGAGCATGCCAGAAAAGAAAAGAAATATAACGAACTCGCCTTACGTCTGTTCGTAAATGAATCCAACATAATGCACTTAACGACTCATAGCTAACTTCGACATGTGGTCTTCAATTTACAGGCACTATCAAAGCAGATATGAGCGATTTGAGTACCGCCACTTCAGACCCGGCTGACGAAAATTAAATATGTCCAGCGGAGTGCAACGTAAAAAACGGCCCATGATTGCCGAATCGATTCTCCTTTTTGTCTGTACGCATAATATAATATCTGCCGTTATACTTCTCTAACGCTAAATGCATTTGAAATTACAAACAGCGAGGGGCTCTGACCGCATGTGGACGAAGAAAGAATGCGGCATGGAGTTTGAACCCAATGCTTACTTGTTTATCATGAAAAACACACGGAAGGAACTCTGGCTTCGCCTTTTCTTCCGTCCCAAATTATGTTTCTGCGGAGATAGCCCTTCCTGAGCACACTACTCTCTACGCCTCTGAGTTGCTTCCCGCGTGCTGGTGATCTCACGGCGGCCATCACGAAGCAGTGGTCGGCGCACAGTGGTCGGAAACGGCCTCACGGATGGCCTCCGAGGTTTTTGTTCATGTTCATTTTGCTACAGCGCTGAAACGGCCGAACCGAGTCACTCCAAATTTTCAGCAGATCATGCTACATCAATTGCAATGGGAGATGTATGCTTAAGTTGGTTCAACTAACACCCGCACTGGAGAGGGGTCTGGCACTAACGCGCCGTGTAGGGGCGTGGTAGGCCCCCTCTAAGATCTCGAAAACTAAATGACGCCGAAAAACTATTTTTGGAGGGTGGGTGGGGGCTATGGTGATCTACATCATGGCAAATTTTCATTGACCTAGGTCAATATATTCAAGGGCAAACGATGTCATAAACGTCAAATATTGGCCATGCTGGGGACCTATTGGGAAATACCGTTATTAAGCAGGAAAATGACGGGAATGAGCTAAAGACAGACCAGGGTCATTGAGGGAAGGTCGCAAAAAAGCTTTGCCACAATTTTGGGGTCAAGGTCATCCAAGGTCACTGACCTATGAGGTCACAATATGATGATGTACAGATGATGTACACTTTGACTAACACTTTTGCCAGTGTTTGGTGACAAATGAGGATTGACCTTTAAAAATGACCTTTAACCTTGACCTTTGACCTTGATCTTACATTCAGGTACCTTAACTGTGACTTCATAAAATAATACACCTCCGACCGGGTAACGCTATTTGACCGGAAGCGCTGGGGTCAATGACCTTGAAAATTCTGATATGACCTTGACCTGTGACCTTCGACCTTAACCTAGTCCTTCCTGTGAGGTGACCTTGGCATATTATCCCGGTTATATGACGTTATGACGTCACCACTCGGTATCCAATGCAAGCGAACTGGTCCTACCGCGCGATTGTGGCAATCTCAAAATGCAGGTCTGGCTTTGAAAGCCTATACGTCACAAAATTTTCGGCATATTTTTTTAGATATCTTCACCAATCGATGCACCGTTAAATTCTCTCGAATGTAGCCAAATATCGTTTTTCAGCTCTACGAGCTGTTCTTACGCCACCTCGGAAACAGGCGAGGGAGCCTCCGAGGTTTTTATTTACACTCCCCACAGGTGGCTTCACCGTCGTAATGGACAAAGTGATCAAACTAAAGGAACGGTAAGATAAGAAAGAAAGTAGGAATACAGGAGGTCCCCCTCTAGTGCTCTTGTTAAGCAAATGAATTGACCTAACCCGACCCCTAACGACCTGGTCAGGTGTGCTGGCTCTGCATACAAAAGGGCATACCCAGCCTGTTCTCAGACTAATCATCTAATCGGGCTAAAACAAAATACATATTGCCATTCGGAACCCCTGAGTGAAATGAGTTTGTGAGCTGCTTACCATTTGCTACTCTCGTTAAAATTGATGTTCCCAGAAGTCAAAAAGGTCACGTTGAATGTTTGCACGATAATATGGGTTTCTTTCATATATTCAGACGGCAGGAAGATCAAGACAGTAGTTATCAGTGTAACCCTCTCATCATAGCATATCGAACCATGTGCAATATGAGCATGGTTTATGCATGGGTGGCCTTGACCAAGGGTGATTCTGGGTAAAGGCAAGATTCTGGGCTGGCAAAATTTTATAAATTTTTTCCAGCTTGTTTCCAGTACGGCTGCTGGAGTCCGGAGTCTCACTAAAGTCCTCAAGGGACTTGTCACGGAGACCACGACCCCACCACCCGAACGAGAAACTCCTACAATGAAGGGATAATTTAGAAGCCAAAGTTTAACGTCCCACAAAGCACAGGGACGGCCACCTCGCTCAGGTTACCCTCTCACCAGTCGGTTGCCAGCCGACCTACGTCGGGCAAATTATTGAGCACCGGAGCGTCTCAGGGGAACCGATCCCAATCCTGGACATGCACTGCCACTGCATGCTTCTGAGCAGCGGGCCGGGGCCCAACGCTCTACCAACTGAGCTACCGGGGCGGCTATGAGCTTACAATGAAGATAATGTGCATAAAGGCGAGCAAAACGACATGAGAAGCACCTGATAAGCGTTCCCCGCACCTCGCGGGCGGCCGGCGGGCTGTGGCGAGCTGAGGAGGCGCCGGGTGGCGGGCGGGCGGGCGGCGGCGGGCGGCGGGCGGCCCGGTACAATTTACACTGTGGACAATTTTGCGCACATTTGCGCACTTAGCTCTCTTCAGGCCTTGAAGGAGAATTAATTGACCTATGTTTCCACAAAAAAGTTAATTGGCGGAAACGTAACTTCTTTTTGTCTATTCAAAGTTAGCGAATAGTTTGTAAGGTGGACTTATGAAATGGGTAATTAAAACGCAGATTATATACCTTTATCAAAATTCAAATATACAGATAACGCTAATCATCTTGAAGTTCGCATTATGAGGAACATTTTGATATTAATTATTTCTAGCCTGACTCAGTTTTGACGTTTATTATTCAAAGTTAAAAACTCGGATCTAGCATACGCATCGAGTGCCTTACTTCTGGATTTCATCATCGCCTTACTTTGATGAGTAATAAGTGCATCTTTCAACCAAATTAGCTTGATAATAGTGGTCATTCAGAACATTCGGGAACAATTTTCTTCACATCGGCAGCCATAAAACCCCTGAATTCCAAAATCCGAAAAACGGCCCCGTGGCCACCCACGACAGCGTTTCCGACCACAGTGCGGCGGTGCGGCGGTTGGTCGGCCCGGCGCGGCGGTTCGACGGTTCGGCGTGACCCCATTTCGTGTGAAAATAGGCATATTTCCCCTGGAAACGTAGAGGCTTGAGACAGGTGCGGTATGAGACCAAGGCTTTCTCGGCATGCTCTAAGAAACTGGCATTTAAATTCAGCCCCCTTCTATTACAGACGTGCTTCGTTCACTTAACACGCGCATTGACGGGGGTACCCCTCCCCCTCAAGTTTTTCGGATAACATAAAAATGGCGGCGTGTCGCGCCGCCGTACTTGGCATACCTTTTCTCATCATGTTTACAACTTCTGTAAAAATTTTAAGGTTAGGTCATCCCAGGTCAGGCCACCAGTACAGGTCAAGTGACCTGACCTCAAAAAAAGTTTAAGATAGCATAAGTCGGTACAGGGTGAACTTATCCGATTGAATTTCATATCACATAATAAGCCCACCGAGTTCTCTAAACTATGTTCCGGTATTTTTGATATCGATGACCTAAGGTCAGGTACGAGGTATGACCTCTCCATTGGAAATACATGGAAAATGGTTTTGACTGAATAACTCAGTAAAGGATGGTGATAGGGCGTTTATTTTAGCTGCATTAGATTCGCCTTGTCTTTGCGGTTCTAATGATATGCATTTTATATAATTTGACCTTGACCTGACCTCAGGTCAGGTCAAATCCTTGATTTAACCTAGCAAGGTCAAATTATACATCATTCGATTCGGCTTGCTGCGACGATTCATATGGTTTAATTCGTTTTGCTCTATCTGTACTTGTTCAGATGAAATGGCCGAAAACCTTCATTTACATGTTATCCCTATGACAGCATGTTTTGACCTCTAGTGACCTTAAATGTGACCTGACAAAAAATGGTTAAAATATTTTCAATGGAGAAGTGGATGGGCTACCCAACGCCGTTTACCGTTTATCGCTACCTACCGTGGTTCTAGAGATCTATCTGTTAAGTGTATGTATAGGAAATGTGTCATTTTGAGTAACACTTGAGATAAATTTTACCACATTTAAGCACAATTGCATACCTTTCAGGCTAGGTCAGTTTTATGAGAAAAATAACACCATTCTTAAAGGGAATGTGGCATCTTTATAAAGTGATTTTAACTGAGATAGCCAAGTTGTAAAGCATGCCGGAAAACCCGGTACTTAACATACCATTTGTCATGGAGCTGGAAATTTCCGTAGAGAAAGGCTAAAAACCTACCTGAAATGTACCCAAAATGAAATGTACCCCAAGCAGCCAGCCGCAGTTATCAGCTGTTGGTGTGACGACATGCTGACGTACGGGGAGTAGTCAGCCTAATGAAACCCTTCGAATATGGTAGTTGCTGCCAGCTCATGACGTCATGTACAGGCAGAGGTTTATTTCTTGTCCGAGAGGAGCATTTTAAATACAAAAATGCTGATCTTACTCTACTTTTTTCAGAAAAATCGTGGACATTTCCATGATTTTCGGCTAAAAATACCCCTAATTACAGTAAATTCCGGGATTCGACCAAGGTGCCACATTTCCTTTCAAGGGAATGTTAATATACTGAAATGGGTTATGTTATGTGATTCAAGGGAACGAAACTAATACTATTTTAGGCCTTTTGACATTATCCGAAACACCGTTAACATTGATAATATGGTTTGAAGAGTTATCAAAATGGGAGGTAGCACTATTGGGAAGATCGAGTGATGGCAATTGTGTGTTTCTGTTTTTTTAATGTTTTAATCGATGCCCAGTTACGATGCCCAGTGTTATAACATCCATTGAAAAAGAATATCAAAGAGATTCCAAACATCGGAAAAATACCTTGTTGTACCTTACCAGATGCTAAACCTTATCGAGAAAACCAAAAACCAGATTCATTATTAGTTCTGGAAAAAAAGATGTTGAAGTCCTATCCTATTTGTCAATGGTTTCGGATCGGATTTAGTAGTCGGGGAGGGGAGAAAAAGACGAGGTGGTGCCAGGTTAATCACTGTGGTCGAACAATAGATATTCCCGTCAAGGGGCCATCGCGGCACCCTAGGCCGCAGGCCGACCAAGAGCAGCAGCACAGTCACTTCCTGTCCACTTGTGCAGCTCACAGTTATCGATGGCTGACAGGTTCCCACGGGAAGGTGCCTCTTCAGAATCATCGTCACCTTCTTAACAAGTGAGGGATCAAACTCAAAAGGCTAAGGAAGGTTATACCAGTATTCAAACAAGATAATCATACATTTTCAACAAGCGAGAGATTATATCTAGGAAGTTCCCAGGGTGCTCTTCTATCCATTGAACAGCGTGAGTGCCCTACGCGATAAGCATGCCATCAGAATCCCTACCAGGCATTAAGCCGTAAGAGGCACCAGGATGAGCCCCGACAAAACATTTCACACGGCGCAAAAGCTGGCTGATGGAGCAGCGGGAGTCAGCCCTACGCTTCTTAAACCCGACGATATACTGTGAGAAAACCTACCAAAAATACAAGCGTCCTCTATTCACAGCAATTGCGCTTGCCAAATTGAACCATTCATACATCCAGTTAACATGAGAACACGGCAACAAGCTTTTGTGATTTGCGGGCCAGTCTTGGCTAGATTTTGGGGTCTTAGTAACTATATTTATATTGATATTGCAGCGTGTTGCCGTGACTTGAGCAACGTTGTTTTATGGCATGAGAAATACATTCATCCTGAGATACATGATCAACTGTTACGGGGCATCACCAAGAGGAAGGGGAAGTTGGGGAGCCGCCCCCCTTCCCAGTGTCGGAACGTGGGAAGCTGCCCCCTGGGGCAGTCGACGAGCCCTTAAACCCCAATGGGTCATTCCACCATAAATCGACCAAGGCATAAAACCCTTCTTGGTAAGAGTTTAAATAGGGGTGGTAATTGACTCGCTGACTATATTTTGAAAGAACATGTAATAATGAAATAACTGACATTTTGAATTTACACTCAGTATCCTGGCGCAAAACGGTTTTGAACTCTGGTGTGCACAGGGATAACTACTATTACAATATCTAAAGCAGAGGCGGATCTGGGACAATATTTGGGGGAGAAGGGCTAGGGGGTTTGAACCTCCCCGCCATTGCCTCAAAACGGCCTCTGCCTATGCATTAACTATAGGCACTCTAACATCAGGAGGGGGGCGGGGGAGGGCTTGAGCCCCCTGTCCCTCCTTGTATCCGTCACTGATTGAAAGTATACAATGGGCGCATTGGTACACCTGGAAAATGAGCCTGGAACAATAAATAGACCTTATTTATCGGGTGCGCAACCTTTCAGACCCAGTGTATGGTGCCAAAGAGCAATACATTGTACACCCTTTGCCTTTCCGTAGTATGAATGTACTCGAACATTGGTTGCGCTAAAACAAAACCACTAGGATGATAACTCGGAACCTTACTTGAACCATGAAGCGGGAAGAAAATAACAACCTTACTTTCCTATTAACTCACTGTTCTTACAAGTTTGAAGCTGTCGGGAGCCAGAGCAGTCACTGATTCGCGTGTCCCCCATTAGGCATGATATTGATCATCCTCACATCGAACTACCAGCCGCGAGCCGTGGTGACGTCAACAACTAACCTCTGAGCATCTGGAACGAAGAGGCGAACGTGAGGTTGAGTCCCACGTACATGGTGCTGGTGCCAACCATGTCGCACATAGCCGGAGGCAGGAAGATCAGGGGTTAAACCGCAGGTTCCCGTTGGTCAAGTTGCTCTGTTCGATGCGCTGCTGGCCGCCAAAGCGCTTGAAGATGAGGTAGATTATAAAGAAGGCGTACATACAGCTGAATTCTCCGACAAACATGCTGCATGCTTGTAGAAACGGGTGGTTGAAGTGTTTGACTTTTCCCTCGCTGTTCTTGCTGGTCAGCCTGTCAGCCCATCTGTCGAGCACGGAAAAGCTGTTGCAGGCGGATAACAAAGTCATCATTCACCCAGGAGAAGAGGCAAAAGAACACAGCATCGCTACAAAACATTACATACGCACGGGCAACATCCATGACGAACGCGCACTAGCAGACAATTACTATGCACTGGCGCAATTGGGTGTCGTCATTTGAGTGCAGAATACCAAGGAAGTCCACGGTCGGTTTGCTCACAAAAGAAAAACAATTTCTGTAAAGGTGTGGGCTTGAGGGCAGTGGCGGATCCAGGGGGGGCAAAAAGGCATTTGCCCCCCAAAATGGAAAAGCTCGGGGCAAAACTATGTTTTTGCCCCTCCCCAAAGCGATCCACCTCCATTTTAGTTTATAAGCAAGATTTTGGTGCTTTAACTCAACTTCAAACACAACCAGTCCAGTGTAGTCCAGTGTAAATATGTGGCCTTGGATAGGAAAAAGTATCTTGAGCCCATGTATTTCAGCCCGTGACGTGTTTTATTTTTTGTTTTTTTTTTTTGCTTTTTGCTCACATAGCCACGTCTGCCGGCACGTCATATTGTAGCGCAATTTTTCAATGCGTGACGTTTTTTCTTTTTGACTTTTTGCCCCTCCCAAACTGACCGGCTGGATCTGCCACTGCCTGTGGGTTTATCACTACAAAAGGCACATGTTGCACACTAATTATATTTTCCAATATCTCTAATGATCCATTGAAAACGGTAGGTACTTCCCGTTGCATGTAACCCCTAGCTGTTATATTGTAGACGCATGATTTAAGCAGTAATATTCCATACGCTATGAGCAAAGACGATAGAACTGATGGGCATGGATCAGTCTCCTCCCGACTTTAAAAGAGGGCATCCTGCGAACTCAAGGATAACTTTAGCGTGTGCACACTGCACGGTAGGGTACATCGTCAAGCGGCCAAACAATCAAATCTCAATTTTTCAGCATGGGCAGATCCGGTTGTAAAACAAAATTTTGATCGCGGATTTTCCCTTTAACTTTTTGATTGAAGCAAATTATTGGGGGAAAATACATTTTCTTCGCATAGCTTTCGCATAGGAGGCAATTCTAGTTGGTCGTAGTGTCAGTGCAGCCACGTGGAACAACTATACATTGTCATCAATCACTTCACAAAACATAACTGCAAGCCGCTGCACTTTCTGGCTTTTCTCTATACTCATTGCGCACACTTTGAAGACCAAGTTAATACTTAAGCTACCTAAGGAGCGGCTCCATGCAAGCAGTGGCGCCGCCGCCGTGGAGGCCACAGCCCCCATGGTCGCAAGTCCATGTGGGTCTGGCCCTTATGAAATTTTGGGAGGTCCTACGCTGGACTCAGGAGGCCGCCTTCGATGCTGGGAGCCTTCGGCAGCCCGAAATGTCTGACAAGCTATAAACATGTAAAAAAACAGGCACACACGATTATCTATGTAATGTTGGAGCTCCCTTCAACGGTATGGGGAGGTCCCCAGGAAGTTGAAAGAAGTCCCTGTCAACTTAGTTTAGAGTTAAAAGTGGTCATCACCAATATATAATTGATATTATGCTAAAACTAAATGGTCATTTAACGATAGCCTGAAATCGAAACCTAACATTGCGCGTGCTTGTTTGAACCACCCGAGGAAAAGCTTTCATTTGAGCCCCAAATAATTGTTCTATCATACCAACAAAGCGCCTGTGTGGGCAAAAAACGAGCGGGCACCTGATACCGAAAATTTCGAGGTAAAATTATCATAGACCAAACCTTAATGCCGCGGACCGCTAGGGATGTGATATTCTCACTTTCTGCAGGGCATTCACAACGCTGAAACTGCTTGGCATGTTTGAAAGCCAAATTTACTATGAAATCCGCAGATAGCTCATAATCTGGAAAACATTTTGTCTACATGGACAGTGAGGTTATACCTTTTTAGCTTACGCTTTGGACATTCTAAATATCGTATTTTCTATGCAAAACTGTTTATACTATGACTTGAAATGAACAAAGGAATAAGCACGTTGAGATGACAGCTTTTTTTCGTGTAGAAACCTTTTCGCTTACATTTGAAAGTTTTCGGTCGTAGTGGCTTCGTATAAATTCAAAGAAGGCTCCCCACGGCTGAGAATTCCATTGTTTTTATTTTGTCTCCTTATCACCCGTCATTTCCGATTTAGAACTGAAAATGTGCAGAATCTACAAATTGGCAGTGCCTATCTTGAACTGCTCTCAGTGCTGGCACGTGCCTGACAGAGCGATTGTGACATCACATCCGGCTACGCCCCGCCCGGCGGCCGGGGCGCAGCCTCCATCGCCAACTATCGGCAGAACACGCAATCACTTAAACCGTCTACAACCTTTTTTGATCGTCGGATGCTGACCTAATGATGCCACCTGTGCAAAGAGAACACTTCTCGAGTTATGCTGTATAATTTTCTGGCTGATCCTGATCGATATTTTTTGCTACCTTAAGAAAATGTGATTTGTGTGGGAGTTTTATTTTCAAAAGATATAGCTAACACAACGGTCTCACGGTGTTGTTGGGACCAGCTACAGCCGTATTTTTGTGATCAGAAGGTCGCAGAAGCCTGATAGTTTACAGTGACATACTTTTACTATCAATGGCTAGGTGTGACTCTTGTTTAAAATAATGTCACGTTTCAGGCAAGATTCCCGTATGCAGCGACATGGAGAAGTTCCATGTTTCAGCACGCCTGAGATCGACATGACACGCTAAAAGAAGGAAATAATCATGGGTTCCCGGGTTCCAATCAATTCTAAAAAGTCACTTTTAGGGGTTTTATCCCGCTTTTTTAGGCCCGCTGCATCGCTTTGTAATACCCCAAACTAGGCTAGAAAAGCGGTAACCTATTAAATACGTTTGACAAAAAGACTACCGTTTTTATAGGCACGCCCCATTAACAGCGCTTTTTTAGAGAACTAATGCAACAAGAAATTCACGTGTAATTCAGTTGTTCAGTGTTCTCCTGCTGAAGTTAGGATGCACGTTCCGGGACATCTTCACGCCTTGCAACAGTTTCTTCTGAGCTGGTCGTCCCTGGTAAGAATCATGCTGTACTCTGTGATGGTGCCTGCTCTCGGCCAGGTCGTTGATCACTTTGACATTATGCACAAACTCCTCAGTTTGCTTGTCCTGCTGGTCCTCACCTTCACGGTTCGCATTCCTTCTCCGGTCACTTCCAGTCGACTCCTAGAATGGAGAAAAGCACGAAGGAGTTGGGGGCGCACAGGTCGGCCTGTTCGGTCTTTGGATTGGAGTTTTAGGGCACGTCAGCGGCTAAGGCTATATGTGACCGTGAAGCCGATCGGGCCTTGAGGTGAGCTCCTTGTTCTCGGAAGGCCTGCTAGAGATAGGGTGCCATAAACCGAAGAGTGTTGTGGGAATGACTGTGGAAGGCCAGAATTTCGAACGATCCGCTTGACCTGGTCACCGAGAGCGTCGTCCACGAAAGGTAGAACAAAGGTAGAACGTGCCACTTCTTCTGGCCTTCCCATGTGGGTGGCGTGGAGAAGCGGCACGTCCCTGAAGGATATTTTGGTCAGATCCGCGCTGGAACCAGTGTAGTGCCCTGGGGGAGGCCGTTTCTGCGACGCCTGTCATGCAGGTATCCATGGGAAGTGTCATGCCAAAAATGTAAATTATAGGATAGATTTTAAGCTTTGCGAACCAGGCAAGTCGTTTTATATCGGTGAGAGCCAGAGGGCCGTTAGACTAAGATTTAACGAACACTTAGGTGACGCTAGATATAAGAGGCATGAAACACTTTTCGGGCAACACAGATTAACCACGCATCCGAATGATGAGCTGACAGCAGACAACTTGAGCATCAAAATTCTAAAATACGCCAGTGATGGCCCGAACAGAAAAATCGCAGAATCATTCCTTATTCGGCGCTACAGAACTACTCTAAACACACAAATATCTTCCTGGCCAATCTTGCGGTAAATTCGACATACGGACACCAACTCAGGCGCATGCTCAGACATATAAACACACCACACACGATGTTCCCTTTCTCCTTCGGCAAGAGAGGTTATTGGGACTGCCGACACATTTTGCTTCGACCAAAAGTTTACCTTAGGCCTCCAGTTACTCGGTATTTGGAAAATGTTTACCTCAGGCCTCTAGCCACCTCCACCTTTCACCCCTCGCCTGACGACGGTCTAAGACCGAAACGCTGCTTTTACCTCATCCCACGCTTCTTTTTTTCTTATCTTTACCTGGACGTAGCCTTTTTTGGGCTTTTTAGGGTTTAGACGTTTTAGTTTCTGGACTTTGGCGTTTTAGGCTGCCAGTCTTTTAGCGCTTTTACTGTCATCTGTATCATCTTTTTAGGGTCCTAGGTCATTCCCACAACACTCTGTGAGCTCCTTGTATCAGGCTCTCGGGGGAATCGTGCTCAGGCCAGGTGTTGGGCAGGCACGGCTGGTATACCACCGAGCCAAACTGCACCCTCGCCCACAAGCCCCTTGAGCACGACTCCTCCGAGAAGCCCAGCTTCAAGCTCACCTCCAGAAGCGAACTTGCCGACCAGAGCGGCCACACCTCGCGCCGAATGACCTCAGATGTCGGCGCGCCCTAAAACACCAATTATGATGATGAGCGGCCACAACACCTCTATGCTCTTCACAATTGTTGGAGTCGACCAGAAGAGCTGGCGAAGGATTCCGAGCCGTGAGCGAGGGCCAGCAGTACAAGAAAACTGAGGAGTTTTCCAAAATGTCAGGGACCAATGACCTGGCCGAGAGGTCCTGCGGCACCAACACAAAGTACATACATCAGGATTCTTACCAGGAACGACCAGCTCAGAGGAAATCTGCTGCAGAGCGTAAATATGTCCCGGAACGTGCATCCCAAACGAACGTCACCAAGAAAACACTGAACGACAAAAACTACTGGTAGTTGTGGGTCAAGGGTTTGCACCGTATCAAGCACTTGAGATAATATAAACAGAGAATCTAGGCCGGCGGTGTCGTCTGTAGCTTGGATGCGTTGCGAAGGGAAAATCATCAATGCTTATTGCGAGGACTGTGCAATGGTATTGTAATGTGTTGTGTGTGAAGCGTTTTGTCGTATTCGTCCCCTGAGAAGCGAAATAAATGAGGCGTGTCTACAAAAACGACAGTCTTTGCCAGACATATGGGATAAGCGAGTTGCACAGCCTGGTTTCAGGTATTTATGGGCCAGGGGATATGTTCACTCCCGGTTAGTTTATGCTCACTCTGGCCAGTTTTTGAGTCTCCAGGAAACCAAAACCAGCTCTGAGTGGGATTTAGGCCAAATAATGGGAATCTGATGGGACTATTTTGCAAACCCGAGGGTGCAAGTAAAATGGGAAACTCTAAGAGGAGGGGTAAAGTGGGGGATGTTTGACAAAAAATTGGTTATCGCAGAAAGCGTCCGTTTGAAAGCATGCGATAAATCATTTAAGAAACTTGAGACCAAATAAATAACATGCTTGAAATGCTACATGTTTGATAAATTTGACGAAAAATTGCTCTTTTACCCCCTTGATTGCCTTGACAGGTGCGACAGGCGCGAATCCGCGCGCAAAGCACTGGAATTTGTGAGGGAGGGAAGGCAACCGCGCTTACTTTTCGGTCAATGAAGATTAGGCATGAGGTGGTGTGCAGTGTTTTTTTTTTGCATACTAGTTCCACAAAACTAGCATTACCCGACCGATTGAGAGAAGATTACATGGCCAACGTGGCTTCGGGAGAGGCAGTATGACACCTGCCTCCCTCCCTGGAATCACGCCTGCGTCATTGAACCACCATTGAGCCGAACAGAATTCAGCATCGCAGAAAACTTAACAATAATCCAACAATAACTTGGCAATCATTGATCATAGGTATCATACATTTCACTTCAAAGGGCCTTGAGAAACTATGACACAATATCAGCCCCAAGCATAGAGTTGGTTTTTATGTATGATCCATTTTTTAACTAAAATAATACCTTCCCCTACCAAAACATGTTCAAATAAAAAGTTGAAAGGAATATACCGCTCCCCTAAAATTTCGTCGTACGACCAAATATGCTTGGCTCAAATACAAAACTTGTTTCGAATATGTAACCTAGCGCACAGTCCATGTCATCCTATTTGGGACACTTGCCCCCTGACATGAACTGACCTTCCTCGACCTAAACATAGTTCCACCTCTCATGTTTGCAAGGGAAGTCTTAGCCGGTAGTTTCTATTCGTGGGAAAACGTCAAAACACATCCGTATTTACCACACATCCGTAAACACATCCCAATTTACCAGACATTCTGGTCAACAGCAGCCAAAGCGGAAACATTAAACGTGAGGCTGAAGTCAGGTCTTTGACCCCGCCTGGAATGTGACCTGACGACTCAGCTTTTAAAATTATCATCAATCGTAAGCTCTCGTGACAGGAAACACGCCCGCCTTACCACGAAACTCTACATCAATTAGTGGCCGATCACGAGAAGGGGTCGTAATACCCCGCCCCAGCGCGCTCCCCCTGCGGTAGCAAAAATCCAAATATGTGCCAGGGTTCAACGTAACTAGCATCATTCAAACATTTGCGAGCGCAGGCTTTGGCATTTCCCTCAGTACAAGATCGCAGCGTTCATGTCCTCAGTACAAAAAGAACCGACAGCCAGTAGCTGGGATATTGGGCTGGATAAATTAGCTCCGAGCGGTGACGTGCCCGATTGTGACCACGAACACCGAGTTACCCGACGACCAGAAGGCTATTTACTGGCTGACCCACATTCGTGCGCTTAAACTAATCCTCTTCAGTTCAAGGTGTCGGCCAGGTGGTGACCGTCCGGTGGGCTCCCGCTCGGGGTGGCGTCTTACGACGAATGAAAGATAAATACGGTGGTCAGGAACTGGTTTGCTTGTTTGGTTTGCTTGTTTTGTTTCTTTATGTGTCCAAATCTTACTGTGTGATTGTGCACGTGTGTATGTGTGTGTATGTGTGTGTATGTGTGTGTATGTATGTGTATGTGTATGTGTATGTGTATGTGTATGTGTATGTGTGTGTGTGTGTGTGTGTGTGTGTGTGTGTGTGTGTGTGTGTGTGTGTGTGTGTGTGTGTGTGTGTGTGTGTGTGTGTGTGTGTGTGTGTGTGTGTGCGTGTGCGTGTGCGTGTGCGTGTGCGTGTGCGTGTGCGTGTGCGTGTGCGTGTGCGTGTGCGTGTGCGTGTGCGTGTGCGTGTGCGTGTGCGTGTGCGTGTGCGTGTGCGTGCGTGCGTGCGTGCGTGCGTGCGTGCGTGCGTGCGTGTGTGCGTGCGTGTGTGCGTGCGTGTGTGTGTGTGTGTGTGTGTGTGTGTGTGTGTGTGTGTGTGTGTGTGTGTGTGTGTGTGATACGTCCGGTATAAGCGATGTATCTAGTGAGAAAGATGAGAGAGGCGCCACGACTTAGTTTTTGCGCCGATCTCTTAGTTATAATGTCATATTGTTTCCGTCAAATAAATGTTTATCTATCTATCTATCTAAGGGGTAGCTTGTCTCAGAAGTAGGCATCGCTCGAACTCTATGACGCTGAACTATCCATGATAGGACAAGTTTAGAGCTCCGTCCAATATCATCACCATTGGGATTTTAGGGCACTCCAGCGGACATTTTGATGGATGATTCAGCACGGGGTTCTCAAAGCTATCAAACTGAGCGGGCCAGTACCCGAGATCAGATATACTTATGAGGCAGACTGTACGGAACATCCTCCATAGGTATATAACATGTGACGCTAAGGCTCATACATGGACCGTTCTGCTACGAAATGTGACTTGGACGACATTTCAGCCCATGCAGAACGTGGCTGACTGGGGGCCTTAGCGGTAAGTGGTTGGAGAGCGGTACCTTGCCGGATTAAGGAAGCATGAGATTACATGCGTTTCGGATAGACGCGGTTCAGGTTCAAAGTTGAAGTGTCGATGGAGGAGAGTACAGATTGGACATGCTGCCGAAAAATCCGATTTAAACTGCGCCGATAGGTTTACTGGGAATGTGCTTAATTGGAAAGGAGATTCAGTAGGACATGACTATTATACAAGCTTATCAACCTTTTTTTGTTACTTTCAGCAAAATATTTCCCGATCATCCCACTGGAAGAGAATGTGGAGCATATATACTGCATATGCTCCACATTCCCTTGGGCTGTGTATCCCAGTATCCCACTGTAGATGTATATTATACAACTACAATATGATATAAAATAGCATTGTAAGAAACCCCAAAAACTTCTAAAAACGCATTTTTGTTGGAAACAAACTCACCATACGGGCAAAAAGCGAACATTTTCGGAGCGGAGAGCTGTTGTCCCCTTCTAACAAGCTTCGCTGCGAGCCAACGCACCAGAGAAAGTCGCGTGATGGAGGGTACGCGAGGAAGGGATTGATTTACATTCAGGGAGCGATTCGTTAAATCGCCCCAATTGGTGGACTTGGGGATACACGGAATACTAACGAAGAATTTTTGTATGGCACACAATGTTGAAGACCCACAGAAAGTGCATAACAGCGACACGCTGCGACCTACGTCCGCTCAGGTTTAGTTTTTCTCCCAGATTTTACGTGTCCACAATCAAAACCGAAAACTCCTGGCGTTATTCGCCCTTAATTCAGCGAGATAATACATGCAGAAACAGGTTATTTTATTTGTGTAACTAGTGGTCTTTGAATCATATATGTATGGTAGTATACTATATATCCTGTAAAGGGCCACGGAGGGCAGGGCAAAGCATTCCAGAAATTTCGCTTCACTTGCACAACAACTCCCTGAGGATAAAAATGGCAACATCTGTGACAGAGATCAGCTCTCGACTCAAAGGCACATTCTCCATCACATTAAAGATTTCAACGTTGCACAGGTGAGAAGTACTCTCCGGGAACACTTGAGGTGCATCTCCACGGCGCCGGGTTTGCACGCCACGTGTAACCACAGTCAGGGACGTGGCTTCAAATGTTCCGGTGGGCCATGTTCAACCGTAGTGCACGACCGTGTATTTTGATAAGCGAAGGCAGCACTTCCCAGCCCACATCCGATGACGACCCTTTCAAATCTTAGTGGACTGCATGACCCCACCCTTAGAAATAAATACTGATTCCTATACAATAGGAATAATTGTCTTGGTTGCGCTTGTTAACACACTTCCTGTGTGACACTGCCGTTCGTCTTGGGTACGAAGAAGTAGAGCACACACTTATGCATGCAATCCAACAGAAATTAGGGACCCTTCATGAACTACGTCACGCTTTTTCGATGTGTTTTCCAACCCCTCCCCCAGGTCACGTTTCGGCCAACCCCCAGGGCATTTAAAAAAACTCAGTGGGGAGGCATATCTTGTGCTGGCCATTATAGCGTCTTCAGGGGATCAAGACCCCATTTGGAGGGGGGGTAACAAGAGTTAAACGCGTTAGTGTTAAAAAATGTTTCCCAATTTCTGTGTTATTCCATATTCTAGATTATGGATGCTGCCCAGGGCTGTCAGGTTGTTTCCCCGGAAAGGCCAAACCGAGTTAGAAAATGGGCCAATAAGGGGCCAAATTTTATTTTCACTAAAATGGCCAAATACATACCACAAAAGCCACACTCGAGGCTAAAACGATCCCTAATGGTTATCATAAACTCACAAAAAGGACAGAGCACTCTCGTATCACCGTTGAAAACTAATTGTTGACAGTTTGATGCTGACTTGACGAAATATTTTTTAGCACAATGCCAATTTAATAGGAAGCCAGGAGTGCACTTCCAATTCCGTGTGGTCATCACATGATTTTTCCACATAAGCAGAAAATTTGTTAGCATCACCAATTATCTTGGCTGCACCACTCCCCACTAACATTTAATATTTGTCCTGTTTTTCCAACTGTGAATTTTTGCTCTTGAACAGTAGCGGATCTAAGATATTGGTAAGCGAGGGGATGGCGGAGCCTCAGAGGGCACACTTTCAAAATCAAAATCATCTAGAGAATGTAGTGCAAAAAACATTTCATAATCTTTGGGGCTTATCGACGCACCAACTGTCAGTGTTATATGGCGTCGCCAACTCTTTCCCTGTTGGAAGGGTTTCTCGGGAGCCAGCTTGATGATTCTGACGAAGCGTTGTGGCCGAATATATAATCTCTCCCAATTTTCAGCATCAAGGAATCGAAGAGATAGGCCAATTAACAACTCATTAACTTAACCCTCGCCCCGGTGGGGGAGGGGTGTTTGAACACCCCTCAGTTTTTTTCCGGTGGTACGAACAAACGGCGGCGCAAAGCGCCGCCGTACTTTGCACACCTTAACCTTGATCAATGCCGCAACTATCCCCAAGATTTTAAGCTTGGGTCATCTCAGGTCAGGTCACCAGTGCAGGTCCAGTGACCTCATCTCCAAAAAAAGGTGGCATAAGTAAGAAATGGGTGAATCTATAGGATTGAAACTTATACCAAATAACGGGCCAACCGAGTACTACCAAACGTATTCCGGGAGTTTTCATATAGATGACCTAGGGTCAGGTACTGATAATGCCCTCTCCATTGGAAATGCATGGGGGAAACAGGAATTGGGCAGTATTTGTATAGATGCAGCTGCGAATACCTTCATATTCTCCAAATCACAGTATCCTGAGCCCTTTCCAGGTTGATGTTGCAATTCTTGACCTGTGGCCTTTGAGAGGCCTTCTGGGGCTACTTAACCTTCGCCCGGGTGGGGGGTCTTTTTAGACCCCCCTCGGGGTTTTCCGAAGTGACCAAAAAAACGGCGGCGCGCAGCGCCGCCAAACTTGGTCTAGCTGTTCCTTCATCATTTTTACATCTTTCCTGAAAATTTTGGCTCAAGGTCATATCAGGTCAGGTCACCAGGCCAGGTGAAGTGACCTCACCTCAAAAATACTTAGGACCGCATAACTAAAAGAGGGTTAATCGATGAAGTTGAAACTCATACCAAATATTGGGCCCACCAGGAGCTACAGCATTTGTTCCGGGATTTTTGATATTGGTGACCTAAGGTCAGGTGCAGGGCATGACCTCCCCATTGTAAATACATGGGAAAAATCACGAAATGAGCTTTTCTCAGTAAGTATGGATGGAATCAACTTCAAACATCGGTTGCGACTTACTCTTAGCCCATTTCTGAAGCTGATGCCAAACATTTTGACTTTTGACCTTTAAAAGGTCACCTTAGGTCCAATAAGCATTTTTTGGTGTTTTTCTCTATAAATTTTGAATAAACTAAGATAGAGCTTTTATTTTCACCAAAGTGTTTGTGTAGTCACTGGAAGTTAAATGATATACATCATGACTATACCAGGTCAAGCCGGGTCAGACCGTTGACCTGGGTCAGGTCAAATTCTTAAATTTGACCTGGTATAGCAATATCATATATCATTCGATTCGTATTGACGAGAGGATTGCAATGGTGCATAAACTATGGCTGTATCATGTTTGGTTTGGAAGCTATTAGGGAAAAACTAAAAGCCCTTATGCATGAGTGGCTACGGACATTCCCAAGAATATGCCCAATATTTAGAGACCTGTAGCTCCCTAGGCTTTGACCTGACACGAAAATGAATGCCACTGTAATGAAAGCGCATCTCAAGAGCTTTCGAATGGTGTTAGAAAAATGTTTCTAGCTATCATAGTTTCTGAGATATATGAAGTTTTCTTAGTACACCTCATATTAGCGATTTTGACCTATTTTGACCTCTGGTGACCTTGATATTGACCTGACAAGAAAAATGACCAAAGTATTTTCGATATCATTTTCGAAGAGCTTTCGATTGCCGTTTTGCGATTTTTTCTAGCTCTCTTAGTTTTTGAGATCGTGGGGGTCTTTTTTAGTCCCCCACCAGGGCGAAGGTGGCTCGTACCCGCCACCGGGGCAAGGGTTAAGCAGGTTTCAGACTTGGGTCAATAACTTTGAAGGAAATGATGATAAAGCTTTTATCTTGATACCATTTTGTTCGGATGATTGCCTTTTTGCTTTTGCGAGTCCATTGATATGCATATTGCCTATGCTAAGTTGGATAGGTTGGACCCAAGATTACTTTACTTACAAGGTTAATCCACGAAGAATACTTTGTCGCCAACGTGACGTCACACAATTTGGCACCAATATGGTAGCAGTAGCTGATGCAGAATCGGCGCGTTTAGTTCAACAATCGAAAACAACAAACAAAACTAAGCCGTCGGGGGTTTAGACACTCGCGGCTGGGGAGGGATTGCTTATTATTAATATGTATCATTATTATATGTATATAGAACGTGGGCAGTCTGCAAAATAAGGGTTTCTGCCGATGTTTCGTCTAACGTTAAGTGCTCGTTTAGACCTATTGAAGTTGCGTGAATGTTTTACAAACCAAACGGTCCCTGAAGCTGCGAGAACATTTAAAATGAAGATTTAAAATGAAAGAATAAATATGTCTACGGCCACTACATGCTAATATTTGTATATTTCCGTCGAGCGCATTATTATTTTTCACCATCAGTTGGATCTTATAACTCGGGCTGCCTTGCTTCTTTCCATTGCTTTGGCTTTGCCGCATTGTTGTTGTGGCTAGGTGATATGGTACCAATATGGTATCAAGGCATCGAAAAGTATCCTTTGCCATGGGAGAGGGAGCCCTCTAACCCGCGCCCCACCGGGGATCCGGCGCTACTTTCGCCCCACTAGGGGCATCGATGCCCCCTCGAAATCCGAAAATATGGGGGTTATTGCAAATCTAAAAAGTGCATTAGAAAGCTGACGTGAATTCAGTACGAAATCACTTCGCATGTTTAAGCACTTAGGTCAATGGTTTGACCTCCAGAGGTCAAGCTAGGTCAATATAGGCTATTTTCACTGGTTAAGTAGATTTGATAGGAAAATGCTAGGACTTTTTCCGCTATGTGGAACGTAATGAAATCCCATCATTGGTTTGACCTCCAGAGGTCACCTCGTGACCTAATTTGACCTGAGGTCACGAAAGGTCAGAAAGTGACCTTGCCGTATATCAAAAGAAAGCCTGGGACCAAACATACACGATGCTATTTGATTCAGTACTCTAGCTTAATTAGGTCAAAAGTTTTGTCAAAATACTGTTTGTGACCCCTGGTGACCTTTGATGACCTCGGAGAGGTCAAAGGGAAAATATGACCCCTGGAATCCGTGAAAGGGTGTCCAAAAACGTTTTTCTCAGCAAGCTGAGCATTGGCAATAGTTATTGTGATTTTTAGATCATAAGACAGCTTTTTCCCATGCTTTTTCAATGGGAGAGGTCACCCTATGACTTGACCTCAGGTCACGAAATCGAAAAATCCCGGATATACAGATTGTAGGCCCTGGAGAGTTCATGAAGCATAGGAAGTTTCAAATCATCGACTCAGAAATGTAGCTCTCATAGAGCTCAAAAGATGTAGTGAGTTGACCCTGGTTGACCTCGCCTGGTGACCTGACCTTGGGTGACCCGGTGTAAAAAGTTTCAGGGATGGTGGGAAACTGATGGAGTGAGAGGAAGAGCCCTCAACTACGGTGCTGCGCCTCGTTGTTTTTCTGCTATCCCGAAAAAAACCTTAGGGGGGCATCGATGGACCCGGAGGGGCGAGGGTTAAGCGGCTTTGCAGAGCCAACTTTGAATGCCCTTATTTTTAAGAAAAACTGACAATATTGCTTTCCAATGGTCAATTTCGAAAACAAATTTTATGTAGAATTGTGGAGAAAGAACAATATTTTCCCTTCGACTCACTGTTCGTGTGAGAGCCGGCTGAAATCGACGAATTTTAACATGGGACCTTTTGGGTGAAGGAAAGCTTTGTCGCCAGCGTGACGTCACAGTAAAGGCGGCTCCTGATTCGTGGTTGGGGGCTGGACCTAGACCTGACCTTAGGTAAGGTTATTTTTATGTTTTGACCTAGTATAGTCATATTATACGTCGTTCGATTCGCCGTGACGAAAGGAAGCGAATAGTGCCTAAAATGAGTCTAACTCCACTCTGTTAGACGCTACAGCCCAGAAACTCTGCTTTAACCCTCGCCCCACCGGGATAGCAGAAAAACGAAGAGGCGCAGCACCGCGGTTGAGGGCTCTACCTCTCACGGCATCATTTTGCCACCATCCCTGAAATTTTTACCTCGGGTCACCCAAGGTCAGATCAGCAGACGAGGTCAACCAAGGTCACCTCACTTCAACTTTAGAGTTCTGTAAGAGCTACATTTCGAAGTCGATCGATTTGAAACTTCCTACACTTTATGGCCCCTTCAGGGTCTACAAGGTGTATATCCGGGATTTTTCGATTTCGTGCCCTGAGGTCAGGTCACGAGGTGACCTCTCCCATTGAAAAAGCATGGGGAAAAGCTGTTTCATGATATAAAAGCCACAAAAATGATTGCAAATACTCAGACTGCTCAGAACAGCGTTTTTGGACACCCTTTCACGGATCCCAGGGGTCATATTTGCCCTTTGACTTTTTCAAGGTCATCCAAGGTCACCAGAGGTCAAAAACAGTATTTTGACAATAACTTTTGACCTAATTAAGCTAGAGCAGTGAAACAAACACCATCGTGTTTGTCTTGTCACTGGCTTTCATCTGATGTACGGCAAGGCCACTTTTTGACCTTTCGTGACCTCAGGTCATATTAGGTCACGAGGTGACCTCTGGAGGTCAAACCACTGGCGGGAGGTCTTTACGTTCCACATAACGGAAAAAGTACTGGCAATTTGCTATCAAATGTACTTCACCAGGCCTCAATAGCTCTAATGACATAAGAGTTATGCCCAGTTTGCTTAATCATTGCATATTTGAGTGAAAATAGCCGATCTTGACCTAATTTGACCTCTGGAGGTTAAACCATTGACCTGAGCACTAAAACATGTGAAGTAATTTCTTACTGAATTCACGCGAGCTTTCTATTGCATTTTGCAGATTTGCGCTAACGCCCATATTTTCGGAGTTAGAGGGGGCATCGATGGCCCCCGGTGAGGCGCGGGTTAACATGCCACCTCCTTTGAACTGGCATGACCTCAATATTGACCTAATTAAAAAAATGACCGATATAGTTTCTTCATCAATTCTTATGAGGTATCCAACGGCGTTCGTGTTTTTTATCATCACGCATAGCAGCCGAGTTCGAGAGGGTTTAAATCCCCCCCCTCACCAGGGCGAAGGTGGCTCGGAGGCCCACGGGGCGAATGTTAACAAAAAAATTATGCAGCGATCTCACTGTATATTTCACGTATGCCACCACCACAATAATAAATAAATAGGCTAAGCGCTTCACACCGCCACACCAGCAACCAGTCTGACGAGCTTTGACTAAACCGTGCCCCGCCTAATCCACGAACGAGCTCAGAGCGCTGACAACTGACTGTGTGTGAAATGAGAGCATCATACAATCCCGCGGTGCCGGCTGAGGCGTGGGCTTCCGGTCGGATAGAACACGATGTTCGGTTGTAGGCTATCTCTAGCGTTGTGATAAGTTGGTGCTGAAGCTGCTTTGCCGGGATTTCCCGTGACTTCACGCTTTGTTTCCTTTTTGCACAATGGAGAAGAAAGTCACTCGTGGAAATTTTCTGACACAATTTTTGTTGATTGCCAATTTGGGACGAGCAATAGAAAAATCATTATAAACGGGTGGCGTTCTGTCGTATTTTCGTTAGGTGAGTTTGCACTCGTTCAATCTTACGTCATCTGCTGTATTTTTCACTGGGAGCAATTTTTGGGCACTAGGGGGCATTTCGGCCGACTGGGGGAGCGAATGGCCCCCAGTTAACATATTAAAAATGGCCTGCCCCCTCGGAAGGTGCCGTACTGAGTGAAAAAATACCTAAGCATCGCCACCGGCAAAAAGTGAGGGGACCAGCCAAGCTTCAACCTGATGCTGACAATAAAATTTCCACGTTAGGATCACAAACTGTTTGAATTTGGACTCCTCGTTGCCTTCCGCACCGGCTGGTTATAAACATGTCCGGTTTTCTTCCGTTTTGACTGAAACCAGGAAATTTTGGCCAAACTGTAGGGGCCAGACCCCCTGGGCCCCCCTTTTCCAACACTTATGGAAAAAATTGGGGCCCCTATTTTTTATGTGCTTTCGAACCCCCCACGGCATGTACCGTCGCTTTTAGACGGACCCCTGCATGTTGTGGCCTCACTTAATAAACTCTCACTTAGGAGAGACCGGGGCTACACGGGCACCCTAACGATGGTGTGAGTTTTCGATGACCTAATGGACTTGTTTCGTTCCCATGTTTTGCTGTACAATTACTTCAGACATGTATCTGCAACTGTGCAAGCAGTCATGTGTCTACAGTTCTTATATTATAATTTGCGTTGAGTTAAGAAAAAAGAAGCAAAGGTCCATTTTGTCCCACCCTATGGGGCAACATGGTCACCCCATGGGGCAAGATGGTCATACCGTCGTTTTTAATGAAATTTCAGCGCAAATAGGGTAGCTAATTTACGGTATTTTTATGCACATATCGCAGTTTTTGCTTTGGATAATAACGGGTCTAGCAATTTTTTTTACTTTCTAACAAAGGGGATTGGACCTTTTCTGACGATTTATGACAGGGGATAAAAATATCGGCTGTCGTAGAACTGTGTTATTCAGCAAAAAAAACTACGCAGGACCACTGCAAAAAGAATTAGGCGTCTTTAATTTTGCTACTCAAACATATTATAATCGCAGTACGGTATTACTCTACCAGTATTCTTACGGTGCACGACCGGTGTCCATGTTACCCCTCTTTGCTCTTCCTAAACAAACTTAGACACGAATTGGACGCCATCGTAATTACACGGTCAGCGACCGCGGTAAACAAAACGCAAAATCTTGAAAAAAACTATTTTACGTAATACAATAAAATAGCTATATAAAATCCATGCAATGATCTTACGAAGCCGATTGTGAAGACAGCAATAGATTGCCGTTTTTACTATTATGAAAATTATATAAAATCTAGCGAGCTTATCAGACCCTACGGAAAGTATAGTATAGTATACGCTTTTCCCGGCCGTGGCGCCGCCAGCTCGTCCCAGACAGAGGGTGTCCGGCGGTAAAAGACCACTCTGTGCAGCAGCACGTCACCTTTGGTCAACCCCCTCCCCCACCTCACGGAACGTCACGTGTCGGCCGACCCCCTCCCCCTCGGAGTGTGACGTAATTTATGAACGGCCCTTATGACTTACGTGCTTTACTGCCGGCAGAGGACACCAAAAATGTTTCTAGGTTCCCTAGTTGATCGGTCCTGGTGTAAATGAAGGCTATCGTTGAAAAGTATTTCTGTCAAGCTCCTGGCTACCCCTATTCTTATCAGGGGGCGGATTTACCCCCTCCTATATATAAAAATCTACCCGTCCGATTACAGAAAAAAGCTAAAAGTGGGATTGACTAGTATCACGCTAAACTCCACTTAAAAATTTAAAATTTTGAAAGTTGAGGGGAGCACAAGATATAGATGTTTTACTTTTTTAATTTACTACCCATAACTCTGGACCATGCGGCTTGATTTTCACAAAACTGACACGCATTGACAGATAATCGATGCAAAATTGTATATATTTCAATTAGGTGAAAATTCAAGATTCGATGGCGGTTCCGGGGACCGAACTTCTATGGTGAAATAGACACATTCTACCAGGTGTTTTCTATCGCTTAGATTAGCAAACGTCAAATACTGCGCGACGTCCTCGACATCAAAGCAAATGGAAGATGCCCAACAAATCAAAGGCGGATGCAGGAAAGCAGAATGATAAGGGAAAACGCATACTTCCCATCAAAGGCGGATCTAGGATCTCCAATCGCGGTGGGAGGGGGCGCCACATGATCGGCGGAGGGGCGTCAACCGGACCAAGGGGCACCACTTTCGGGCGGTAAGACCTATTGAGCGGACGCAAAATCCTATCGCAGGGGCGCTGATAGTCCAGGGGCGTCTAAATTCGCTCGGGAGGGGGGGCAAATGCCACAAAGCTCCCTAGATCCGCCTATGTTGCCATGTCTAAAAGGCACGTATGTAAACCTCCCTGCAATTGAATCTGTACACACTAGGCTCGACCAGTTTTCAGCTAATTGCTAGCGAACTAAGGCTTACTCGGGCGTGATTCAACCACCGGAGGGGGGGGGGTTAGCTGCAGGTATCTAATTAATACCCATGCACACTGGGTAACTCCATAATGAAGATAATATTTACAAAAAAACGTTTTCGGGCGCTTCCCAGCGGGGCAGGCCTCACTGGACTTGGCAACGCCTCTGAAATACGACCCTCCCCTGCGCCGAGCACGGTCACGTGACCACTGCGATACTACGGTTTGGCCACGATACAATCTGAATGCTGCCATTGACAACTCGGCTTGACCTGCGGCAACACTGGAACCGTCCAGAGAGGCGGCACGAGGCCTGCGCCTGCGCTGTCCATACCGATGGGGGTGAAAAGGATACACGACACTGTTCCAATGAACTCGTATAAATATATCTCGCAGATTTCAGCTTGTCAATGAGTGCTGTTGTTTTAACATGATACGACTGTGGCTACTGCTTTCATTTGGCTGTTGACTTTTTTGTTACTTCCACTTAACGCGGGTTCTGCCGATCAAGGAGCGATCGACCCGCGGACCATAGATAATCCAAGCACCTTCAACGAAACAAACCATTATTTGTGCTAAGAACTTATTTCAGCCTGGTTTTTCAATATCGCTAAAAATTACCACTTTGTATTTATTTAATTCATTGACCACGGGATGACCCCAATAAAAGGCAAAGTAGAGAAGATAAAACAATGGTACATCGGTATAGAGGGCAATCGACATTATATACACATGATAAGAGCACAAACACCGTACAACCGGAGTAAAATACCCAATAGGGCACACGCGTATACAACGCTAAAAAATGATGAGCGTGAAGAATAAAAACATAAATGCGACAAACCTCTAAGAGTCATAAAACACAGTCCGGTAAAACACAGTCCCAAACCATGGCTACAAAGCGGCGACGTAGGCCCTGACTTTTGCACGAAATGTTTCGTAATTATCGGCAAAGATGTCTCCAGCAGGGCACATATGCAAGAATGTATTCAGTTGCCTCGGAAGTCGCGTAAAAAGACCCTCTTTTGTCGTGCCAACCCTTCCGTATGGCACACGCAGCATTGTTCTTTCTTGCTGACGGGTGGCACGAGATGGTACGTGTAAGTAAAATAACTCAAGAAGAGAGGGAGAAAAAATGCGACCCCTAAAAATGTTCTGGATAAAAATGAGATCATGCTGCTTTCGCCTAGCGTCTTCCGATACAAGTTTAAAGTGTCTCAGTAAGTCTCTATAGGCTAGTGATTGTGATCGCTGGCGACTGAGCATGTTGAGCCATATCAAAAATTTGTGCTCTATCCGGCTCAGGCGGTCGGTATGCGATGCAGCAGCGCCAGTCCACGCAACACTGCAAAACTCCATGTAGGAACGCACATACGCGCAATATGAGGTTAAAACCGATGAAACATTAAGATATCCTCTCGGGTTGGGCTTCTGAAAAGATCGAATGAGAACACCAAGCGCGCGGTTAGACTTTTTTACAGTTTGATCGATGTGCACCTGGAAGGTTAATTTTGTGTCCAGGATTATGCCTAAATCACGAATATGTTCCACATGCTCTAGCAGAGTGTTTTCGATAGTATAATTTGTTACCAGTGGCTTAGTTTTCAGAGTCATCCGAAAATATTTACACTTGGCAGCGTTCAGTTTCAGTTTCCAGGTTTTTGACCACTGGCAGAGATATAGTAGATCCTGTTGAAGAGCAAAGGCGTCTGCTTGGTGTTCAATTTTCCTATAAATTTTTGCGTCGTCAGCAAACATAAGAACCCGAGAGGATATTTCAGCTGGCAGGTCGTTTATGTACAATGCAAAGCACAGGGCTGAGATGACCCCACCTTCAGGTGTTCCTGACTCTTCCTGACACCACTCTGAGCACTTGCCATTCACTGTAACCCGTTGTTTTCTGTTATAAAGGTAGGACAAAAACCAATTTAGAGTTGAGCCAGAAAGGTGGTATGAATTTTTCAATTTGTGCATTAGAAGAGAGTGGTCGATAGATTGGAATGCGGCCGAAAAGTCTGTATAGACACAATCTGTTTGAAGATTTTCCTCGATAGAACTCCAGGCTGTGCTCAGAAGTGATGCCAGATTAGTCGCACATGACCTGCCAGTTACAAATCCGTGTTGCTCTGGTGAAATGACTGGTCTCATATGAGAAAGTAGACTTAAATATGCAACTTTTTCAAGTACTTTTCCAAACAACGGAATCAATGATACTGAGCCGTAGCAGTTGGGGTCTTTCACATCCCCCCTTTTAAAAATGGGAACAACGTTAGCTCTTTTCCACACATCAGGGAAAACACCCTGCTGAAATGACAGTTTACAGATTTTCGTCATCGGAATGGACAGAGCTTCACTGCACTCGCGAATAATCCGAGCACTAATTCCATCCGGGCCACATGCTTTGCTAACAGGAATACTTTCCAATATTGACTTCACAAGATTCAGATTACATTCTATATGATTAAGTGGTGGTAAGTCATACAGTGGAGCATCAGGGAGCAGAGTGATGTCGGATTTGGTGAACTTTGCTGCGAACGCCTTATTTAGAACATTCGCTTTTTCTTGGTCGTCGCTTATTTGTATCCCATCAGCTACTAGAGTTGATAAGCTTCTATTTCCGCATCTGGCTGTTTTAAGAAATGACCAGAAGCGCTTTGGGTTCGCAGAAAAGTCATCCGTAAGTCTTATAAGGTATTGACTATAGTTGATGTTCGCAGAATTTTTAAACTCTCTCCTTTTATCTCGGAAGCTATGAGCAGTTTCGTCACAATGGTTTCTTTTCATTCTTCTGAATGCTGCTTCTTTCTCTCTGAGTAAGTTCTGAGTTCGCGATCAAACCATGGCGGAAATTTTCGCTTCACCTCGACGACGGGTATGCAATCACGAATCGCTGCGTGTAAACAATCGTATGTAATAATCCCTAATCTTTAATGTAATATCCCTATAAAACTGTATTCAAACACCCCGTGAAAAAAACTTCGAATGTAACTGGTAAAAGAACCTTTAAGCATAAAAAGTAACAAAAGTATAGTCGGCCTCCGTGATCCCAGCGCTTACTTATGCATTGTCCTCTCGGTTGGCGAGGGAATTCACAGTTCTCTTTTCCGAGTGCTATGGTGTTAAAGAATTCGAAGCTTCAAAAAATATTATAAATTAAACACGGTCCGAGCAATGACATGAATTTGTTCAAATCACTTGGATTGTCCAAATTCAAAGCAATCTCAACAGCCGCCATATTGGAATATAATGTTTGTAATTCATGTTTTAGAAACCACAGACTTTCCAAGCAACATAAAACGAAATAAAATATCTAACATCAAGGCATAACCCGAAAATTAAAGAAATATTCAATCATTACTTTGGGCTTTCAATAGGGGTTCCTCGGAACACCAAAAATATATAAGCAGCCGAGGGAAAGTAGCAGAACGTGACACATTGCGTATCATGTCGAAATGAGGCATTCAACCGCACTGCTAAAAGAACAGAGGAACTACACAATACAGAAACACCAGCACTTTGATTTCCAAAAGGAACATATCAGTTGCACAAACCGCATAACACACCAACTCGCACTCGCAGCATATGTCGATTTCAGATACAGAGCTGATGATTCTCCAAAAGAATTAGAGCTGACCAATTTGACAATGCTGAGAGCCACCCAATCAAAAGGGGACAAGGTTAAAGGGAATGTGGCACCTTGGTAGAATCCTGGAATTTAGTGTTGTTAGGCGTACTTTTAGTCAAAAATAATGAAACCACTCACGATTTCTCTGAAAAATGTACAATAAGCTCAATATTTGGTTTTCAAAAATACTCCTCTAGAAAAAGAAATAAATATCAGCCTGTGGATGATGTCACGATCTGGCAACCACTACCATACTTGAAACGCTTCAAGGGCTTCGATTGGCTGATGCTCATCGTGACGTCAGCGTATGTCGTCACGCCAGTAGCGCATAACAATGGCCGCCGGCGACGGGGGGCTGAGGGGGCTGGTGTCAGGTAGGTTTTAGCTTTTTTCTACGGAAATATCGAGTTCCAAGACAAATGAAATATGGTGTACCGGGTTTTCCGACCTGCTTTACAACTTGGCTATCTCAGTTAAAATCACGTTGTGAAGGTGCCACATTCCCTTTAAGGGTTCGGATATAACGATACCTAATGCAAACGATACGGTTTTATTTCAACGTTTCATTAGCGGTATGTGTAAACCCATAAAATGCAAAATTGTGATGAACAGAATCACATATAGCTGAAGAAAGAAATAGTTAATAATAAGCACAATGTTCCACCTGCCAGGCCAATGGTTTTAAGATAACACTCAAACTTTGGTGGATAAAATACTACTACAATTATATAAATACCAACAAACCGTGGCATGTCGGTGACGAGTGGCATAATGCTGAAAAGCGCTGCATTTTTAACAGGTTTTCGCTTTAACACGCTCCGGTGAGAGGGGTCTGGCGTCAACGTGGAGTGAAGCATTGGAGGCGATCCTAAAGTCCCCCTGAGATGCCAGAAACCAAGAGGGTTAGAAAACGCCCGGCAAGAGGTGTGTGGGGGTGATGGTGATCTACGTTATGGCAGCTCGGAAGAATGGGTATGGGACTTAGTGAAACTCCGATGCTGACGCCAACCTGTCAGGGCGCTTGGACGGGGTGTTGAGTTGGCAATAAGATTATGGCATTGTCTCGTCAGTAGCAGAGCCGGGTTTGAATCCATGCGACTCCGATATTTAAAGAATCGCGTAGAAATGCTTTAACCACGTGAAAATTGTAACGGGTTAGCTGTCTAAAAAAAACAGTACACGAGGCACCCTCCCCTCTCCCCACTGTGCTGTCTTTGACGGGGAAACCCTTACAGTAGCACAAAAGCAACACACGGTGAAGTATCTAAATATTTCGGCATGTTCCATTTATACAGTGCTTTTCGCTGAATTGTCATGATTATTTAATTTCATCGTGAATACGGTCAACGGATGTCTAATATCCATCAACCCGCATAAGAGTCTTATAGACTTAGCGCTGGCACCGTGTCATGAAGATAAGCCATATAAAGTTTCCTAATTTTCTTAACAACACATATGGTTTCCGCTCAAATGGCAGCGCGAAGCAGCAGTATTCGCGAGAACGCGTGCAACGTTTACAAAATGCAAAAATGGATAAATCTGGGGAAAATCCAAAAGGTTAATGTGGCAGTTTGGCTGGATTGTATCAGGCATGTTGACGATTTACTCGTGGAACAAATTATTGTCAAAGCGATAATATATTGGAATGTAGCGCAACCCAACGAGATTCTGCGAATGGTTTTCTATTGAACTGTAAATTGTGGTGAATTAAGCAAAATGGACATCCACGTTACACGACGTGTAAAAAATATATTTTTGGTTTACAGCTTTGTTTTCAGGCTGTGAGTCTTATGGAATATTTTCCTGAGACAAAAACTTAGGGAAGGGTGGGTATGGTGGGAAGGCATGATGGTTCGGGCACCTTAGCTTTTCCAAGATCATCAAATATATTTTATGCGGGCTATTATTGGAAATATCTGCCATGATGGCAACCAGTTATCTCCAGCTGCTTTCAGGTTTGATTTCAAGTACTGGTGGCGGAACGGGGGGTGAAAGCAACGGGGCATGGTGACCCCCCTGCAATACGAGATTTTAGTACCAACCCTATGGTGTTGACTGGCAATAAATGGGCTCAAAAGTTCATGGTGGCATCTCCCCCTCCCCTTAAATTCGGACGTTCTACCGTTACTGATTTCAAGTCCAGGGTAGATATCAAACTCGTTTCTACGATTTCGCATGCTGTTTTTTTACTTTGATCTGATTCATCTAAAAAAGCCATGAACTGGTGTTTTAAGGCCAAGCCTTACATGTGATGTCTTTATTAGGTTCTGAAACATACAGGGAATATTATTTGACCGACAAAGCAAATTGTCCGAGGTTGAAGCATCTTTCCCCTAACCCGAATCTACGCAGTGGGGCAAGTTCGAATATTAGGCATGGTGTGACATTTGTTCCTAGTAGAGACTGAGTTTTTAACACTTAAACCAACACAGCAGGCAGATGAACGCGTTTCGACAAAAACTGTCTTCTTCAGCATCTATGGTAGAGGGATGCTGAAGAAGACAATTTTTGTCGAAACGCGTTCATCTGCCTGCTGTGTTGGTTTAAGTGTTAATATCTGTCAACCACTGTTATACAAAGATTGAGTTTTGCTACAGTATGTCTGACATTATTGTGAGGGGCCCGGTCGTGGATACAGAGGTTACAAGTAGACCACAGGGGCCCCGAAAGCATTTCAGGAGGCCGGATAGCCATAGGAAGCCCGGGTGAACTGCAGATAGCCTGGCTGGGGCCACAGTGGTCGGATAGATTTCAAGGGAATTTTCTGCAACTGCTGAGAATAGGGACCCGGCTTTTGCAGCAGTGGGCCCAGGGTAATTGTGAGGAGCCCAGTGCGGACAAAGCAATTCCAAGTGGACCAAAAGAGGCCCAAAGGTATTCCAGGGGGCCCGGATAGTTAGAGGCGCCCGGTTGAAACGCAGGAGGTCCGGCTGCAGCCATAGAGGGTCCGGGTGGAATACTGGGGAATATTCTGCAACTGCTGAGAATAAGGACCCGGCTTCGGCAGAAGTGGGCCCTGAATAGCTCCGAGGGGCCTGGTCATGGATACAGAGGTTCCAAGTGGACTGCAAGAGGCCCCAAACAAAATCATGAGGCCAGATAGCCACAGGAAGTTCCGGGTGAACCGCAGGGAGCCTGCCTGGAGCCACAGGAGGCCCGTGTGGAAAACAGGGAAATTCTATGTGACTGCTGAAAATACGGGCCCGCCTTCGGCAGCAATGGGGCCGGGGTGGCCTAGTGGCTTCGTTGCCAGTCTTCGGATCGGATAGCATGGATTAACGTGGGTTCAATCCCCACGGCGGGAAACCGCCTTCCGTGCCCGATCTGACCCGGTGGAGAGGATCCTTAAACACCCACGCCATTACTCCCTGTAATTGGGCAAGTGCGCTTGTTGGGAGTGGCCCCAATAAAATAAATAAACAAAAATAAATAATGGGCCCGGTGTCTAATAGGCCCAGTCGCGGACAGAGAGGCTCAGACAGAAGTGGAGCAAAGGGGGCCCAGAAGCAATGTAGGGGGGCCGGATAGCCACAGGAGGCCTGGGTGAGCCGCAGGGGGCCCGGCTGCAGCCAAAGGGAGCTCGGTTGGAATAATGGGGGCCTAAAAATGCTGAGAATAGATGCGCGGCTTGGGCAGCAGTGGGCCCCCGAGACAATTGTTGCGGGCCCGGTTGTCGGGCTCGTGGGACCTCCGATGGCGGGGCCCGAGGACAGCTCTGGGGGCCAAAGCAGCTAAATTCTTGAGGACTTCGAGAACACCTATTTAGGGGCCTCGAGGTCAACTCTAGGTGTTCTGAGACCAAAAGCTGGAGGCCCAGAAACCGACATTGGGAAGGGGGGCATTATCGCAACCCCCCGGGGATCCCAGAAGAAAACTCTTCAGGACCCTCGAGATCAATTTCAGGGGCCCTTAGATATTTTAGAGCCGGAAGATATCTCAGATGGAGGAGCTTCTTCAAAGACGTCACGTTTGTTTCAGAGGCGAAAAATATGCCGGCTTAAGCTCAGCTTGCTTGTGAAACTCTAATCGAAATTACCTGCTTCACTAGCTCTTCAAACGATCTTCTGCAAGGCACGGTGAAATTATTCACTGTTTAGGAAGAATAGCATACTTGAATCCAGGATATGGTGAATTAATCAATAGCCCAGCACCTAGAAGAAGAGATTGCACCACAAGAAAACCGCAAATAATACTTTTTGCCATAAATACATTAAGATTAACGAGCCATGGAAAACGTGGCCGAAGCCGTCAGCTGTAGTCAGCTGACTAATGCGCAATTGTGATGAACAGTTGTGATGAACAGAAACGCATAAGGTGACGGGTGCCATCATGTTGAAAAACGCTTCATTTTAACAAGTTTTTCGCTTTAACACGCGCAGGGGAGAGGGGCCTGGCGTCAACCTGGAGCGAAGCATTAGAGGGGGTCCTAAAGTGCCCCCCCCACTCCTGAGATTCCAGAAACCAAAAGGGTTAGAAAACATCCGTCAAGGGGTGTGTGGAGGTGGAGGAGGTGATGGTGATTTTGTCGGTCACTTGTGGACGAGTCAGGTCCGTCACAGGTAGAGCTTCCAACTGCTTAACACGCGCAGTGGAGGGGGTTCTAGCGTGCCCCCCACCTATTTTTCTGAGGTGGCTGGAGAGCCATTCTCCGCCGGAAATTGCTACGTTGTACATTGGAGAGAATTTATAAGCGCGTCAATTGGCAACAATTTTGAAAATCAGTCTGTAATTGTTTTTTACTTATAGGCTTTCAAAGTCAGACCTATATTCTGAGACCATCGCAATGACGTGGTCGCATCAGCTTGCCTGGACTGTAGGCCGAGTGGTGACGTCATAACTTCATATAATCAGGTCAACCCAAATGAAGGCTGCCGAGGTCAACCCAAATGAAGGCCAAGTCAAGTTTAAACGTTACAGGTTAATGTCATTGATCCCAGTATTCCAGTCAGACAATATTATTCAGCATGACGTATATTATGCTATAACTGTATTGTTAAGGCTACTCAATGTCAACGTCAAGGTCACAGGGGTCAAAGGTCTTTTTCAAATTCAAGCCCTAATTTTCTGCTCAGATGCTGTTATTGTGCCAGTTATATTGTATATTATTGGGAATATGTCATATTGTTACGTCCTAGACCTCATTATTTCAGAGAACATTGTGAGGGACCTTCCCTTTAAGACCTTAGTCCGCTTTTGGTGTATTCCCGGCTTTTTCCGCATTATCGCAGTATTTCCCAATACATCCCCAGGAAGGGCCAGATTTGACCTTTACGACCTCGTTTGATCTTGAAGATATAGACCTAGGTCAGTCAAACTTTACCATAACGTAAATCACCATCACCTCCTCCACCTCCACACACCCCTTGACGGATGTTTTCTAACCCTTTTGGTTTCTGGAATCTCAGGAGTGGGGGGGCACTTTAGGACCCACTCTAATGCTTCACTCCACGTTGACGCCAGCCCCCTCTCCCCTGCGCGTGTTAAAGCGAAAAAAATTGTTAAAATGAAACGTTTTTTCAACATGGTGGCACCCGTCACCTTATGCGTTTCTTTTCATCACAATTGTGCATTTTATGGGTTTACACACACTGCTAATGAAACGTAGAAATAAAACCAAAATACGTTTGCATCAGGTGTCTTTAAATCAGAAACTTTGTATATTCGACCAGTTTTGTGTTGTTAAGCAAACCTAAACCTTGCCTCCTTTCGATATGATAGCTCTCAGTACTCTCAAATTTGGCACTTCTTATTCTTTTGGAGAATCAAAAGTTATGTATCTTAAATCGACTTATGTTGTGAGAGCAACTTGGTGTGTTTTGCGGAATGTGCAATTAAGGTGTGCTTTTTGGCAATCAAAGTGCTGATGTTTCAGTATAGTGTAGTTCACCTGTTCTTTTAGCAGTACGGTTGAATGCCTCATTTCAAAATTATACAAAAAGTTTCATATTCTGCTGCTTTTTAATTCACCACAATTTATAGTTCAATAGAAAACCATTCGCATAATTTCGTTGGGTTGCGCTACATCACAGTATATTATCGCTTGGAAAATAATTCGTTCCACGAGTAAACCGTCGAAGTGACTGATACTATCCAGTCAAACTACCGCAATAACCTTTTGGCTTTTTCCCCAGATTTATCCATTTTTGCATAGAGATCCACTATAACTAGAGCGGACAGCAAACCTGTGTGGACGTCAAAATTGAAGGTTTTGTTAGTACAAATCTGGACCTCTGAGAGAAAGCTCGTGACTGTTTGCTGAAATACCTCTCTGCTAATGGTATTCAATTTAATTCAGCTCACACAATTCGAGAAAAGGTTGTCATGACAACGATCTAATGGCCTCGGTCATCGAAAGTGTTGGCACCTGGCGGATTTTTTTGGAAACGCCAGGAGAGGGACTGACGTCTGGCGTGGCTGCTTCATGTCCAGCGCATTTATGAACGCCATAGGTTTTCAATGTGTTTTCAGTCGTGGTGGACTCGTTGCTGTGAAAGAGTGTAGTTCATGTTGGGTGGACGTGAATATTGAAGACTGGCGTTATTTTCTTGTTTGTTATAATCTTGGAAAGTTCAAAGAAAATGGAGGAGAGACAGATAACCATTACATCCAATCAGAACTGCTGCGTTCCTCAGTGTGTATCCTTCCGAAGAAAGTGTACAAGTCTCAGCTTTCACGAGTTTCCTCAGGATAAGGTGCTGTCCAAGCAGTGGTAGTTGAAACTGAGAATTGGGAAGAAGATGGACTCAAATGCTGCTGTCTGTTGCAGACATTTTCAGCCATCTGACTTCCATTCACATCCACCTGGTAAGCGGCTGTGAGGCAATCTCCAGTTCCGCCTATGCCTCCTTCCACTCCCTTGAGCCTGCTTTTAGCAGGAGTAGGCCTTTATCCTTGGGCCGTCATCATAGGCGGATCCAGGATTGCCGATCGGGGGGCATCTTCTCGGGGGGGGCATTCATGACCGGGAAACCCTATCGGATGGGAGCAAAATCGTATCGGTGGGAGGCGACTTTCGCATCCTAGGGGGGTGGGAGTGGGAAGCGAAATTTTCGGGGGCGTGGCCATTTCAGGGGGCGCCGAGGGTCGATGGCGGGGGCACATACTCCCTTTGCCCCCTGGATCTGCCTATGGGGCACGTGCCCACTTTGCCGCCGCCCCCCCTGGATCCGCCTATGGCCGCATTCCTTTTTAGCCCGGGAAACTGACATACTGAAATAATTCGGTTGGTATACGCCTTTATTCGTTTCAAGCTGTCTGAAATTCCAGTTTGAGTGTACAATGAAAAATGCGTTTCCAAACATACGCGTCGCCACCGGCAAAAAGTGGGGGAGGGCAGCCAACTTCAACCTGATACTGACAACAAACTTTGCTCCTTGGGACCAAAAACTCTTCGGATTTGGGCTCCTCGCTGCCTTCCGCAGCGGCTGGTTATAAGCCGCAACCACATACCAGACATAAAACACGTATAATTCACCGCTTATCATGCTATTCCCGGGGCCCACTAACGTTGTTTACCTTTCAGAGTCCCTCTTTCGCGGCCATCTTGGATGGCACACTAGCGCCTCTGGTGAGCGTGCCCGGGGTCAAATGTGCCAAGAATCCTCGCAATGAGTCATGTCTTTCTCTGCGAAAATTATTTAGTCGTGGCCTAAATCCAGAAGCTCTCATTGAAATTAGCACGTGATTCTCCAATTAACCTGGCCAAGATTTGTACCAACAAAACTTACAACTTTGACGTCGGGGTATTGCCGTTTTATACAGGATGTCCTCTCTAGTTATAGTAGATCTCTATGCATTTTTGCATTTTGTAAACTTTGCACGAAAACTCGCGAATACTGCTGCTCCGCGTTGTCATTTGAGCGGAAACCATATGTGTTGTTAAGAAAATTAGGGGACTTGAATGGTTTATCTTCTGAACACGGCGCCAGCGATAAGTCTATAAAGACTCTTATACGGGTTGATGGGTATTAGTCATTTGTTGACCGTATTCATGATTAAATTAAACAATGATGACAATTCGACGAAAAATACGTTATACATGGAACACACTTGAATATTTAGATACTCCACCGTGTTGTTTTCGTACACCTGTAAGGGTTTCCCCGTCAAAGATAGCACTTTGGGGAGAGGGCACGGTGCCTCGTGTTCCGTTATCTTAGACAGCTAACCCGTTACAATTTTCAAGTGGTTAAAACATTTCTACCCCATTCCTTAAAAATCGGAGTCGCATGGTTTCGAACCCGGTTCTTCTACTGACGAGACAATGTCACAACCTTGTTGCCAACTCGCCGCTCCGCCCAAGCGCCCCGACAGGCTGGCGTCAGCCTCGGAGTTTCGCTCAGTCTCATACCCACTCTACCAAGCTGTTACCAACACGTCTCTAATCCCCTGCCCCAGGCTAGTTCACACCTGACCGTAGCCCGACCCGCTCGGTTCAAGCATTGACCTTGAAGTATGAAGCACGTAGAATTTACTACGGCTGCGTTGTTGTGCCGGGTGCACAGCCATGCGTAAACATAGTAGTCACGTGACCGTGCTCGGCGCAGAGGAGGGTCGTATTTCAGAGGCGCTGTCAAGTCCAATGAGGCCTGCCCGGCTTGGAAGCGGCCGAAAACGTTTTTTTGTAAATAGGATCTTCATTATGAAGTTACCAAGTGTGCATGGGTATCAAATAGATACCTGCGGCTAAAACGCACACTCCGGTGGTTGAATCACGCCCAAGTAAGCCTTAGTTCGCTAGCAATTAGCTGAAAACTGGTCGAGCCTAGTGTGTAAAGATACACCCGGTTCCATACTGATTGGTAGGTAATACTGGTCCGGCTGTTTTTGCCAAATAACTCCAGAGCAATGCTACTCAGCGTCCTGGTTTCAATATCTATAGAAGCTATTCGTTGAGATCTTTCGATTGGCATGCACTGCATTTTCATCAGACGAAAATTTTAGAAATTGTTCAATAAAAACACTTTTGAGGCCGTGAAGACGGGGCAAGCGCTAGAATACCTGGCACCGCCTATCGCAGGCGTACCCCTCTGACCCAGACCCGTCAATCAAGTCTGTACCACGTGACACTGCGCCGTGCGTAAGCAGTAGTGGCGGGAACCGATCAATGGAACACCTGGCGTGGTGCACACGGTACAACTTCGGTGAAGAGCGGATAACAGAGTAGCCGTAGGCAGTTGGTCACGTGACTGGGGTGGGGCTGCACTGCTGCGCGGACAGCGAGCTCGCCGAGTTGGGCTGGGGCTACGAGTAGATCGGACTGAGACATGAAGTTTAGAAACTCGGAAAGTTACTGTTGTTCTTAGGAAAATTAATACTCATATTTGTGTATAATGTAGATACGTAGCTAATTCATTCAAATATCATTTCTGGACATTTCAAATCCCCGTTTGTAATTCTATCGTTAGGCACGTTTAGAGCCATGAAAATCGACATGGATTTTCGGATGGTAGATTACTTGACTTAGCGATGCAAATCGATGTCCGCTTCTCCCTACGTTCAGTTCATAGGCGGATCCAGGGGACAAGGAGCGGATGTTTTTTCCTCCCAGATTCAACCTTGGCCCCTGGTGCAAACATGCCTCTTATTCCCCCCCAGATAGATTCGACAAACCTCTGAAAGGTTGCACCGTCCAAAAGTGGCGGCCGTCTTGGCAAATAGCGACTCACTGCCCCAGTATCCCTTTCCCACAGCCCTTGCGAAGTTCTGGGTAAGACCGGTCCTGTCAACCGGTAAGATGCCGGAACGAATCCCTGTAGCTTGGCGGATTCGATCGAACTAACAGAACTTTTTTCGATAAATTTTGATCCGAAGGCGGTTATGATTTTTTTGGCTAGATGGCCCCGTTTTATTGATAGGAGTATCTAAACTAATTGTCCTGGCGTTCACGTGTATCGGCTTAGATTTGGAGAAAGAATTGAGGACACCCCTAAGGCACATATTTAACGTTTGACACGCTCACTGGTAGATCCAGAGCTTGAGTTTGGAGGACGGGCACATTGTCCTAGACTTTGGGCACCGGCGAGGGTGGGGGAGATCTAAGGGACGAATCTTAATACAAATATTTAAGATTTTAGTCAGTCTGGCCTTGGCAGCGGTCGCGTGCGGACGTGCCCGCGGGAGCGGAGTGACCCCAATGGGTCAGTGACCGACTGTGCAGGTCTGGGTGCGCAGACGAAAAGTGAAGGGCTTCTGTGAAAGTGATTTCGGATGGGACTGAAAGGTTGATATTCAGAAAGTATACAGTGAGGGCGATTAGAGGAAAGCAGAGATTCAAAATGTCGACAGCGGGTGACACCGACTCAGTATTTAGTGATGCGGAAGCGGGACACACTGACACCGAACCCAGAAAACGGAAGCGAGAGAGGCAACAATCGATCTCTGAAATGGTTGCGGCTTACGAGAAGAAGCAAAAGCACAGCAAATCTCCGAAAGGTAAGTCACCTAAAGGAAAAGGAGCCCTCTCAGTGGAAACTCTATCGTTCATGAAGGAACTTATCCAAAATACCATTCAGTCGTCTATCGGAGAAGAGCTTGCCAATCTGAATGACATGCTGAAAACCAAGTTCGAATCTCAACAGAAGAGAATAGAAATCTTGGAAAGCCAGTCTTTCGAAAAATCGGAGAAAATTCAAGGGCTTGAAACTGAGCTCAGATGTACGCAGCAAACAGTAGCGGCACTCGAAAACCAGCTGGATGACATGGAGCGTCATGAGCGCGGAGTAAACCTGATCATTACCAGCAAGCAGCTGGGAACAAGACGCCCTGGCGAAGACATCCGCTCCTCAATCATCCAGATTCTACGTGCCAGTTTTCCGCACATCCCTGTTTCAAGAGAAGATTTCTCGGCAGCTCACAGACTGTACGGCAATGATGTTGCAGTCTGTGCGTTCCGTGACAGGGAGCTGCGAAATCGCCTGTACCAAGAAAGGATCCGTCTTAGAGATAGGCCCACACCACCCGACCAACGCTTGTATCTGAGTGAGTCCCTAACGCGGAAAAACAAGGAGATCTTCACCGAACTCCTGGCGATGAAGAAACAGAAGCGGGTCTGGGCTGTCTTCACTAACCAAGGCATTCCGGGCTACAAGCTCAGCCGAGAATCACACCGATGAGGGTAACGACAATCGACCAGATCCGCAATCTTTGGCGGAGACTCCGGGAGAAGCACGTGACTGACCAGCCTGCGGAGTCTGGCGGCGCCTCTGCGCGGCCGTCCCGGGACGCCTGGCGACCGGCGGTGGCCGGCGCGGGGAGCGGCGCGTGGCGCGGCCGGCTCCCGCAGTGGCGGGCCAAGCTGATGTTCCTACAGCGGCATCCGGGCCGGGCGGACCGGCCTGTGGTGGCGGGGAGGTGCCGGGAGGGAGCGAGCGCGTTAACGCTCCTGCGCCCGCTGCTGCCGTTGCGTCTGAGGTTTCGGCCCGAGGTTCGGCGACGGCGGTCTCGGGCGGTAGTCGGCGGACGGTTTCGCGAGATGTGGCGACAACGGCGGACAGTGGATCGGCAGGGCCGGCGGTGACGGTGGATACACTCATACAGGACCGGGGGCGGTGAATTTAGCTCTCGTGCCTGTGTGGCTCGAGGTTTTCCGCGAGTGTTGCTGGCCGTCGTCGTTCAGACGAGATGAGCAGCCGCGGCTGGCTGCTCTTCTCTGACGTGTGCGGAAGGCTGCGCACCGTAGTTGGACTCCCAAGCAGGTATTGTGTAATACTAATTTTTCTACTCAATGTTTATTTAGTATTGTTGTCTGGAATGTGCAGTTTTTCTCTCGGTTAGGGTAAAGTAAATGTTGCTCTATCACTCAGAACAAGCAACTGTGTTGGGTCCCTCTTTCGACGATGACAAGTACCTTGTGAAATCAAGGGTGATTTATTTGGTAGTATAGCTAATACGAGTAGGTATTCCACTAGTGTGCGATTGAAACCCGTTTTCCGTTTCGCTTGAGGTAGTTTTTTCACTGCGCACCCCAACTGCGCCAAGGCTACTGCAGTCATGCTTACTTTATGTGTTTATGTTCTTTGTTTTTTGCGCTACATTCGTGTATCCCTTATGTGGTGTGTTGACATGAATGCCCCACCTCTCTCAACTCTCACACAACATTCGCATAAGTAACACGGATTTAGTTATCTCAAGACTGCGTCACACGGACATGTTGATACTTTTCATGAGCAGTTAATGCATTACGGCGTGTTGACCCAACCATCTCATGCCACGCAAAGATATAAAGGAGTATATTTACTTCTCTATTGCTTCTCATTCACAAGTCGCTGACACTACTTTGAGACTAGCATCACTAAACGTAAATGGCCTCCGGGCTCAGGTGGTAAGGGGTGTTCCTAAGCGGCGTAAGATTTTCACATGGCTAAAGCAATGGCAGTTCGACGTAGTTCTCTTGCAGGAAACACACTCTACAGCTGAAGACTGTGACAAATGGTTAAATGAATGGGGAGGCCTAGGTTGCTTTTCACATGGAGATAATAGGAGCCGAGGGGTATGCACGCTGATCAGGCCGAACGCAGGCGCCTCAATAAGCAAAACCTGCACTGATAGAGACGGAAGATTTGTAATTCTTGAATTAATTTTGAACGGTGTTAGCTTTACTGTCGGGAATTTTTACGGTCCCAGCACAGATAACCCACGTGTAATTGAGGACTTTGTAACTGAAATAGATGAATACGAGAATTCCTCTGTCATTTTTGGAGGGGATTTTAATTTTTGTTTGGACATTTCAAAAGACAGAGAAAGCTCAGCAAGACGATTAGCTAATAACGATAAGTGTAAGGAGGTCCTAAAAAGGTTTATGGAAGATAACGATTTAATTGATACTTGGCGAGAGCTCTACCCACAAAAAAGATGCTACACATATGTTAGAGCGAATCCACCGAGCAAGTCACGTATTGATTTTTTCGTTACGAGCAAGAACATTCTTCACTGTAGGAGCACTCCTGTTGTTGAGATAAGGGACGGATACCTATCTGACCACAAAATGATTACGATGATAGTCCAAGTACCAACGATTGATATGGGGCGGTCTTTTTGGAAATTTAACAACTGTCTTCTGAAAGATGAAAATTTTGTCAATATGGCACGCCAGAAAATACGAGAGATTATAGAAGATAATGAGGTTAGTACAGACTCAAGCATTGTATTGTTTGAAACCCTGGTCTGTGTGCTCAGAGGTCACATAATAAAATTCGCATCCCGCAAAAAACAGCAAAGGTGCGCTGCTTTCAATCATATAGAAGAAGAAATTTTGAGGTTGGAAAGTAGAAGTAACGCGGATGAAAGCCTCTTATATACGCTAAAAAAGAAGAGGGAAGACCTAATTCAAGATATGTCCAGCCAAGGAATGTTCCTGTCTAAAGTACGGTGGGGTCATTTAGCAGAAACGGGAAGCAAATACTTTCATGACCTGCATAAAAGAAACAGATGCAAAAACGTCTGCAAAGCGCTCTTTGTTGAAGATAATCAAATTTATGGACAAAAAAGTAATAACTAGTAGCACAGAGAAAATGCTTCAAGAAGGATGTAATTTTTTCAGTAAGCTTTACGAGAAATTACCGGTCACAGATGAAATAGAACCCTTTACTGAGGGACTCACGCGTCTGTCAGAGGAAGACGCTAGGTATCTCAACAGTCCAATAGACTTAGAGGAGCTTACTAGAGCGGTATTTTCCACCAATAACAATTCATCTCCTGGCCTCTCTGGATATACTGGGGAATTCTATAAATTTTTCTGGCCGGAGTTAAAGTACCTAGTGCTTCGGGTGTGCAATGAAATCTTTGAGCGAGGCAGCATGCCAGTGGATATGAAACGAAGCGTAACAATCCTCATCCCCAAGAAGGGGAAAGATAGTCGAATGATCGAAAACCTACGACCAATAAGTCTTTTAAACACTTTGTACAAAATCATAACAAAATGCCTAGCGAGTAGATTAGGTGCAATTGTCTCCAAAATCATTAATGAAGATCAAACTGGCTTTATTAAAGGCCGTTATATCGGAGAAAACATCAGGCTTCTGCTGGATTTCATGGACCACTGTAATTCTAAAAAGAAGTCGGCTCTTTTGCTGGCATGTGACGTTAGAAAAGCTTATGATAGCGTAGACTGGCAATATATGAAGCGAGTAATGGAGTGGCAAGGACTGGGACGTAATTTCCTGCGATGGATTGACGTTTTATATGATGAAAATCCAGATTTCCCAGCTAAAGCCTTAATACAGATCAACGGTAAGCTATCTTCCGAGTATAAAACAAAACGCGGCTTAAAACAGGGATGTCCATTAAGTTGTTTGCTCTTTTTGATCGCTTTTGAGCCCCTCCTAGAAAAAATTAGGAGGACTGAAAGCATCAGGGGCATGGAAGTAGGACAGACTACTTTAAAAGTTACAAGTTACGCAGATGACGTCACCATTATAATGGACGGAACTTCTGATTCATTCATTGCATGCTTAAAAGTTTTTGATGACTTTAGAAAAATTTCAGGTTTAGAACTCAATGTAACGAAAACTCAAGCATTATGGATAGGACATGAAGCAAGCACCAAGCGGCCAATATGTCTTGACTACAATGTCCAGTGGCCGAAAGATTGTCTTGAGATACTAGGTATAAAAATATCAAACGATCCGAACGTTAACATTGCTGAGCTGAACTATGAGAAGAAAATACCGACTTTAAAAGCCTCCCTTGCCCGATGGAACGGCAGGATTAACCCCTTTTGGCCGCATACATCTGGTCAAATCTGAAATGTTATCGCAGATGGTATATTTAATGAGTGTACTACCAGCACCGGGGACAGACTTTATCAAGGAGACTGAAACGGCAATTTTTAACTTCATTTGGGGTGGGAAAAGGGATCGGATTAAAAGGGCCACACTAAAGGCAAAATATAAAAATGGAGGACTCCAAGTTCCAGATATAGCACTGAAGTCAAAAAGCCTAAAGATAGGATGGATAAAGAAATATATCGACCCTGAAAATACGGCAAAATGGAAATGTGTCATGAAACAAAAATTGTCCTTAAATGAACGCATAACGGTTTTTGACTGCAATCTAGATCGAAAGACGCTGCATAAGTGACTACGGAATCAATTTTGGGAGGAAACCTGTTCAACTTGGATGAGCATCAAACAGACGGAGGAGCTCAGTGGGGGAAATATTCTTAGCGAAGTTATATGGGACAACAAAAATATTGACAGCGGGAACAATGGGTCAATCAGTAGAAAATTAATGGTTAATAGGGGTATAGTTCGCGTAATCGACATTTACGAAGTTTCTGAAAGAAGACTTATGACATCAAATGAAGTATCTCAAATCTATAATATACATCCAGTAACATCTCTCTCGATTTTGAGATCCATCCCGGAGATATGGAAACTACGGATTATGATGGATAAACCGACCGCACCAGACATTCCTGAAAGTTTTGCAACCCTAAAGAGCACACCGAAAGCTGTCCAATGGGCGTATTGGAAGCTGAAAGAACAAGAGTGGGTACCAGACAGGGAGAAATGCCATGAAAAGTGGCAGGACTATCTCCAGAGAACACCGAACCCCCCTTCCCAGATACAGTGGTCTGAGGTTTATGATCGGCTTCACCATTCAACGAACAATGTCAATCTCAGATGGCTTCAATATCGCATAATTAAACGTATCTTACCGACGAACAGACTTCTTTACCTAATGGGGCTTTTGGAAACCGACAAGTGCAAAACCTGTCCGATGTATTCAGAAAATATTACGCACAAATTCTGGAAGTGTCCCTCAGTTAGATTACTTTGGCTCGGTGTGGAAGAATTATTGGGACTACGAACCCATTTGACAAACATAAATATATTTGTCGGTCTTCATCTGCGTAACTTAAATCAAACAATACGTGCTAATACAGTCATTATGCTCACAAATCAGTTTATTTGGAAGGAAAAAGACTACCCGGAACACCTGAAGTTTGAGAAGCTGAAACGATTTATACATCAATACCTCACGATCGAGAAGTATATTTCGAAAATTACGGCCAGAGAAAGTCAATTTGGGGAAATATGGGGAAGGCTATGGGAATTCTTGAGACGAGATCAACATCTTCAGTAGATACATAAACAAGATCACGCACATACATGCCCACATGCACAGGTAGTTATTGTAGCTACAATTACATACCCTCGCTTTAACGCCAACACACCATATGCGCAATGCACAGGTGGCTTCTGGGCGCCTCCACGATAAATACAAAGAAATATGCAGGAATGTTATCCCGGGCTAGTGCTGTAATTCCGCCAGGTGGTGCCAACGAGCGGCTGCTGACCTCCCGTAGGTCAGCAGTGATGTAAAGTGCTGTAGGGGACACCACTATTGTCACTTGTTTTGATAGCTGTTGGTGCGCATCATGTACGAATCTGAGATGGCTGTGGTTTTCTGAGTGCACCCTTTGGGTTTTGGTTGCAGAGCATGGTTGTTTGGATGCAGAGAGGGAACCAGTACACTGTGCTTGTAGATTTGTTCTTTTTGTCTGTGTGCCGCCATCTCCAGGTAATGGCAGGCCCCGTAGGCCATCGCTCTTTGTACTCTAGTAGCTATAGAGACGCCATCAGGAAGTGGATTTGTGGTTGCGAGTGTGGTTGAAGTGGATTTGAGTGGTGGGTTTGTGCTAGTTTTGGTACGAATATGAATAAAAAAGTGGAAAAAAATATCTAAGATTTTAGTGACTATTCTACCTCAAAAGCCGCGGGTACCACACATAATACAGCAGCTGATGTGCCCTTAAACCACAATACAACTACGATCTCAAAAGCCGAACTTGCAAAAGCCTAAACAAAGTTTATAATACCAAATTCAACACTTAAATCCTTCTCAAAGCCACGAATCGAAAACTAGCTGATATTCCATATTGGCAATTCCGAGTTCATCAAACCCCTCATTAGGGAAATACCCAAAGCTCCCCGAATTGACGCAACGCGCGAACGGGTTAGATCCGCAAAAAAGAAACCAGGAACTAAGCAGCCCATGTGCGCAGAATGAGACGCACTGCGACGTGCAATGCCATTGCTCTGGGCTGGTATAAACAACAAAAAACCTTACCACCAGAAGTTTTCTTTTTCCAGTTCCGTATTTAATCAAAGGAATTCATTTACTGGTTTCAAGGAATTTGAAATGTATAAGTGTATTTTACAGCATGAAAATTCGAAGACACGTGGAATGAACATTTCATGTTATTTTAAGCTTCAAGTGAACATAAAACGATAGGTGACATTACTTTTTAGGCACTAAGCCAGCAAAAATATGGAACGGCCGGCACCGACTCCGACCGAATCTCACATGCTGCGCACTCCTTGCCAAAAGGCAGCAGGATGGTATGATTCGTGAAGAAAAGCTTAAACGATTTTACATGCAATGCAACCTAACCGTAATCTTTCCAATGGCTTTCGAATTATGCTTAGAAACTTGTCTAGCTGTTCTAGGAGCTGTGTTACATCCAGGCTCTGTAGGCCTCGTTTTGAATAACAAAATCGGGTTACATGGGCTTGGAAAGGACGTAATAAGTCGTTGACCTCATCTCAGGTCAATTCTTGACCATAGTGTTTACCTTCAGTCATCACTTGAGAGGTATGCAAAGCGACGCATGTTTCATTTAAATCGATTCGGAATTATTCGCAAAAACCGAAAGGGGATCCAATCGGACCAGGCCTATATTCTGGTTGTGCTGTAGCTTTTGGTGATGCGTAACTTCCAATTATAGTCCGCTGCTGTGTTCCTTTCAACATGCAGTGGTGGAAACAATGCAACGGTAATAGTTTCAGAATTCGTCTGATACACGATTTTCGGGACTTTTTTGGCCACGACCGGACCGCAGCAATGACGCCGGTGGGCTGGATGCATCTCTCATCAAATCGGCATCCATGAAATAGGCCAAGAAGCCATTCACGTTTATTGGAGCATCAAGACACACTAAATAACATGATCAAAGTTACACTTTTAAAAAAGTGTAATCCTCTTCCTCCTCCTTTACCATATTTTTACTCCATATAGGTTTCCAGAGCTTTTTGCACGGATACTCGCGGCCTGAGGTACCTTGCCAGCTCAGGGTCTGACATAGGGTCCCGTGAGCACTGGGAAGTTAACTCTGATGCCGGCTCACTCTCCTTCCTCGGGGACCTACTGGTCATGTCCCTGAACATGGCGCGGTATCTAGCCAGACGGTTTGCAGGGGCCGAAGGTACAGTGATGTTTTTTAGTTTGGAAGGCGGATCTGCACCTTCCTTTCCAGCTAGGGTTATGGAGGTGGAGTTGCCTCGTATGACAGCTACGGAGATTCGCTGCATCAGCCATTCCGACTCGCGCTTGTCGCCCGTTTCACGGACCAGACGGTGCCCTAGTTCTCGAAGGAAGGCTACTCCTGCCTTACCGATCGTACCACCCGTTTCAACGGCAAGGGGCACGAAGTGATATCGGTAGCTAATGCTGGCATACCGTCGAATTTTGCGGCTCTCGGCAGCGGCTGCGGCAGCCCCAGCCTCAGAGGCTGAAGTGCTCACTATGGAGGGGGCGTATGTATCAACACACGTCGCGTCCCATATTAAACATTTCCCCTCCGAGAAAGGGAAGGTGGTCAGCCCGTCTGGTCTTCTGCCGTCACCACGGTCGAGCCCTGGCGGTTCCAGCACAGATGGAGTCCCTGCACTCGTCAGCGATCGCTTGATGACGTCATTGATGGCTGCATGTCTCGGATGACGTCCAGCGCTGCGCATGCATGACAGGGCATGGTGTCCGTTTTCTTCATGTGTGCACCACAGCGGCAGCGGTGAGGCGCACAGACTGGAGCACCAACTCTGAGGGCGACGGCCGTCCGAAGTGTGTCCGGCTGGATGAGAGTGCCAACACTGGCCACTGGAAAAGCGTTCAGCCATGCCCCCGAGTGTGGTTGCGCAGCCGCTCGGAGTCGAGCCCTGTCTGCATCGGATGTGCTGTCTTGGAGCAGCTTGTCTGCGCCAATCATGTCATTCTTGGCCAAGAATGTATTCAGATAAAATGGTAACGTCATCATGCCACTTTCAATTTCTTTTGGTGTGGACAATGCAAACGATTGGCCAGTTGTAACTGAGGTTTGGTGCGCACACTGTGGAAGAGGCTGATTGGGCAATAGGGGCGGCGCGCGCTCTGATTGGTGGTCACGGTGTGGGGGATACTGGGGATGATGAGTGCGGAGAGAGAACGGCAGTGTGACCATGGGAGCGGAGAGAGAGAGAGAGAGACGGTGGTGGTGAGACGCAATTGAAGAATACACGGTTTTACAAGGGGACATACCAATCTTTCTACATGCTATTTCGGCAACTATGGAGAGAAGCCCTGAAACATCAGAGCCTGCGCCGGTGGCGGTTGGGCCTGCACCGGTGGCGTTTGACGCCCGGCTCATCTCAGAGTTCGACGGGAGCAGTGACGTGGTGGAGTGGCTGACACGAGCTGAACTTCTGTGCGAGCACCGAGGCGTGGCGCTGGAGTCTGTGCTGCCGCTGCGGCTGACCGGTGGAGCTTTCGCCGTCTGGTCACAGCTCCCGGCTACTGCGCGAAGCTCTGTCGTAGCCGTGAAAGACGCTTTATACGCTGCGTTTGCGCTTGATCAGCACGCAGCTTACGACGCCTTTGCCAGCCGCCGTCTCCAGCCTGGCGAGTCGGTGGACGTGTTTTTGGCCGACCTCCGCAGGCTGGCCACCCTGTTCGGTGGCGTGCCGGACCGCACACTCGCCTGCGCTTTTGTTTCCGGCCTACCAGAGGCGACGCGCCAGCTCATCCGCGCCGGCTCTCGTGCCGAGGCGCTGGATCTCGCCAGTGTTGTCGCACGCGCACGCGCCGTCATCAGCGATGACCGCGTTGCCGTGGCAGCGGCTGCAGCGCGTGGCCCAGCGCGTGTCGAACGGGTTGCCATGGCAACGGCCGCTACCCGTGGTTCTCAGGGGCCTGAGGGTCGGTCGCGGCCGGTCCGATGGGCGCGTCCTCCGCTGCGACGGTGCTGGACCTGTGGGGAGCAGGGACACCTGGCTGCCGCCTGCCCAGACAGGTTTCCGGGAAACGCCGTGGGGGGCGGCCAGCGGTCAGCGCCAGCGCCGTCTCCCGCGGACTAAGGAATGCGCTGCCTATTGTGAACCTGGTGGTGGACGGGGAGACGAGCAGTGTGCTGGTGGACACTGGGTGCACCGACAATATCGTTTGTGCGGAACGGTGCCGAGTGTGGGAGCGGCGCAGTGGGCTGGCGGTGACCACGATGGGTGGCGATGTACTGGAATGTAGCGGCATGGGTCACGTGACTGTGGAGACTGGGGAACGTCGAGTGAGACTCGAGACCCTGGTGGTTTCGACACGGCCCATGGGGGTGGACGCCATACTGGGCATGGCGGGGATATCGGCCCTGGGCGGAGTCAGCGTCCGGACGCCAGCTGACGTCAGGTTCTGTGCCTCGGCTGAGCGGCGCCCTCCCCTGGCAGTGGACGCGCCAGACTTCACGGCGCAATTTGACAGAGCGCAGGGGGCCTGGACTGTGGCCTGGAAATGGGCCCATGGCCAAGGTCCAAAGTGTCTGAACAATACAGTCGCGCAGTACGCAGTGCCTCCCGCAGCGCGGCAACAGTTCCAAGCGGAGATCGATGCCTGGATTGCCGATGGATGGCTGCAGCGTTACGATGAGGAGGCGGATGGCCCACCGCGAGGACTGTTGCCGCTGATGGCAGTAATTCAGGACAACCAGACCAAAGTTCGCCCGGTCCTCGACTATCGAGAACTCAACGGCCACGTGGACGCCCACACTGCCGACGCCGACGTCTGTGCTGACCAGCTGCGCAAATGGCGGCGGCAGGGGTCTCACGTGGCCGTGGTCGACCTGCGGAAGGCCTACCTGCAGCTCCGCTTGGACCGGCGACTGTGGCCGTACCAGACGGTCGTAGTGCAGGGCCAGCGGTACTGTTTGACACGGTTAGGATTTGGACTGAATGTGGCACCTCTAGTCATGAAGGTCCGTCTAGTCCGTGCAGTGCTGGCGCAGGATCCAGAGGTGCAGCGCGCAGTCGTCCCATACGTGGATGATCTCCTGGTGAATGAGGATATTGTCAGCGCTGAGCGTGTTGTGCGCCACTTCACCACCTTCGGCCTCGAGTGCAAGGCCCCGGAACGTGCTACGGACGGCGCTCGGCTGCTCGGCCTGCGAGTGGAGCAGCACGGCTCTGACGGACTCTGCTGGTCACGTGACACCCCCATAGCTGCCCCACCGGACCGGCTGACTCGGCGCGCGGTGTTTGCGTGGTGCGGCCGCCTGGTGGCGCACCTCCCGGTGTGCGGCTGGCTCCGCCCTGCTGTCGCCTGGCTGAAGCGGCGGGTAAATACAGTGACCCGTGGCTGGGATGACGTCACGGATGACGTAGCACTCTGCAGCCAGATCGAGGAGACCGCGAGCCGGCTTTCACGTGCCGACCCGGCCCGCGGGCCGTGGTGCTTCACGGGCGAACAAGCTGTGGTCTGGACGGACGCGAGTTCAATAGCAGCAGGTGTGGTGATCGAGAGTCCTACTGACGGCGTTGTAGAGGATGCCTGCTGGCTGCGGGATGCTAAAGCGACGGCACACATAAACATGGCGGAGCTGGATGCCGCACTTCGTGGAATCAATCTAGCTATCGCCTGGGGTGTGAAAGACATCGAGCTCCGCACAGACTCAGCGACCGTCCATCGCTGGATCGATGACGCCTTGACCGGACGCTCACGTCTGCGGACAAAGGCCCATGGCGAAATGCTCATCCGACGTAGAGTTGATGTCATCCGACAGCTGGTGGAGGAGCTGCAGCTGAGGATGACAGTGTATCTTGTCAAATCGGCAGACAATCGGGCGGATGCTTTGACGCGCGTCCCAAAGCGGTGGCTGTGTGGACCGGAGGTTGCCGACGGCGTGCCGGCAGGGACTAACACGCGTCAGACACACCTGGACGCGGTGTCAGCGGGTCGCGGCGCTCCAGGTAGAGAGGTGGGCGTCAACTCCCGGCAGGCGGCCGCCACTGCCGACAGCGGGGGTGCTGAGCCCGGAGACCCAGCAGGGGTGCCGGCGCAGGGTGGAAGTGTCATTTACTCGAGGAAGGCAGGAGCCGTGTGTTGCGGAAGGGCTGACGAGAGGGTGATGGGTGAGGGTGCCGATGAGCGTGCGATGATACGGTCAGTGCACGAGAGAGCTGGCCACCCTGGGGTGCGACGGACATTATATTTTGCGAAGCGAGACATCTCGCGTGACGTGACAAGGGCGGCGGCTCGAGCAGTGGTAGCAAGCTGCGATGTCTGCCGCTCCATAGATCCCGCTCCTGCACGGTGGCAGCACGGGTCTCTGGGTGTTCAGGAGACGTGGGCGCGGCTGGCAATAGACGTGACGCATTACCAGGGGCGGTCCTATTTGTCAGTAATTGACTGCGGGCCGTCCAGGTATAGCGTCTGGCGCCAGTTACGTCGCGCTGAGGCCTCAGAGATCGTGCATCATTTGGAGGACGTTTTCCTGGAGCACGGGGCGCCAGAGGAAATTCTGGCGGACAACGACACCGCCTTCCGCAGCAGAGTGTTCGCTGCGTTCGCGTCGCGGTGGGGGGGTGACGCTCCGTTTCCGAGCGGTGCACGAGCCTGGCGGCAATGGTATTGTGGAGCGATGTCACCGTACCATCAAGGTGATAGCGGCCCGCCGCCAGTGTTCCATTGCAGAGGCTGTGCATCTGTACAATGTCACCCCACGCGACGGAGAGGATGCGGCCAGCGCGCCGGCGGCCGGCATATTTCAGCACCCGGTGCGTGACTGTGTCCGGCCACCATCTGAGCAGCCTCACACCTCCCCGCCTCAGCAGCTGCCGCCGACCCGAAGGGACGCGTTGGAGTGGCCCGGGCCCGCCCCACCTGAGAGACCGCCGCCGACACAAAGGGAGGATCTGAGTCGGGACGGTAATCGGCTTAGTGTGGGGGACCGGGTGTGGATGCGGCGCCCCGGCACCCGCTGTACGGTCGAGTCGCGCCGCGGCGTGATAACGCGGCTGGTCTCGCCCCAGGTGGTGGAGGTGGATGGGGTGCCGTGGCACGTGCGCGACGTGCGGCCGCGCTTTGAGGACACAGCGACAGACACACCGGGTGTTGAGGACGGTCACTGTGATGAGGTGTTGTGTCCGCTGTTCATCACCGGCGGTCAGACTGGTGATATGGTCGTGCCCGAAGGGCCAGTGGATGCTGGGCTGGCGGCGGAAGAGGCGGCAGAGAATGCCACCAACAGTGAGGGAGAGGTGTTTCCAAACCAGTCGACACTGCCACCCCCGCAGCCCGTGCTCCGGCGCAGTGAACGGCTGCAGCAGATGCTGCAGAACCGGAACCTGTGATATGTCTATAAGTGTATTTCTTTAGCGTGTTTTCAATGTTTCTGTATATTTTCTCATGGAAAGTGTGGGTTAATGTGTGTATGTTCTGTGTGATTTTTATGATCAGGTGGAGGTGTAACTGAGGTTTGGCGCGCTGTAACTGAGGTTTGGTGCGCACACTGTGGAAGAGGCTGATTAGGCAATAGGGGCGGCGCGCGCTCTGATTGGTGGTCACGGTGTGGGGGATACTGGGGATGATGAGTGCGGAGAGAGAACGGCAGTGTGACCATGGGAGCGGAGAGAGAGAGAGAGAGAGAGAGAGAGAGAGAGAGAGAGAGAGAGAGAGAGAGAGAGAGAGAGAGAGAGAGAGAGAGAGAGCGAAAAGGTGGTGGTGAGACGCAATTGAAGAATACACGGTTTTACAAGGGGACATACCAATCTTTCTACACCAGTTCCGGGTTGGAGCTTTGGAATTGAAACCTTCTTTCCAAATGGCGTGAATAATAGCTTAAACAACTCACTGACGAAATGGAGGTGGTTAGACGTTTCTTTGATGTGACGTCCCAGGTCCCCCGCGTATTGATCTCGCAATCCATGTGCGGATCACTCCCTATCTATGTGCGGTTATAGCCCTATTCGGAAAAAATAGTTCTGCTGCGGCTGCATGATCACTGGCAGGTTTTTCGACGCACTTGATTCTAAGATGACGAAAATACATGGATCGAACCAGTAAATTTTGGTTCAGAAAAACATGTTTAAGAGTTCAGTTGCGTTTTCAAATATCATTGCCTGCAGAGAGGACCCAGTGACTCTCAAATTGTCTTTAAAAAACTATTTTGATAACATTGGCCCTGTATAACAGTAGACCTGGCATTTGATGACAGTAGGAATAGCTAATAGTAAATGTGGTGCCAAATCCAGATATAATTTTATATATGCCTGAACTATATATGCATTGACAAAACAATTCCAAATTTTGCAGGCAGCCTTAACAAAAAACAAAACTGGACATAAATATTTTGAGTAGTTACTGTTGGGATGAGTAGTTGCTCCTTAGCCAGAGTGAACGAGATTTATTTTAAATTAAGTTAAATATTTACTGATTAAATATTTACTGGCCGATGTCACTTATCGAGGGATCACTTATTGCCGGTGCTGATTCCGTCGCTTTTCCTAAAAGTATCAAAATATCATTGCGTGGAGGATATTTCGTAAATTTACCTTATCGGAAACCTCACAAACAAATTGACCAGAATTAAAGCCAGCGCCCCACTCTGATAATTAGTTTTGAACTGGGATACAATTTTGAACAGCGTGTCGAGAAACCACTATTGTCATATTTCATTTATCCCAAAGCTCTCTGTATACAATTTACGCACGCTTTAGTTAAAAATAAAAGGGTCTATTTTAAGACATCAGACCACGAAGGAATCCATTTCCATCTGGCATCGCGTGCTGCGAAATAAATGCTAACAAATGACATAGCCTCCGCTGATGCAAGCAGCCAGACCTGCACAAGATTGCTAGGTCAACCCAGAGTAGTAAAGGAGGAGGAAATATTTTTGTGTTGAGTGATTGAAGGTGGAAAAATGTGTTTCCTGATCTTCCAACCTATTTTGTCTCTATATAGTCTTTTTTAATTTCGATTATGAGGTATGCGCCCTTTAAAGAGTTTGTTATCAGACTGTCTTAGAGCATGTATCATTACCAGGGGCGCAGCCAGGGGGGCACAGGGGGCACGTGCCCCCCCCCATCGGTGCCGGGGTGCCCTTTTGATTGCCAGGTGGTGTACCCTCTTTGGGCCGTGCCGTTCGAAATTTAGTGCCCTACGCCGTTGAGCCTAGATGGAACTAGACTGCATTTAGCGATTTAAGCTATTGTTTGACAATTAAGTGCCTTTTTGGTCAGCTAGGGAATTCTGTCGCCTTTCCAAGCACCCGGGAAGAGTATAGGCACGTAATCCGTTTCCAGATAATGCCTCATCGTCGCCAATAATCATACGGGCGGAGCTAATCTGGTGCCCCTTAAGCTCATCTGGTGCCCCCTGAGCGCTGGTCTTGGCCCCTGGAGCTGATCATGTGCCCTCTGAGCTGATCTGATGCCCTCGTAGTCAATCTGGTGCCCCCCCTGAGAAAATAATTGTGCCTTCTGAACCTATATAATGCCCTCTGAGTTAGTTTGATGCCTCCGAGCTTGCCTGGTGCCCTATTAGCTGTTTTAGTGCCCCTTGAGCTGATCCAGGCCCCCTGAACTTATTTAATGCCTCCCGGAGTTTATCTACTGTCCAGGGGACACAGGGGGGCACGTGCCCCCATCGGTGCCGTGTGCCCTTTTGATTGCCAGGTAGTGTACCCCCTTTGGGCCGTGCCGCTCGAAATTTAGTGCCCTACGTCGTTGAACCTAGATGGAACTAGACTGCATTTAGCGATTTCAACTATTGTTTGACAATTAAGTGCCTTTTGGTCAGCTAGGGCATTCTTTCGCCTTTCCAAGCATCCGGGAAGAGTATAGGCACGTAATCCGTTTCCAGATAATGCCTCATCGTCGCCAATAATCGTACGGGCAGAGCTCATCTGGTGCCCCCTGAAGCTGATCTGGTGCCCTCGTAGTCAATCTGGTGCCCCTCTGAGAAAATAAGTGTGCCTTCTGAACCTATATAATACTCTCTGAGTTAGTTTGATGCCTCCGAGCTTGCCTGGTGTCCTTTTAGCTGTTTTAGTGCCCCTTGAGCTGATCCGGGCCCCCTGGGCTTATTTAATGCCTCCCGGAGTTGATCTACTGTCCAGGGGGGCACATGGGGTACGTGCCTCCCATCACTGCTGGGGTGCCCTTTTGATGGCCAGGTGGTGTACCCAATTTGGGCTGTGCCGCTCGAAATTTAGTGCCCTACGCCGTTGAACCTAGATGTAACTGGACCGCATGTACCGATTGAAACTATTGTTGGACAACTTAATACCTTTTTCGGTCAGCTAGGGCATTCTGTCGCCTTTCCAAGCACCCGGGAAGAGTATGGGCACCTAGTATGTGTCCACCTAATGCCTCATCGTCGCCAATAATCGTACGGGTGAAGCTAATCTGGTGCTCCTTGAGCTCATCTCGTGGCCTCTCAGCTGGTCTTGGCCCCTTGAGATGATTACTTGCCCTCTAAGCTGATCTGGTGCCCCTGAGTCAATCGAGTGCCCCATTGAGCAAATAATTGTGCCTCCTGAACCTATATAATGCCCTCTGAGTTAGTCTAATGCCTTCGAGCTTGCTTGGTGCCCTAATAGCCGATTTAGTGCCCCTTGAGCTGATTCGGGTCCCCGATCTGATCTCATGCCTCCCCAAGTTGATTATTTCTCCTCTTCAGCTGATTAGGTGCCCCCTCAGCTGATTATTGATGTCTCCTTAGATGGCCTGCCGCCCCACTGAGCTGGTTTGGTGGGCCCTGAGCCCACCTTGTGTCCCCTGAGCTGTTATGTTGCTCCCTGAGCTGATTTAGGCTCCTGCCATAGTCTGGGGACTGGGAGCTGATCTGGCCCCCGAGCGGATCGATCTGGTGCCACCTGAGCTGCACTAATGCTCCTGAGTCGATCTGGTGCCTCCTGAGCCCATCTGATGCCCTCTGAGCTAGTCTGGTGCCCCCTGAGCTAATCTGGTGCCCTTTAAGCTGAACTGGGCCTCCTTACGTGTTGAGCAGCTCTAAAGCCCTGAGCTGAGCTGGGCCCACAGAGGCTGATGAGGGCCCCTGGGATGGTATGGGGCTCCTGAGCTGATTAAGTGCCTCCTGACTTGATCTGGTATTCCCGAGCTGGTCGGCGACCAATGATCTGATTGTTTGTCCCCGAAGCTGATCTGGTGCCCTATGGGCATCTGGTGTCCCCTGAGCAGCTCTGGGGCTTTTGAACTGATTGGGCCCCGAGCTGGTGAGGGATCTCTGAGCTGATTTAGTGCCCCTGACTTGAACTTGCCCCCTACGCTGATCGATCTGGTGCGCCCTGAGCAGATATACTGCCTCCTGAACTTAACTAATGCCCACTGAGTCGATCTGGTGCGTGCTGAGTCATCAGTGTGTCTCCTGAGCCCATCTTATTCCCTCTGAGCTAGTCTAGTGCCCCATGGCTAATATGGTGCCCTTTAAGCTGACTCGGGCCTCCTGGGTTGATTACGTGATTTCCTGAGCAGCTCCCAGGCCCTGAGCTGAGCTGGGCCCACATAGGCTGGTGAGGGCCCCTGGGATGGTATGGGGCTCCTGGGCTGATTAAGTGCCTCCTGACTTGATCTGGTATTCCCGAGCTGATCTGGACCCCGAGCTGGTCGGGGACCACTGATCTGATTGTTTGTCCTCGAGGCTGATCTGGTGCCCTATGGGCCGATCTGGTGTCCCCTGAGCAGCTCTGGGACTTTTGAACTGATTGGGCCCCGAGCTGGTGAGGAATTTCTGAGCTGATTTAGTGGCCCTGACTTGATCTTGCCCCCTGACCTGACATGAGGCCCCTGAACTGATCTGGGGCCCCAAGAGCTGATCTGGGCCCAAGAGCGGATCTAGGTTCTGAGGGTACCCTGAGCTGGTCTGGGCGCTGAGCTTGCGAGAGCCTCTTAAGTTGGCTTGAGGCCCCCTGAGGTGATCTGGCGCCTTAAACTGTTCTGGGGCTTCTTGAACTGGTTTAAGGCCCTATGAGCCTATCTGTGGCCCATTGAGCTAGTCTGATGACCTCATCTCTGGGATCAATGGGCTAGTCTGGTCCCTGGGTGAAGCATGATCAGCTCTGTGGCCCTGATCTACATCAGGGGCCCCTGAGGTGGTCTTGAATAGACAGATAATAAGAACACAAGGCCAACTCCCATCATCTCGGGGCGTGGTCATTGAGCTAGTCTAGTCCCTGGAGGCACAACTGGGGGTATGGGGGAAGCTGCTCTGGAGGCCTCTGATCCACACTTGGGGGCCCCAGAGCTGGTCTTGAATAGATGGGGAATAAGAATACAATGGAAATTCCCCTTGTAAAACGGAGCTAACGAGGAATGAGGAATCTCTAAAACGGCTTGTGATACCTAGGCACCCCTGGTTATATAAATTGCTTATTATACTGGTGGATTCTGGGAAGAAATGATAAAAGAGCATGTGCCACTGAGCTCAGAGCACAGTCTCCTAAACCAGGATTCTACTTATTAATTTAAATGAAGAACTAGTTTTCACAATTTTCAGCCCTGTCACACCCTCCCCATCCAAACCACCGGCCTGTTCACCTTCTATTTACTCTTAACTGGGACCGATCCTTGAGAATATGGAACTTAATAAACGCGTTCAAAAGGTATCTCCCAAATTTTTCCGGCAGTAAGAATGTGTTCTTCCAAAGACACTATGCCACTCCTCGTCCCACGGCGATTGTGGGAGGCAAGTAACTTAATCCGCGTTCAGCCAGGGCTCACTCGTCACGACAAAACCAGTGGGCATAACAAAGGAATTTTCGACTCCAATATGCCTTAGCCTGCACATTGTAACATATATCACATGCTCCGTTGATTTCTCTGATGTTAAGTACTTGCATGAGTTGGCTGATTTGTCCTTAAATCTATCCAAAACAGTCATGTTTTGGCTACTTCCATGACATTTTGATGATATTTTTTCCTTTTTTCGGTTTTAGTGGCGTTTTCCTTCTCCGTCAATGATTTATTTGCATTTTCATTGAACCAAAGATGCCCAAAAAATAATATAAACAAAGATATAGCAAGTTTTTTGGGTTACGTTAAAAAGTGCCCTTTTTTCCCCGGGGTGCCCCTCAAAGTTGGTGTGCCCCCCCATACCAAAGCTCTGGCTGCGCCCCTGATCATTACGGATCACCCTTTTAAAAGCATTATCGTAACGTATTAACAGCCACAGCCTCGCTCGCAACAGTCGCTTTAGAGAAATGCAGATCTATCGACAGTCCACTGCACCAAATTGTATACATGATACGAATACACAAGCCTGTTCACGATAAGGCGTTGAAAATATGTGCAGGTAGCTTTGATATACGAGACATACACAAGGTAGCCAGCATACACAAGGCACCAGCAGGCAGCCCCGTTTACCGAGGCCCAACCACTTATTCGATGTCTTGTGACCATTTTACAGGACAGACCAGACATTTTACAAGTTTTCTAACTTCTGAGACAAAAATGAAGAAAAAAACATTAACTTTCCAATCAGGCTCCGATTGACCGGATGGGGCCATTGGAAATCTCTCTTAAACACAATCCTGTCCTCAGTTATTGGGCGCAGGACCTGTCGGGAGCGAAATAGATAAACAAACCGAAACAAGACAAAGGCAGATTCAGATTCTGGGCACTGACATACGATAGAAAATGTTGCACTCCTGAACTTGTTTCCGAGAACATCCGCGGGAGGTAACACCCATGATTTGTGTTTATTACTTGTATCGCTTCGTTTTGAGCGATCATACAGTAATCTAGAAGTGCGGTAAATTTAGCCATCTGACGTTTGATTGTCGACAATCTTCAATGTGTTTCCAGTTTGTCATGGTTGATGACGTAATTCATTGGCATGCATCTGATTTCCTCGAAATATCGGCAAACTTTAAAAATAATATTTTACAATGATCATATAAATAGCAGACCAAGTGGAAATAACTACGTAAAGCTGCTATATGTTCTTTAAGTTTTTCAGCAGGTCATACAGATAACATAAGTAATCACACTTATTATGATGCCCACCACGGACAAAATAGCGAGAGGTCCAGTAAATCTTAACCATTATGACCAGCAACACACACTAAAATGAAAATAAAAAACTTGGTTATGCCACTTGCAAAGCTCTACGCTTGTTTCCAGAAGAACAATAAATTGTCACCAGAAAGGTAGGAGCCAAGAGCCCACTGGACCACCTGCTCCAAAAGTTGTAAAATTTTCGAACAGTTACAAAAAACGGATACACATGATATGGTATCGGCAAACGAGTAAAAATATATGTTGCTTTACGTTTTCGATAATGGAGACTAACGATGTCTTGCGAAACGAGTTTAAATGGAAAAATTTATTGACAAAAATAGAACTCACTTCGTTTGGGGGAGAAGATTCTTTGCCCCTCCCTCCTCCCCCTCCTAGGTATTGAGGTGGATCGCCCTAGGCCTATAGGTCCGACACTAGGCATGCTACACAAACAATTTAATTTTCACGCAGCACGAATCTCCAGGAGTCCAAGATAAACAAAACGACATATGGGGGCGGAAAGGCTCACAGGGCCAAAACGGCAAACGAAAAAAACTTGAAAAGAAAGTTTGCATTTGGTGTCCCAGAGTTTGGAGGGGCAATTGTCAAATGCAGTTCAAGGAACTAACAAAAATGGGAAAGTAGACAGAGAAGCCCCTCCTAGATCGATCATTCGCCGCCTCAGCACCGTGTACTGTCGCCCCTGAAACTGTTCTGGAGCCCCTGAAATGCCCTTTTTCATTGTTCCCCCTTCACCAAGATGAAATTACTAGTAACCTGGGCTCTCGGATCTACCAAACATGACAATTGTTTTGTGTTGTATTCCGCCAAAGTGCCGTAGGCGGGTCCATCGAGGGAGATTCAGGGGACGTTGGGGTGCACTGCGTTAGCACTGATGCATGATCCGAGGGCACTGGTTTCCTGAATCTGCATATGAGAATTGGGCTTGAAAATACAATAATTGCCCTATACCTTTTATAACTCCCTCATTTTGTTTCATCCCCTGGATTGAATCGTGAGTTTTCAAAAGTTTCTCCCTTAGGAGCACGGATCCCTTACAGATTAAAACCATCCCCGCTTGGGCTCGAATTCACGCACCCGTCCCTCCGTCATCTCTTCCCGCGCCCCTACACACTGCGCCACTGAGGACTACTGCGGCGCGTGCTCCTGGCTCATGCGAGGGAGTTTTACCGGAATTCGCACCCCAACCACCCAACACGCAGCTTGCAGAGGTCATAAACATAATTTGTTTTCCCCAACAGAGGTCAGTGTTTACTAACTAAGATAAGGCATTATCCCCGAACGAAAACAGCTTCTTTTGATCTCCCCAGATTTTCGCAAACTAAGTTGGCAAAGTCAGATGTTTTCTCTCCTCTGGCAGCTTGCTGGAGTGCTGACACGAGCCCTGTTCCAGCTGTCAGCACAGTTTTGTCAGCAGGACCTCTAACCTCTCCTCCAGAAAAGTAACATCAGTGCCATAATCACCTCTTGTTTGTGCTAAGCAAAGGAAACTTAATCCTTTATAACATTAAAAAATATTAGGCTGCCGCTTCGTGCACTTAATATTTTTCATCAGCGCAAACAGCAGGCCATCAGCCCGTAAAACCTCTAGAACTAGTTCCCGGGGAGAGGCTACAATCCTGTGACGTAGGCGCAACGCAGCCCGCTGATTGGTGCTGTCAGCACAGTTTTGTCAGCAGGACCTCTAACCTCTCCTCCAGAAAAGTAACATCAGCGGCATAATCGCCTCTTGTTTGTGATAAGCAAAGGGAACTTAAAACTTTATACCATTAAAAAATATTAGACTGCCACTTCGTGCACTTACGGTTTTTCATCAGCACAAACAGCAGGCCGTCAGCCCGTAAAACCTCTAGAACTAGTTCCCGGGGAGAGGCTACAGTCCTGTGACGTAGGCGCAACACGGCCCGCTCATTGGTGCTGACAAAACTGTGCTGACAGCTGGAACAGGGCTTATGTCACGGTCAAATGACCTTCACCTCCCCTCCGACCATATTGTGCCGTGTGCTACCATTCATTCATAAATCCCGGGCGGGCAGTGTTTGTTAACGCCTGTTACGACCCTCTTACGACCCCACCTGGGCTGCGGCCAAGGCGAGGATGGGAGGCAGAGGCGTTGTCAAGTTCGTCTCAGGCTGCCCCGCTCGAATCGGATCGAAATAGATTTTTGTCAGTAGTTTTGTAACTATATACAAGCAGATAGCGGGAACGCATGTCAGGGATAGCCGCGGTCAATACACACAACTCAGAGGTAGAATCATTCTTGAGAGTGAAATAGTTCCTGAGATATCTGCGAAAAATAGCCGGACCAGTAGTACCTACCAATCAGTATGGAACCGGGTGTACATATGGTTACTTAGCTGGATACTTTTCACATTGCCCACCCTTTATCCGCCAATTTATCCCCTTATCCACCCTTTATCATGCCAATCAGGGGCGAATTCTGAATGGTCCCATCTCCCTAACTCGCCTAAGGGTGATTTTTTCTTATTCAGATTTGGAGTCAAATGTATGTCCAAGATGCTGGTTCCATCCACTGCACTTAGAATACTACAAAACGCTTATGCACGCGTAAAATCCAGCTAGTAAAACTACCTGAGCACGCCTATGGCACTTTATTGCCACATAATAAGTGAACTGCGGAGAAGCCAGAACTTCAACGGAGTCGACACCGACTTCGGCCACGGTTCTGACCGTGGACAGATATTTTGAAGTTGATATTTGAATAGGATACTTAAATAATGAACAAGAAATTGAGTCTGTGTTTTTTTTTCTATTTCCCCAACAAGAGTGGTACCGAGCCTGCATGACATGATGGCCTTCTTTTACAAGTCAGATGGTTATATTACTCCACCCATAAATATACATAATAGTTTGTAAAATAAAGGGTCAATGGGATTGAGGACTGAATTTTCGAAAGTGGCTCGAAACATGTATTTCTATTTTTGTCTTTATTTTGAACCCCAACAATATAGCATACATCAAGACGGTTGCAAACAAAATATAAGCGCACACTACAACGGTTTTACTATGTTATTCTTGAACCGACTCATGTCATGAACCCACAACTAATTTTTCACAATTTCTTCGTGCTTTCAGTGTTTTCGCAGCATCTTTGATTTAACCACCATCACGGTCAGTGAAAAGGTTTTAGCATCTTTATCAAACATTTTCTCGGTAATGCTAGGTTTCTTTTAAAATGTCTAAAGAATGCTATCAATAAAACCATTTTATTTGATTATCTGAGATAGAAATTATCCTGTGTTAAATTCAACTCCACAACCCCACTGTTTGTCTATGCCATTATTGTACCAATTTACCTATTCCCTTGCAGCTCTGCTATCTGCATTGAAAACTAAGGTGAAGAACGCAAGCGTATTTACTTGATTTGCTCTAACAGCAGCACAATTATGAGCCCTATTCCCGGCGATGTGGACAAAAATATTGTCTGGCTTTTTTAGACCACCGTCACCGAAAACCTAGGGCCATAAAGTCACGTTGTCAGGAATGAGATCAGGTTTTGTAACTGGCTCAAAAGCATGGCAAATCTTTCGAAATATTGTAAACAACATGGCTATTTTTCTTCTATTGGGGAAATCTAGCGTTAACGTCACGCTTCCAAGCTGAAGAACTACCTTCGTGGCAATGTTTTTGGCATTCGAAATATATTCAGGTCCCAGACAAAGGAAGGGTACCAGGAGTCTGTCGGTATGAGTCAGTAAGAGGTGTTGCCATCAAAGCTGCTTTGTCTCAACTTCTTTTATGGCAACCGAATGCAACGCTACGACATATGTCATCTATCAACACTGTCTTCAAAATGTTCGTGGAATCCTACCAGACCATCACTTACCAAACACAAAAACTTATGCATCCAAAAATATGATTTTACCCTGCCATCAACATTCTTTGAGATTAGCTGCCTTTAGTGACTTGGGTCAGGATCCACACGCCAATAACTATTACGTTGTCGGCCAAGAAATAGCCGTTGAGGACTCTGGCGGAAGTCACGGCAGACGCGGCCTTAGCAAAATTGTGGCCTGTTCGGACGCGCGGAGTTGTAACACATTCAGTGGAGAGGGTGTAAGGCTACCGTTGCATCCTCTTGATCCGTGCACCTTTCATGCCAGGGTATGTATGCCGAGGCTGTGAAACTCATGACCACCGGTGACAAATTTGGACTTGGACTCCGGCCCTGGGTCGGAGAGCGGATCGTACGCATCGTACGCGATAATACTCGGCTCACGAATAGATTCACGTCGCCCAGCTACCTAGATATAGCTCCGCCCTTGAGGAAGATATTACCTCAAAACTTACAAGCAATCTGTCAAACTTAGTTTAGTCAGAATGTTTCAAAAAGCTATCGTGAACCGTTTCGGAGATATCCCGGGGAAACATGAGAGGTGGGCAGAATCCACCCCCTCCCCCTTGACAGGAATAGGGCCAAGGGCGCGCCAACCTCTGCTGTCATGTCCACATTGTCTCTCTGCATTGTGATTCACAGAGGCTGCAAACGATCCCAGGCTAACTCGAAGGATAACAAACCTCACTCGACACAGACGGTTCCCAAAGCAGAGACCACGGCGCAGGGGCGGCTTACTTGGTGGACAGGGTGTTGAGAGATCCTGTGATGACCATCAGGACGGCCAGGAATCTTTGGTAGTTGGTCCACGCCATGGCGGGATCAGCAGCTGGCCGGCTGTGTCAGTGTGAGAACCTGCAACGGAGCCACGCCGATCGCCGGGGTCAGGCAGATACCAGTCACCGGCTGACCAGGACGCAACTGCGCCCGTTTCAGCATTGGCTGCGCGCACTCGAGACTAGATAAAGCCGGCCGGACTATCCGGCACCTCGCGTCGCTATCGCAGTGGCGCGTGGTGCACGCCCCCTACCAAACCAAGGATTATCATCTGACCGCAGTATGTCATGACAAAACACACATACAGCGTCCGCAGCACACACCGGTCACAGTTCGTCATAGAGGGGGTTCTCATACACTGTGCATACACTCCGTTAAAATCCGTGAAAGGCTCCTCCAAACCTAAGTTAACTCGGTGAGAATCTTGTTGTAAATGCGTGCCCAGCTGGGATCCCTGACGTGACATGGCCGGCAGGGGAAGGGCAGGGGACATTTGTCCAGTTTCCAAGCCTAATTTTTTCAAGAAAAGCTAACAAAAGACTTGAGACAACATTCGAAAGCTCTCAAGACAGAGCGGAAACGAACGAGCCATTTTCAGGTCAGGTCAAACATTGAGACCACCAGGGTCAGAGGCGGTTTCATGGGATTAATATGGGGCAATGCCGATTTTCCAAAACAGGCTCCTGCTCAGCACCGCTTAAACATACATTCAGGCATAATTGGAGTTCTCTCATCGTGGCAAATATATGGTTGAACTATTCTAAATTGGAAAAACAGCCCAACCTAAAACCAGATGAAGGCCACATTTTGACCTAGTATGGTCCAAATTCATATCCATACACCCCAACGACAGGATGAACACAGCGACAGGATGAACACAGCGACAGGAGGAACACAGCGACAGAAGGAACACAGCCTCAGGATGAACACAGCGACAGAAGGAACACAGCCACAGGATGAACACAGCGACAGAAGGAACACAGCGACAGGAGGAACACAGCGACAGAAGGAACACAGCGACAGGAGGAACACAGCGACAGGAGGAACACTGCGACAGGCGGTACACAACAACAGGAGGAACATAGCGACGGGATGAACACAGCTTCAGGATGAACATAGCGACGGGATGAACACAGCGTCAGGATGAACATAGCGACAGGAGGAACAAAGCGACAGGAGGAACACGGCGAAAGGATGAACAAAGCGACAGGAGGAACACAGCGAAAGGATGAACACAGCGACAGGAGGAACACAGCGACAAAAGGAACACAGCGACAGAAGGAACACGGCCACAGGATGAACACAGCGACAGAAGGAGCACAGCGACAGGAGGAACACAAAGACAGAAGGAACACTGCGAGAGGCGGAACACAGCGACAGGAGGAATATAGCGTCAGGAAGAACACAACGACGGGATGATCACAGCGACGGGAGGAACACAGCGACAAGAGGAACACAGCGACAGGAGGAACACAGCATCATGATGAACATAGCGACGGGATGAACACGCACCAAAACAACAGCTCTATCTCAATTCGGTGTGAAGTTAACGGTGATTGAATAACAGCATGCTCAGGTGATCCCAGGTGCTCAGAGTTCGGAGCTCCAAACATTCCACTTGGTCATCAGGACCGTTCTAAGCATACATGACTTTCGACTTAATCTGACCCCTATTTCCAGAAACAATAACCTTTCTTTCTTCGCACTATACTTATAATGGGATGTACAGAAAGAGGTCAACAATACCATTTTGAGATGGCAGATTTGCAGACTCTAATGATCTCATCATATGGAGGCCGTTCGAAAGGGATCGGTGGATAAATATTCCTTTGGCGCCACATCAAACCCATCAAATTTGTGTTCTGAGGTTGAACCTCACTGGATCTAATAGCTCCTTAGCCTGGAACTGACTGGCCGAAATACATTGGTGAAAAGCGTCAAATTGCTTGGGGATGCCTCACTGTAAGTCAAGTTATTCTAACTTTGTTTCGCGCTGTTGAATGAACAGGAAGGGATAGGAAACCCTCCCTCCCCCGGTGGGGCGCGCGTTCAGGAGCCTTGCCATTGGGTTCCACGAGGCCAACTGGGAAAGGAAACGCACAGCGTGCCGTAGGAAACGAGTCAACGGTCCGTGCAGCCTTGGGTGGAAGTTCATGGGGCTAACCGCACGCGGCTGGCACTCGATAATTTTATCCCGACTTTGGTAAAGATAACTTTATAGGTTTTTTCGGGAGAGCGACTTCAATAACTCCATAACCTTGCCAGCGATTTGGAAAACTCCATAACCAAGCCAGTAACTTCGATAACAAGGTGAAGCCATTTTTAGCCTCCTGTGTGTGTTTCTCCCGTTGAAAAACGTTCGTGTTCCTTGAAAAGCGAGCACTGGACGACGTCAACATGTTTTCACTAAAAAGCATAACATGTTTTGACATATTTTGCATAGTCAAATTTTTGATACATGTTTGGAATATCCCATATTTTGTGATCACATATTATGTCACCTTGTGAAGGGGCACCTACATAAATGATCACAGCACAAATTTTTCGTCCTCTCATGACAATTCCTTGCGGCTGGTTGAAGGTTGATATCGTTTGCTAAACGTTTCCAGTGTAAGCACTCATTTGAAACTCAATCATTTACCTTAAAATGTGTGTCTGAGGGTGTTTTAACTTTCCATACTACAAAAAATAATGAAAATTTATCGTAAGACGTTACCGTTACCAATTGGCCGAAACGGGGACTTCCATACAGATTATCAACAACCGCAGATTCCGAAAATATTATCATCAATACCGACTTCCATAACCGTTACAAACAAAACTTACCAAAATGCCCACCACTGCTAATCACTTAAGCATTCCAGTCAAATTTTATGTAAAAATGTCCCTCCATACCCTGAAGGCGGTGTGGATAAATCATTTAATATGAAGAAATCATTGGCTTCTGCAACATGATCTAAGGTCTGATGTCGTTGTTGAATGTATGATGGTTTCCATTCGAAACTTTTACAATGTGTAATACCACTAATTTGTGCAGAAACAGCGGTGATGCGCCTGTTGAGCTGAGGAGTCTATTTCCATTCTAGTAAGATGAGATGATCCCGAATAACTGAACTGTGTGACTGGGTCCTTTGATGTGTCAAGGAGATGGTGATTACTGGAGGAAATAATATGTTTGAAAAGCCTCTCCCTCCACTTTTTTAGAATTTGAGTGGGAAATGAGGTGAGTTGGGGCACTCCTATATACCTAGGGCAGGTTAGGGCACTCCTGCATACCTATCATATGGGAAGTGGGTAAAAAAATCTTGAAAAATAATTAGAGGAAAACAAAACCATATTAAGATGATCATGCTAACAAACATTTCCTTGGGTTCTTGAAAAAAACAATGACAACATTTTCCAACCTAATAAGGATCAGAATCTGTACTAGCTCAAAACCTTCAGCCCAATTTGGGGTGATTTAGAGCAGAATGAAAGGCTATCTTTAGTTGCCTGCCATATTTTGCAGACTGGTCATGATCATCAAGACCATGATTACAATGTAATTGTAGTCAAAATAATCAGTAGAGAAATCACCTGTGCAAAGAAGCTTATGGATATGGCGGCTGAAGGCTCATTGAAAAGCTGGCACCTATTTTATACTTGCACTGAAGCAAATATTCAAGATACTCCTTTTAACACCCAGCATTGATATCACTTGCAGCCACTTCAAACTTACACCCATACAGGTATATTTACACTACAGGCAGTACATGAGCCATACAGGGAGCCTAAAACTAGCCCCAGCAAACTGAAGTGGACAAAAATTACACAAGGAGGCACCAAGCCCCAACCCAGTGACCGCCGATGGCACAAACAATCTAAATAACACCCAGGCGCATGCTCAGAGCTCAGCAGATGTCCACCAAGTGGGCGCATGGAAAAATAAATCAGGAAATGATAAATGCTTGAGAAGTACAAACAATACATAACTAAAATATGAGGGGGATGAGGTGGCTTAGTGGATAGCACCCTAGTCTTCTCAGCCACCGGTCCCAGGTTCAAGTCCCGGCGGAGCCCCTGAATAAGTCGATCTGATCCCCAAAATCCCTTCCAACAGGGTGAGAGTTGATGACGCCGTATGACCCTGGCAGTTGGTGCGTCGTTAAACCCCAACAATTATTAACTAAAATATTAGCAAAACACAATAAAACACAAGGCAACCTCACAGTGAGTGGACACCGCCCAGGGCAGCAGCACACCATCAGCAACACAGACTCAGAAAATATAGACCCTACCTCTCAGGGTCCTGAAATTGCTTTCACGCAAGGTGGAGAGTGAGGCCAAAATCCCAAAAAGAGGCCAAAATCCCCCACATTCTTAACATGCCTCATTTTTGTCGTTTTGTATTTCCAGGCTTACGAGTCCCACCACAGCCTTTTTCCTGGACATGTTTATTGCTTCTTACCTGACCAATACTTTTTCAGGATAATACTTTGATTTAGGACTGTATCTATATGCCTTCAGATTCAATTTAGGGCCCCATTCCAGGGATGCTTCAGCAGGAGCTGTGACATGTTTTTGTATGGAGGAATGAGCTCATGTTTTTATTATTCAGGAGTGTATGCTTCATGGATGATCTTTACTGTTAATATATGTGTATGGTATGAAATATACTCAGCACCTACCACCAGTTTTTTTTTAGTTTGACTGACAGTAGATGAAAATATCTGCAGTAGAATGGAAGTGAACAATCATCATTCTACTACCTCCTAGTGGAAGGAAACATTATGATACTCTGCAATTGTAGGTACCTAATATATAGATAGGATCTCATAAACCTGAATCTCAAACCCATTTACATAGAACTAGGAAGCTACATAATTTATAATATTTATATACAGAATACATTATTTGGCCCTGATGCCATGGTAAATAACCAACCAGATAAAATCCCTCTTCCCCTTATTTTGATATTCTCCAACTTTCACCCCTCCACGCACCACACAGGCTATCATTATTTAATGCAGGACGTGGGGTTTAAACACTCAACTGCTGCCAGGATTATTTTGCTTCAATGTGTGAAAACCACCAGCCTATATTTGTATGCACAATAAGTTCAGATTAAGAAAATAGCAAGCATACCCAGCCTTAAAAAATCATGAGTCGCAAAAGGTACAGTCTGAGCCTTCCTCCGAGCTGTGGAAAACCTTTGCAAGGTATTATGACCTCACCCAGTACTGTACTGAGTAGGTAGGTACCCACCTATTTCCTGTAGATATTTAATATGGGAGAAATGGTTCGATTAATCATGAATTTCCTGAAAGATAACCTGCAGTATCACGGATAAGAAAGCACAATATCCCTTCCAACAGCAAACTCAAATTCCTTCCACACACTCACTCAATTTCCAGTATTCTTTCCAATAACCATACTGACCTCAAGATTCTGTATTCTCCGCCCTGGTGATATTCCCGCCTCAAGACAGGGCTCGCCAAGGTTACCGAAGTAACAAAAAAACTCAACGCCTGCACTTGCGCACCCACTGCAACCCATTGATGACACCAAAGATCATTTAGACTCCCCAAATACGACAAAGTGACGTCATTGTTCCAAATGGACGAAATCCAGCTGAGGCCTTTTCACCGAGGCCAATTCGGTACTTGGATGTCTTTGGAATCCTATTTCTCATTAATGAACGCACGGTTGAGAGCAATCGAACGCTAGAAATGTTTCTAAAGCATGTTTAAACTTCACAAAACTAACAAAAGGAAAAATAAATCTCTATTTTACGAAATATATTGAAAGGTGGAATCGGCCTCACTTAAAGTGGATATTTTGACCAAAATCACGATGTAGTTGCGAGCGTTTGAAAATTTTAAAGAAGCTCTTACACCACATAGTAAAAATACCTAGAACTTGCTCATTTACTTTTCTTGAAGAAAAAATGTATTTGTTTTCAACTGTTCTTCATTAAAATAATATATATCCTAATTTATTCATCAATGTCACCAACAATAAAAAATAGCCCAAAAATCAGGGTTGACTTTGGCAGCCTCTCTTGAAATTATAAGATTACTTTTACATTATTGGTGGTCTTGATGGGAATCTACGTTTCATTTTAATCCTTTCAAATGCGACTTTTATCCTATTCTAATGCGAATAATTGCCGAAAATTAAAAGTGGACGAAAACGAATGCGCCTCTATCCAATCGGCCTCACTGAGCAAATACCCACGTGAAGTCTTTCCTTCGCCTCAAAATCTGGTAGCAGCCAATCCCGAGCCAGCTTAGGCAAAAGTATGCGCCATCTTTTGTATTTGAACGGGCCAGAAACTTCTGGGACATGACAAAAGTTTGTTATACCTCCAAAAAACCTTTGTTACCTCACTTTTCCGCTGCCACCATTGGTGTTTTTTCTGCGGGTTTTATATTTTAGTTTGTGGCAGGCCGGATTGTTTTGTTTCGTGCTGCCTTATCATGTTGCCATCATTGTTGGTTGTGTATGTGGTGGGAGCAGTATCGGCGTTTGAGATTGGAGAGAGGACGTAATCAGGCAAGATATTACATCAATGGCGGTTGGGGATTATACTTATATGGTTTGGGTATTCACTGTCATAATTTAAATGTGTATTTTACCGGTTTTCATGCCCGGGATTCCTTTGCCAAGTGAGGCCAAAAAGTCCCTGGTGAGCCCTAAATAAATCTGAAAAAGATACGTTTTCCACCTAAAATTGTGAATTTCAGGACACTGCTACCTCTGACTTGTGTATATTAGGTAAAGGTATCTTGGTGTATACCTGCTGCCCAGACTGCAGACGTGGCAGGTGTCTCGACAATTCGTTTGGGGCAGCCCACAGCCTGCCCCAATTGGGGCAGAAATTTGGTTGCTGAGGCAGATTTTCTCGAACTGGGGGAGGGTAGCTAACGTTTTTCCAATACAATTTATTTACTTCATTTTAAACGAGACACCCAGAAACAGAATAAAACCGTGCATCCGACCCGACGACAAGACAACTCACTCACAACATTTCACGTACCAAAGCAAATGCACCACTGTCTGTGTTTCTACTGCTTTGAAACTCACAACTGCCAACTAGCGTCGCCTCCACCTCAACCTCTCAAGTCAGTTTGCCGGGAGTCTTAAAACAGTGTTTTTTTTGTCATCCGTGTTAACCCATGCCTGTTTTTAATGCGTTTATACCGTCAAATATACGTGTATGGTATGAATAGATATTATACTCTATATACTCAACCAGTGTACTCAAGTGTCTCTATTGCTTTGCCCCCCCTTCCTCCTTTCCTTCCTTTCCAACATACAACCAACCCTTGCAACCAACCAACACAGACCCCGTTCAAGTTGTTTGGCAGCATTACGTCATCATGGCTGGAGAGGCAGTACAGTTACTATGCAGGGCATTGGAGAAATTGCACTTTTTCGAAGCTCTAAATAACCTGTTTTAGAACTGTATCAACAAAACTTATATGGCTGAACAGAAAGCTAAAATATTTTTTTGTGAAACCATCAGACGTTTTGCAAAAACTCCAGTGAAGAATATTATTTTTACAAATTTTCTAGAGCGTGTCAAAATAAGGACATGTTCAACACTAACAGCCGTTTGCAGTAAGACTAATCTCGATTTTGATTGGCTGTTGATTTCTGACCTTTGATTGGCTGTTGGTGGTACCTGCAGCAGAAGACAATAAACACCGGTGATCTCTTGAGCGAAGGTAAATTTATTTCTCTCGGCTATTAGGTAGGCCTGAGTTGATCAAATAAATGCATGCCCTTTCAACAAATTCTTTGAAGTGTTATAATTTTTTCATTAGATTTACGTAAAATACGCTGCTCGCCGTTGAGATCAAGGTTACTGTCAAATGGGTGAAACAAGTTGATTTCGATTTATACTAGATTGGTGCCAAATACGCCCAAACTTGGTATGTTTCAGCTGATCCTTCCAAAAACTTGTAGAATCTCCTAGAACTTAGTAGGAAAGGGCGGTGACGTCATCATGGGAGGACTATATTTAGTAGGAAACTTGGTTGTACCCGTAGTTAAAGTACCCTGAACCAACACACACACACAAACTAATGTCCATGTATGGATTTCCTTTTTTAGTAGTCTTCCTACGATCAGCCCAGGGCTGGGGCCGCGTTTCCATCGCCGACAACGTATCTTGGCCGACAACCAGCTCACCCCGACCACATGTCCGGAATGCGGAGGGGACAGGACAACAATAACTAATGCATCCAGGATATGTGGACGGCGAAGCCGGCTGTGTGACCGGCGATGCAAACGCGGCCCACACGAATTCAGAGACGCAGAGCTGGGAGAGGTCAATTTCGCAGAGAAATTAATCTCTTCCCTAGCGCTGCGAGTCTGAAAGTTAACTTTAAGGGCGAAGGGTCCGAAAGAAATTCGCCCGCAAAGCTGGCGGCCAAAAGCCAGCGGCCACTGTTTTAGAAAAAAATAAAGCCATGCTGGAAGGGAAAACCTCAAAGATGTACGCTCGGAAACTCCAAGTTACATGGTTGAGATGAAAAACCCTTCTTAAATAAAAAAACAATATTTTCGCGGTGATATTCTATGGGAATGCACCGCTATCATCTTTGATTTGGTGTAGAGATCCATAACCCACGAAGGGGGGAGAGGGGGTCGCAATTATGTAGAGAAAGGCGCTTTTAGTGAGGGAGATAACATAAAGCATACGATGGCAAGAGGCTGTTTCGGAGGTATTCATAACCAGGATTATCTTTAATAATCCTAACGAGAAGTAAATGGCGGTGGTGCACATACTGCTTCATCGGTCCACGTTTATGTGCCCATGTTTCATCAGAGTTTATGGGCCCATGTTGATTCACATATGAAGTTCAGAACCAGTTCGATGAGGTCTGGACGGTCGTTTCCGAGCAGATTTTGGAGACTAGCGGTCAGATTATTCGCCGCCAGGTAGTTTGGCGATGCGTATCCTTCTTGGCGCTTCGGTGGGACATTCGAGTAGCATATGTTTAACTGAGAGCCTTGCGCCACATCCTTCACAGATCGGAGGAGGGTCATTGTCGAAGAGATAGCTGTGGGTTAATCGAGTGTGTCCACAGCGTAAGCGAGAAAGTAGTACTTCCTTTTGCCTGGTGTTTTGGTTGCTAGTGCACCAGGGAGAGAGTTTGGGTTTGATTTCATACATGTGATCAGAGTGTATGTTTTCCCATTTTAATTGAAGATAAGATGTAAAGCGTTCTCTCAATGCACTAAAAACATCCGAAAGAGGTAAGTGGATATTTGTCATCCTTGGCAAAAGAGAGGCCTATTTCGCCGCTGTATCGGCCTCTTCATTACCGGGAATGGAACAGTGGCCCGGGATCCATAGGAAGATGACGTTTTGGCTACGAGGAAGGGTATAGAAAATCCGAAGTATATCGTGGACGAGTGGATGATCTATTGTCTCTGGGCACCGTAGGGCCCCAAGGGCCGATCGCGAGTCTGTGCATACTATCGAAAGAGGAGTACGTGATTCTCGGATGAGAATCATAGCCCTTTGATAGCATACAGCTCTGCAGTAAAAACGGAGGCAATGTTTGGTAGTCGGTAAGTCAATTTCAAATTTAACCAGACAACCGCAGATCTAACTTGCTGGTTCCGTAAAGATCCGTCCGTATAGATAAATGTATAGTCCGAATGAGCAAATTGGTATGCGTGGAAATCAGACAATATTTCAGTCGGATTTATTTGCGACTTTCGTTCAGAAAAAGGTATTGGATATCTGGCCAACGGTGAAGCCAGTAGGCTAGAGGAGGTGCCTTGGGAGCGGTGTGCACCAGGGGCATATTGATATCAGTCTGAGCGTTCTGTACTACAGAGGCAATAGAACGGATTGTTTTCTGAGGCCGGCGTGCGTTATAAACATAATGAGGCGTCACGCAGGACGAAGCAGGATGGTCCGGGCTGCTCATAACCCGGTAATAATATCGGAGGACTAAGAAGAGTTGACGGCTTTCTAGAGGAGGCACGCTAACGTCGGCCTGAAGAGCAGTCACAGGGGTAGTCCGAAATGCCCCCGTGATTATCCTGAGACACAGGGATTGTATTGATTCTATACGATATCGAATTGTTGGGGAAACTCAGGGGTGTAACTTTCTATCTCTTTGGGGGTGCCTGAGCACCCCCAATCCTAATTCGAGCACCCCCAATCATGTGCTGAGCACCCCCAATACATGTGCCGCCCCTGGCTTATCACCGCTACTCTGAAGAGTGTCACCCTATCTCATCACTGTCACCCTGATTCGTGCCGCCCCTCACAAGTTTTTCCCGTCCCGGATTCATTACTTCCACTCTGATTGGTTCCGCCTCTAGCTAATCAATGCCACCTGACTTATCATTGCCCCCTGATTTTTGACGCCACATCACTGCCGCTCCCGCCCAATCACTGTCGCCAGCAATTAATCACTGCCGCCCCCCTCCGGATGGTTACTGCCACCTTTTGTTCATCACTGATCAGCTGGCTGATCACTGACACCCCTGGTTTATCACTGCCGCCCCTGGCTAAACACCCCGGTTTATTTTAACGCTCATATACTTGTCCCTCCTGGTAAGTCACTGTCGCCCACCGAATCATCTTTGCCGCCCCCGGCTGACTGCCGCCCCTCTTTCACCACTGCCGCCCCTGGCTGATCACTGCCGCCCCTGGCTGATCATTGCCGTCCCCTGACTGATAACTGCCGCCTCTTGACTGCTAACTGCCGCCCCTGGCGGATAACTTCCGCCCCTGGCAGATCAATGCCGCCCCCTGGCAGATCAATGCCGCCCCCTGGCAGACCACTGCCGCCCACTGACTGATAACTGCCGCCCCCTGATTGATCACTACCGCCCCTGGCTGATCACTTGTGCCCCTGACTGATAACTGCCGCCCCTTGGCTGATAATTGTCGCCCCTGACTGATTACTGCCGCCCCCTGACTGATCATTGCCGCCCCTAGCGGATAACTGCCGCCCCCTGGGCCGATCATTGCCGCCCTCTGACTGAAAACTGCCGGCTCTTGGCTGATAACTGCCGCCCCTGGCTGATCACTGCCGCCCCTTGACTGACAACTGCCGCCCCTTGGATGCTAACTGCCGCCCCTGGGTGACTACTGCCGCCTCCTGGCTGATTATTCCCGCCCCTTGGCTGCTAACTGCCGCCCTGGCTGACCGCTACCGCCCCTGGCTGATCATTGCCGCCCCCTGACTGAAAACTGTCGGCTCTTGGCTAATAACTGCCGCCCCCTGGCAGATCACTACCGCCCCCTGCCTGATAACTTCCGTCCTTGGTTGATCACTGCCGCCCCTGGCTGATCACTGCCGCCCCCTGGCTGATCATTGCCGCCCCTGACTGAAAACTGCCGGCCCTTGACTGATAACTGCCACCCCTGGCTAATCACCGCCTCCCCCGGTGGATTGATAAGTGTCACCCCTGGCTGATAACTGTTGCCCCTGAATGATAGCTGCCGCCGCTTGACTGATTAATTTTGCCCCTTGGCTGCTAATTGGCGCCCCAGGCTGATCACTGTCGCACCTTGGTTGATAACTTCGGCCCCTGAATGATCACTGCCGCCCCTTGTTGATAACTGCCGCCTCTGACTGATAATTGCCGCCCTTTGGTTGATAACTGCCGCCCCCTGGCTGATAACTGCCGCCCTTGACTGATAACTGCCCCCTGGTTCATCACTGCCGTTTCCCGGGCAGTGGCGGATCCAAGGGGGAAAGGCATTGCCCCCAAACGGAAAGGCTCGGGGCAAAACTATGTTTTTGCCCCCAAAATGATCGACCTCCTTTTTCCCCAGACTCCTTTTTCGTTTATAAGCAAGATTTTGGTGCTTCAACTCTCAACTTCAAACAGAACCAGTTAAGTTTAGTGTAAATATTGGACCTTCGACTGGAAAACGTATCTCGAGCCCATATTTTCTTCCCGTGACGTTTTTTTTGCTTTTCGACTTTTTACTTTGGTTTGCCCCTCCCAAACCGACCGGCTAGATTCGCCACTGATCCCGGGGCAGTGAGCATCCTGGGGATATCTGGGCGGTGAACGTTCTGGAGGAGCATCCTTTGTGGATAACAATAACATCATGTTATATCTGCGGAGCGTTAGTTTTAATGTCATATATTCATCCTAGTAGTCTTTCAGGTTTTACATAACGTCGAGTTTCATGTTACCTATATTTTCTGACTTTAGTATACCGTGTGAAATTGTCTGTGTCATTTTCATTATTTATTTTAATTATTATTTGTTAATTTTATTTATTTTTATTGTATTTCATTTCATCTTTTACGTGTTTTATATAATCTTCTGATACAACTTTTACAATATGACCTGTTTTAGCACCTGACTTGTTAAAATTCGTGCGGAAATGTCCTATTTTCGTATTTTATTAGTGTTAGGGGCGCCGTATGACCCTAGATGTCGGCGCGCTCTAAAACCTCAAATATGGTGATGGACCGTCTCACGGCTGATCACTACCGCCCATGGTTTATCACTGCCGCCTTAATTCATGCTGTCTCTGGCTCATCGCTGTCCCTGGCATATTTTGACGCAAATGCGCGCCGCCCCGACTCATCGCTGTCGCCCCTGGTTCATCACTGCCGCCCCTGGCTGATCACTGCTTCCCCTGGTTCATAACTGCCGCCTATATTAATCATTGCTGCCTTGATTCACGCCGCCCCTGGCTGATCAATGCTGTCCCGTTTTTTTCTATTAACCCATATATGAGCGGCCTCTGGTTAGACACTTCCTTCCTCCAATCTTCACTGCGGCCCCCGGCTGATCACTGCCGCCCCTGGCTTATCACTGCCGAGGAGACCAGTCCGACCATGGCCCCGAAAACCGGTCAAACTTAGGCCCTACTGTCTGCACAGTTTCCGCACAGTTTTTCACAGTTAACACCCTTCCAGAAAGCAAACAGCAGCCCACAATCGTCTAATCGTTATCTGTTTGTCTATTGGAGGAATTCTCCGAGCCGAGTAAATGGTAGACTGCTGCTGCCGTGCTTTTACTCTTTTATTGTCAGCCTGGGGTGAAATTTGTTACCTCTTTGGGTGTGCGAGCACCCCTAATCACAATGAGAGCACCCCCAATACATGTGTCGCCCCTCGGCTCAGCATTTCTGCCCTGATTCATGCCGCTTCCGTCTTACCACTGTGATCATGCCGCCCCCGGTTCATCACTACCACCCTGGTTCATGCCGCCATGGTTCATCACTGACGCCTCCCACATATCACTGCCACCCTGATTCTTGCCAACCCTAACTTATTACTGCCGCTCTGATTCAAAAAGCACCCCGCTCATATCTGCTGCCAGTGGCTCACCAGTGCTATCCCCAGCTTATCACTGCCACCCTGTTTCATGTTGCCCCCAGCACATCACTATCGTCTCGGCTAATGAATGCCATCCCTGACTTATCGCTTCCGCTCTAATTCGTGCCGCCCTGGGTTCATGACTGCCGCCCCAGCTCGGGGACGGTGGATTCCATTTTCGGGCGGTTTTACAAGATTTTCGGGAGGGGGCGCCTTCCTTCTCAAGGGAAGGGGGCGCTTCCATCCCCAGGGGGCACCTTTGACTCCCTAGGGGCGCCCACTCGGGGGTGGGGGTGCCAACATCATTTCCCTGCGCTGAGTCGATAAATTGGGTCTATTTGCTCTCCATGGGATGGCTTTGATGAAAGGGAACACCATTCATATTTGAAACTGTTTTTATTTTGCGCAGAGGGCCCTTCCTCTTCAGGTAGGCGGTGCTTAGGTCCGATGTTTTCTTGGCCGGACGGGGGCGCCGCCCAAATCCAGGGGCGCTTCCCCGGAGGAAGCCAAAACCGGGAGTGCAAAAATATACTTTTGCACGCCCTCATTTTTTCAGGGTGTGCAATTGCATACACTGCCCCTCCCCGAGTCCGCCGTCCCTGTCCGAGTTTATCTCTTCCGCCCTGATTCGTGCCACCCGTATTTATAACTACTACCCACGGCTCACCATTACCGTCCTCGGCTTATGCCCTTTGCCTTGATGCGTGCCAACCCCGGCTAATCAATGTTACCCCCTCCCCAAGTTATCACTTCCGCCCTGATTTGTGCCGCCCCCTAGTTAATAACTACCGCCCCCGAGTCTTCACTGCCGCCCTCTCCTTATCACTTCCACTCTGGTTCCCGCCGCCCCTAGTTCATAGCTATTGGCCCTGGCTCATCACTGCCGCCCTCGACTTATGACTTTGCCTTGTTTCTTGCCGCCCCGGCCAATCACTATCACCCCCAGCTTATCATTTCCATCCTAATTTGCGTCGTTCTCAGTCCATAACTGCGGCCCTGGGCTCATCACTGCAGCACTGATGCTTACCTCCCCTGTGCATAAGGGTAAAATAAAAGGCGTTAGGGCAAAAATAAAGGGCATGCACGGGTACAGAGGAGGTGCCATATTTCTTAACATTTACACAACAATACACGCATTGTTTCGAGCGCTATCGGTGTTTTTGCTTTCTTTCCTTGTAGTGATTAAAGGGAATGTGGCACCTTTATAACGTGATTTTAACTGAGATAGCCAAGTTGTAAAGCATGCCGGAAAACCCGGTAGTCTATATATGTTGTCTTGATACTCAAACTTTCCGAAGAAAAAAGCTAAAAACTACCTGAAATGTATTCCTCATGTAGGTACCCTTAGCAGTAAGCCACAGTTGACAGCCTTGTTGGTGTGACGACATATGCTGACGTCACGGTGAGTATCAGCCAATCGAAGCCCTTGAAACCTGTTGGATATGATAGTGGCTGCCGGATCATGACATCATCCACAGGCAGATTTTTATTTATTTCCCTAGAGGAGCATTTTAAAAATAAGAAACATTGAGCTTATTGTACATTTCTCAGAGAAATAATGAACGTTTCCATGATTTTCGGCTAAAAGTATCCCTAATTACAATGAATTTCAGGAATCGACCAAGGTGTCACATTTCCTTTAAAGGGAATGTGGCACCTTGGTTGAATCCTGAAATTTAGTGTAATTAGAGGAACTTTTAGCCGAAAATCATGGAAGCGTTCATTATTTCTCTGAAAAATGTACAATAAGCTCAATGTTTTGATTTTTTAAATGCTGCTCTGGGGAACGAAATGAATATCTGCCTGCGGATCATTATTTAGTGATGATGTAACAATGATGATGACCTGACCTGATGATGAGTTTCAAGACAAATGATACAGAGATTACCGGGATTTCCGGCATGCTATACAACTTAGCTATCTCAGTTAAATCACGTTATAAAGGTGCCACATTCCCTTTAAAGGGAGATAGGCGAAAAAATTATTATTGTGGTTTCCTGCTATTTGAAAAATCCTGATAACGAAACTATCAATTATTTTTGTATCTTCCGCAAAAGTTTGGGAGGCCACTCACTTATTATCGAAATAGGTTAACAGTTTCAATAAAATGTCCATCACTTACCCATGCCCATACTCATTACTTACTTTTCGAAAACTATTAAAGTTGAAAAATCATGTTTTTTATAATATAAATGTTTGCCCTCCTGTATTTGTATTTGAATTAATTTTAAAAAAGATTTCAAAAACTACAAAATGAATTAGTTTGCCCTAAAAACGGAAAAAACATAATTACTCAAGTCCTCAGCGGTTTCGTACATCGGGTCTTGAGACATTTTCTGCTTCCGCCCCAGGATGACAAAACTTTTGCGTCAGAAAGGTCACGTGACCCCGGTTTGAGAATTCCTAGGCTTCTGATTGGTTAATTGTGATTTCTTTTATGCCCTATGTTTTTGTTTCAAAAGAGTTTTGGAATGTTGTTTTTCTAAATTAATTTTTTCTGGAGTTGTCCAACGTTCTACATCAATGTTTAGGATAGATATGACCTAATTCTTAGAGAAATTGATAGCCGTAGCCATGTGGACGTCATATACATCGATATGAGGTGTACCGGTAAAGTCCTCTAGAAATGTTGACTTTGAGAGAAATTTTAAGGCATTTGCTGGCCGAATTCGCAAAAATGAGAATAGGACTTTTGAATCAACTTTTTGTAACCTTTTGATATAGCCAATAAATTTTTTCGCGTATCTCCCTTTAAGTCCTTTGCTTTCATTTCAATCTCCATCCCCTCTGCCATACTGAAGGTAAAATTTAACCCCACAAAACTGATAGATTTCAATCGTCGACAGGCGCGACGAGGTCAGCGAGGAGGTCACGTACTCCTACCCCCTCATCGGTGCTATTGCCCTACGCTGTCGAACCTAGATGCAATTAGATCACATTTAGCGATTAAAACTATTGTTTTATAATTAAGTACCTTTTTGGTCAGCTAGGGTATTCTGTCGCCTTTCAAACACCCCGGAAATTATGGGTACGTAATCCATAACCAGCTAATGCCTCATCGTCGCCAACAATCGTACCGGCGGAGCTAGTCTGGTACCCCTTGAGCTCATCTGGTGCCTACTGAGCTGGTCTTGGCCACTTGAGCTGATCACGTGCCTTCTAAGCTGATCTGGTGTCCGTTGAGTCAATCTCGTGCCCCTTGAGCAAATAATGGTGCCTCTTGAACCTAGCTAATGCTCTCTGAGTTAGTCTGATACCTCTGAGCTCGCCTGGTGCCCTATTAGCTGTTCTAGTGCCCCTTGAGCTGATCTGAGCCCCTTGAGCTGATCACATGCCTCGCAGAGTTAATCTACTTTCCCCTGAGCCAACATGGTGCCTCTTGAGCTGATCAGGTGCCCCTGAGCTGGTTATTGATGTCTCCTAAGATGATCTGGTGCCCCTGAGCTGGTCTGGTGCACCCTGCGCTGATCTTGTGTTCTCTGAGCTGATCTATGCCCCTGCTTTGGTCTGGGGGCTAGGAGCTGATCTGGGCTCCCGGGCTGATCAATCTGGTTCTCCCTGAGCAGATATGTTTCCCCCTGAGCTAAACTAATGCCCCTGAGTCGATCTGGTGCCTCCTGAGCCCAAATTTTCCCTCCTGAGCCCATCTCATGCCCTCTGAGCTCGCCTAGTGCTCCCTGAGCTAGTTTCATGCCCCCTGAGCCAATCTGGTGCCTTTCAAGCTGATCTGGGCCTCCTGAGTTGATTAAGTAATTTTCTAAGCAGCTCTGGGGCCTTGAGCTGAGTTGTGCCCACTGAGGCTGATGAAGGCCTCTGAACTGGTATGGGGCTCCCGGGCTGATTAAATGCCTCCTGACTTGATATAGTACCTCCAGGTGGATCTGTGCCCCGAGCTGATCGGGGACCACTGAGCTGATCCCTTGCACTCTCTCTGAGCTGATATGGTGCTCCCTGAGCTGATCTAGACCCCTGCTCTGGTCTGGGGACTAGGAGTTTATCTGGGCCCCGAGCTGATCGATCTGGTCCCCCTGAGCTAATATGGTGCAAGGCCCTATGAGCCTATCTGCGGCCCATTGAGCTAGTCTGATGACCCCCCATCTTTGGAGCCACTGAGCTAGTCTAGTCCTGGGCCGAGCATGAGCTGCTCTGAGGGGCTCTGATCCACACCAGGGGCCCCTGAGCTGGTCTTGAATAGACAGAGAATAAGAACACAAGGCCAACTCCCATCACCTTGGGGGTCGCGGGGCTAGTCTAATCCCAGGGGCACAACTGGGGGAATGAGGGGCAGCTGCTCTGGAGGACTCTGATCCACACTAGGGGCCCCTAAGCTGGTCTTGAATAGATGGGGAATAAGGACACAGTGCAAACTCCCCTTGTAAAATGGAGCTAACGAGGAACAGGCTTGTGATGCCTAGGCACCCCGGTTTAAATAAATTGCTTATTATACTGGTGGATTCTGGGGAGGGGTGATAAAAAGGCATGTGCCCCTGAGCTCAGAGTATAGTCCCCTGAACGAGGATTTTTACTAATTAATTTCAATGAATGAAGAACTAGTTTTTCACAATATTCAGCCCTGTCACATCATCCCCATCTAAACAACCAGCCTGTTTACTTTTTCTTTACTTCAACTGGGACGATCCTTGAAAATATGGAACTTTCAAACTCGTTAAAAAGGCATCTCCCAAATTATTCCGGCAACAAAAATTGTACTCGTCCAATGTCACTATGTTACACCTCCTCCCACGGTCATTGTGGGAGCCGGGGAACTCTGCGTTCAACCAGAGCGCACTCGTCACGACAAAACCAGCGGGCATAACAAATGAATTTTCGACTCTAATATGTCTTTTATCTTGCACATAGTGACAGATACCACAGATTCCGCTGATTTCTTTGATGTCAAGTACTTGCATGAGTTGGGTGATTTTCCCGTAAATCTATCCCAGAAAGTCGTTTTCTGGCTATTTTCATGAGATTTCGGTGACACTTTTTCTGGTTTAAATTCAGTCTTCCTTCTCCGTCAATGCTTGATTTGCATTTTTGGACCAAAGGTACCCAAAAGTTGATATGAACTAAGATATAGTAAGTTTTTTAGGTAACGTTAAAAGTACCCTTTCTCTCCCGGGGTGCCCCTCAAAGGTGGTGTGCTCTCCCATGCCATAGCTCTGGCTGCGCCCCTGATCGTGGAAAGATTTAAAGCTCAGATTGGATTATTTTAAGACGTGTATGTAGCTTGGGGATGTCGACTAAAAGCAAACACGTTTGGCAAAACCTGTAGAATACCTGCCCAACATTAAAATAGAATGTTCTCCGTGCTATAAAAAGGCGCAAAAAGCGATGAATAACAGATTTGGTGCAATGAAGGGGTGCCGCCCCCCCAACGCCGCCGCCCCTATGGGGCGCCCGCCCCCACCGGCTGAGCACCCCCAAAGATTTTGGGAAAATTACACCCCTGGGGAAACTATACATATTACAAGGGCACTATAGTCGAGAACATATCGTACAAGGCTGCTGTAAAGGAGGGTGAGAGATTTACGGTTCGCACCCCAGGTACAACCTGAAACACATTTCAGTATGTTAATTCTTTGTACGCAGCGTACTCGCAGCTGTTCAATGTGGTTGCGGAAAGTGAGACGGGTGTCAAGTATAATACCTAGATACTTGAACGTCTGAACTTGCGGGATGGGTTGATTTCTAATTTTTAGTTGGAGATCGTCCGCCGCTCTGCCTCTTTTAAATACCATAGTGGCCGATTTCGCAGGAGAAAGAGAGAATCCCCACCTGTCACACCAACGCGATGTAAGTCTCAGTGCGGCCTGCATTATTTCTCCGGATTCCCTACAGGTTTCGCGGGTAGTCCAGATGGCAAGATCGTCAGCAAACATGGAACAATGGACGCTCGGATAATTTCTCCGTACGTCGTCGAATATATCATTTACGGCCAGTAAGAAAAGGTTGGGAGATAGCACACTCCCCTGTGGTACACCATGCTCAAGTGTGTGTGGATCCGAAAATGTTGTCTTGCATTTTACCTGGAACGTCCTGACTTGCAGAAAGTTTTTAATAAACTGGGCCATGTGGCCCCGAATGCCAATTTTATGGAGCTTTATCAGCGCAGTTCCTCTGTGAACCTTATTAAACGCGGATGATAAATCTAAGAATGTGGCGACAGTAGGATGTCCGTGAATGAAGCCTTTTTGGACAGATGATACGGGTCTGATAATGTTGCAGTTGGTGTTCAAGTTTTTACGAAATCCACTTTGAAAAGGTGACAACAGTTTGTTAGATTCCAAAAAGAAGGTTAGCCTGGCATTTACCATTCTTTCCATTATTTTGCAGGAACAATTCGTAAGCGAAATTGGGCGATAAGAAGTTGCCAAAAGTTCATCTTTACCTTGTTTTACTATCGGGATAACTATGCTTTGAAGCCAACCAGGAGGGAAGGTATCAGTTTCCCATAAGTGGTTTATTGAGGATAACAATCGTGTACGATTTTGATTTGAAAGATTTGAGTAAAAAGAGTAATTGATTCCATCCGGACCAGGAGATGATTTATCATCCCTGGTTATCGATACTTCGAGCTCCTTTAGGGTGAAAGGAACGTTGTAATATTCAGTTTCTGGTGATGAAAAGTCTAAGAGATTAGATGATGCCACAAGATGCTGGTGAATATTTGACGGGTATATTTCTGTTGACGATACAGACGCAAAGTGTCTAGCAAATGTATTTGTGACCTCATGCGGGTCGGATATTATTCCATTAGTGGTCATCAATTGTGGAAAATGTGCACTGCAAGCTCGACGGGATCCGGAATGAGCGAACCGTCTGCCATATGTCTTTTATCGGGGTAAAACGATTGACTTTTGAGCCAACGTATGTTCTCCATGATTTTACCTTCTCCTCCCAGAAAATTTGTGATGCAAAAACGCAGCTATCAGAATATTCTTGTGCGAGTAAATCGTCCATTACATTTTTTTGAAAAGCACGAAGGGCCCTTCTCCTAACGGCCTTCGCCCATTGGCATCGCAAATTCCACCATGGCGCGTGAGTGGCTTGCATTTGGGGCTTTGGATTTGATTTTGAGCGTGGGATGATATCCAATGCAGTGTCATAAAGAGCGGAGAGGAATGTGGTCATATCTGGTGGAGCGTCGTGAAGCTTAGAAGCTAAATTGTCGTTGAATTTCGTCCAGTCTGCTAATTCTGTTTTCCATTTCTGTATAGTGGGCACGGATGGAAGGCAGGTTAGTGATGGGATGCAAATAGAAATCGGAAAGTGGTCAGAGAAGAGCGGATCAGAAGAGACAGACCATTGGAAATGTTGTGCAAGGTGGGCCGAGACCAGCGTGAGGTCAATCGGAGAGAGAGATCTGTGGCTTCGACTTTGAAAGGTTGGAGAACAGTCATTAAGGAAGCAGAGTGAGTTTGATTCTAGAAAATTTTCGATTATATGACCCCTCGTAGATACTGATTGGCTACCCCACATAGTGTGGTGGGCGTTGAAATCACCTAGCAACATAACTGGGGAGGGGGATAGTTGGGTGACTAGATTGTCCAGATTGGTCAGAGTTACTTGAGAGTCATGTGGGGGAGGTAGATAGAAACAGCAATGAAATTCAGACGACCTATTTTTAGATGAGCTGCAACAGCATTTAGAGGAGTTTGTAGGTTTATTCTGCGTTGAGGGAGAAGATTTGAAACATATAAGGCAGCCCCTCCCTTTCTGGAGTCTGAGTGTATGTTATTTTGGTACATTGTATATCCTTTGATTGAGAAATTATACACATCAGCGTCTCGCAGGTGAGTCTCCTGGATAGCCGCCACCAGGGGACTTTCATGAAGCATTACATTGTTGAATTCTGCGCAGTGTGATATAAGGCCACCAACATTCCACAGGAGTATTTCCATATTACTCGTTTTGTGTGTGTTTTTCCTCTATAAAGCAACGCCTAGGAGTGGTGGGTCGCTTAGTATTTCGGAGTGTCCGGCGCCGTGTGCGGGGTGGGCTCGAGGCAGGGGTGATGTCGGAGTTAGAGTCACAGGACAGGTAGGCAGGAGGAGGGCTGTAGGCTGGAGAGGGGTTTGGATTCAGAGGGCTCAGATCCGCGTCAGCGGGTGCTGAGGGATCGGCGGGACCCCCAAGGTCAGGATTGTTGCTCACAGTGAGCCAGCTTTGAGAGGATGGACAGGCGTGTTGGGTGGCGCCCACCTGCGATTCACCTGAACCAACGTCAGCACAGGTTCCCGCTGATGGTGGAGAGGCGGTGACGGCAACGGGCGGGATGGGCTTAGCAGTGAGTTTGCCCTCAGATCCCGTAGTTGCGCGACAGTCAGAGCCCGCATGCTGATCGTCTAGGGTGACGTCTGGGCGGACTTCAGAGCAGGACTGTGGTGATACCGAAAGGCAATCCTGTGAAGCCTGGAGGTCACCAGAGGGCAGTGGAACCGACCTGTAAGCATTGGCATGAGGTTCCCTCCTGTGCGAGGGGCTGGTGGTGCGAGGAGGAACCTCGGCACAGGGGTCACCAGCATGAGGACCTGCCGGGTACCGGGGCCCTGGAGCCACGTAGGGGCCCGAGGCCGGATGCACGCGCGGAGAGGGCGCTGACCCACCGGGTAGGCCTCCGATCTTTTGCTTATGACGGGGAGCCTTTACTTTCTCTGCATAAGATCTGGGGAGCGTCGCAGGTGGGAGTCGAGGCCACTGATCGTAAGATCTTATCCCCGGTGCCCTTGCCTTGGCTGCTTTAACGGCCTCTTCCCATTTAGGGCACACATCCGCGTCCACGGGGTGAGGTCCCAAGCAGGAAGCACATCGATATGGACCCTCGCAGTCCCCGCCACCATGCTCCTCAGAGCAGACCCTGCATCTGACTTTCCGCGCTTTGCACTGGCGACTGAGGTGTCCATATTTGAGACACTTGAGGCACAGTTTTGGCTTCTCCTCCCATGGTCTGACAGGGAATCGGGCATAGCCCGCAATGAGGTGGGAGGGAACCTCAGTCCCCCAGAAGTGGAACTTTAGCAGGGCATTTGGTTGCCCGTTCCGATTTGGGAAGCGTGTAATCTTAGCCACACCTTGACCCTGGCTCTCCTTCGTGATCGTCTCTAGGTCATCATGCAGAAGCTCTGGGGCGTATATCGTGCCAGCGGCCATATTTAGACGCGTGGGCAGCTCCACAGTCACACTTTTACCCAGAAACATATCCAGCTCCAGCATCCTCTCAGTCTGGAAAGTAGTGGTCGTTTTGACTAGGAGGGCCCCACTCCTAATTGCCCTGGCCTCCAGTACTGGCTGAGCCAGTATGTAGATGAGTTCATCTCGAACTTTGTAGGGACTGACTTTTTGGAATGGGGTCCCATCCACACATCTAATGAGCAAGAAGGCAGGGCCCTCTGGTGCAAGGTGCCCAAGACCTATGTCATTTTCCACCATACTTTTGGCTGGCGCTTAACGACCAGCCCGACCCTGAACTGACCTTTTGTGTGTAGATTTCTGGACCGAGTGGCAAGGAGGTAAAACAAGGATGATGTCACACTAAACGATTAGGTCACACACTTCTAGGTTCAGTGCCCATGCCAACACAGAGTTTATGTCTTGATATCCTCTTATTAGATATCAGATTTTGGGATTGAAATCCAGGTTAAAGCAAAAGGCAGAAAAGCATATCAAAACAAGTTGCGATCGGGGAGATTGACTCTGTGAATGCACTGACAGAAATTGTAACTGTTAAGATGCTTCTCAGTTTTGGTGTGAATTCCACTACACAAACTCTGAGGACCTTAAGAACTATAGCTCCTTAATAGCTAGTAATGCTGTGTAACAGCTGCCTTAATCCTAACGCACATAGCTCACGCAAGCAATCTTTTCTATTTTTTTTCTTTTACATTACATTTATTTCCTTTCCCATGACCCTGGGCTGTTTCTGTGAATAATTGACCAGCTGTGAAAAGCCAGCCAACAGACCAAAGGAGCCAAGGAGTTAGGAAACTCCCCCTCACCACTCCTCAATAATGTTTTCCCTCCTAGTTCTATGGATTTATTCAGGCCTCAAACCCTGATATATCTACCTAACCTAATTGCAGCACACTGGACAGAGCACTACATCCACTATGCACATTTAATTGTTGACTTAGCACCTGCTACATTTCAGCCAGTGGAAAACCTATAAAGAGGAGCCAGGGATAACACACAGAGAAATCAACATCAAAATGCTGTGTCTGGACGAGAAAGGAGATATGGAAATGAGGTGACCTACCAGGATTGATGTAGGTTCTGTAGTCGTGGAGTTGCCTTCCTGTCTGAAAAAAACTGTTTTAGGGAAATTAGCACAAACCAGGACAACTAGAAGGAAGACATCACTTCTCCACTTGGTGGCAACTTAACAACACCAGTTGGCACCAGCTAACTCAGAGAAGAGCAGTTTTTTTTGCTGAGGTTATTACTAGCTAGAATTGGGTAAAAGCTTACTCGGAACAATACAGAGAAGCAAAAATTTTACCAGTAGCAAGAATCAACTTCTGCCACTCCTGCTTTCACTACAAGTGGAGAAGGAAGCTGGCAAAGGACAATGGCAAATGAGGCGCAACAGCTATCTCAGAAAGGACCGAATCTGAGCAATGAGGAAATTTGATACAAAGTATTAAATTACAAGAAGACAGTTCAAGAGGAATATCACTGAAGCAAGGCCGAAAACTACTGAAAACAAAACACTTATGGTGTACTGAATATCAAGTTCAAGTTTGGCTGGTAGACTGTCTGAGACCAAACCTATCCACTGTGTTGAGACGGTGAGATGGTCCTGGTCCTCACTGGCTACCACACTGGATTTTGGAAGAAGAGGAAAGGAGAAAAAGGCAACACTAATATCCAAAGTTATGCAAGAAATCGCGCAAAAACACTAAACACCCCCTCACTTTCACCAGCACTGCATCACTCCACCCCCACTCTCCCGCTTTGGTTTGAAGCCATACACGTGTATTGGAACAGAACAGAACATGAGAAGCACACACATAATCCTCCATAATATGAGGGGGCGAGCCAGCTCAGGGGAGGGTGATGAAAAAAACGACCAGGGATAGGATTAGATGCGCAGGGGGCGCGCTCGCGAATATGGACCGACACTGCGTGGGGAAATAACGGAGTTATATTTTTGGCGGGGGAACGCGGGACGCAAAGTACAGCGCGACTCCGACGCGACCTACTCCAGAGTCCACTGCGAAATCGACGGCAGCGGCGCCAGGGGGGAGGGGAGGGGACGGCGGCGGCGTCGGGGGAGCGGACGGCGGCGGCGTCGGGGGGCGGCGGCGGCGTCGGGGGGCGAGGGGACGGCGGCGGCGGCGAGATGACGCGGACGGCGAGGCGGGCGCGAGCATCAGGACGCGGATGAGCCAGCGTTGGGGGCGCAACGAAACGGACGGCGTTTGGGCAACTAGGTTGTGAGGATAGCGTTTGTGAAGAGATGGAAGGAGAGGCTGTTTATTTCGAGGCAAAGGCAGTGGATGTAGCACGTGAAATGTCCTTGAGATACATATAACAAGCAGCATGACAGTATGTCATCAGATCAACAAACCACTAATGTTGACATGTAATACAGATACTGGAGCATTGCGGTCACATGCGTCCAGAGGAAAATATTGCAAATATTATCTTTGAGAACAGAAAATTCAGGATACACTTAATTCCGGCCGACTTCATACGAAACACAAGAGGCAAGTCGATGAAATACCATCGCGGCATGGCCTGCCGGTCATGTCCCAGGTGGCGCCACCACCGGTCCCACTCTGGGTGGCGCCACCTGCCACCAGACACAACGTCGACGCACCCGCCTCGCCCGAAAACAAGCATCCACGCCTGGGCACAGCGATCGCCCCCCACACACGCGGCAACCGCCTCGACATCGGGATGAAGACTCCCGTCACACATGGCCAAGACGCGGAGAAGCATGACATTAATTACGTTCAGAGTAAATTTTAAGGTTTTTTTCAATGTAATGTTTGTGCATTCTTTTAGACGAGCTAGATTGTTCACGGTTGACAGATGTCTATATGAGGCCAAAACAAGACACATGGAGTCACGGCCCGTGAGGCCCATACAGGCACCATGGACGAGCCGCCGCGATGTCGGCACCAGAGACGTCAGCCTCCCCCCGCCGGCACAAGCGACGTCAGTCCCGCCCCACCGTCCCCAGTCCCCCGGTCCTCCGCAAAAGTCCGGCCCCCGCCACTCACCCCGACGCCCGAGATGTCGGATATGTCCCGGACGCGCCGACCCCGTACATAGATAGATACCGTTTAACATAACATAGATAGCATAGATTACCACCGTTTAGCAGTGTCAGGTCAACCTTACTCCACATTGTGACATTGGAGCCGACAATCAGAAAATAGCGTTCCTGTTTCCCAATGTGCTGATCGAGCCAGTACCTTTATCAAACTCATCTGACCAAGGCGTCAGCAACCAAGGACCTGGGAGGCCAGATACCTAACACTCTTACAAAACTAGAGAAGGGCTCGTGGGTACCGGTGAAAGTGTCTAATTTTAGGACAATATGTTCCCTTTTGCTATTTTAATCAGGCTGCGTTCCTGTTTAATATGACTAAAGATTGCGCTTCAGTATCAAACCGACCGAACATAGAGGTGGATAGACATAGGTTTCCATCACAGGGTCGCCCCCGCCCCTCCTCCACTCCAAAGTCCGCGACGACGCCCCCGCGACACTGAGCAGTGCTAGGAGATCGGATTCCATCACACGATATGCGAAGTGCTTTTTCTCTGCCATAAACAACAGCACATTCAACCTAAATAATTATACCGCACCACTTTGCACATGCCTTCCCACTCGCGTGCCGACCTCGCTCCGAGCCGAGCCGCTATCTCTCCAGCAGACGCACCTGGTCCCCTGCGGTCTTTGAATGGCTGTTGGTGGTACCTCAGCGCACAGTAGACGGCTCCCCAGCCAGTGGTAGAAGAGTGCGCGGGTCATCATCGCGCAGCCGCACAGCCAGCTCCTCAAGCCCGGACGTCTGCGCCGCACTCCGTCTGGGCAGCGCCCCTTGCTCCCTCCGGCTCGCCTCCGCCCCGCAGGACGGGCCGCAGACGCCGCCATCGACTCAACGCCAGCAGCTCCCGGTGAGGCCTCCATGTTGCTGGCCAACAGCTGCGGCCCTCTTCCAGGAAGCGCCGCTCCGGTGCCAACAGCTTCTCCTTGAAGATGAAGGTTTCTTCGTTAGAGAGAGAGAGAAGAGAGAGCGAGAGAGAGAGAGAGAGAGAGAGAGAGAGACCAAGCACAGAGAAGATAGGTCGAGGGGTCTCCGAGTGATGAGCGCGGTGCAGTTAACAATGAGACGGTACGGCTATCAAAGAGCCCGTGCGCGACCCACGTTAACGTTTTTCGTTAACCCCTTGATGTTAGAATTGGTGCGAACCACAAATAATTGGTGCCTGGCTCTCGCTCTCATCTCGTTTTTACGGGGTATTTATATTTTTGGACATGCTACTTAATTTGTTTTACATTAAGTGATTTCAATCCGGAATTATATACGATAATGCCTTTACAAGGCAAGTAAGAGACGGGACATTTCTGAAGCCTTGCTGATGAAAATTCGGAACAGTTATACCCTATAAATAAGTAGATTGGACCAGACACAGTGGTATATATGAGATGACACCTACGGTGAGACCGACCAACGAAAGTGATCGGGATCTGTAAACTTTTTTGGGGCAGGAAAAAAACGACAGGGAAAGAAGAAATCCACATAGTGCGATTATTGCGAACTAAAATTCATCTAATTAATCAATAACCATCAAGGAACATCTTTTTTACCACTTTTTTGAACGCTACTTTGCTGCGAGGGATATCTTCAATATTTCTGATTTTGGGTGCAAGATTGGCATTCCAGATCTTTGGAGCTGATATAAATATTGAAAACGTTCTGTAGCTGTATGCTGCAAAAGGGACCTCGAAATGTTTAGCTTGCCTGGCTGTTCTATTTCTGGTTTGGGCTCCTAGAGTAAATTTGCGAGCTAGAGGATTTGGGAGTGTATGGTTTAAGAAACTATGGAGGACACTCATCTGGTGAAGCTTTATTAGGTCAGGCAATTTAAGTATGTTATATTTTTTAAATATTGGACTAGAGGGAGCAAGGAAGTCCGCTGAGTCTATGATTCTAACGATTTTCTTTTGTAGTACTTTTAGCTTGTTTAATTTTGTTTCATAGGTTACTCCCCAAGCCTGGATTCCATACAAAAAATGGGGAAGTACAAGTGAATTATATAACAGTAGAAGGTGATTGTTTTTCAAAAAGGTTTGGCCCTGCCAATCATGCCTATCTTTTGTGAGACAGAATTTTCTACTGTTCTGATTTGAGTATTCCATTTAAATTTGTCATCTATCCAAATTCCCAGATATTTAGTTGCAGACTGTCTCTTTATTACTTCATTTTTAATTTTAATATTCAATGTTGGTGTTTCTATTTGGTTAGTAAATAGTTGATATGTAGTCTTTTTGCATTCAGAGTGATGCGATTTGATGTGAGCCACAATTCCAGTTTTGGGAGATTGAGCGCAATGGTATTTTGGAGTCTTCCATGGTCTTTTTCTGTAAATACTACTACAGTATCATCTGCAAATTGGAAATAAGTTCCTGGACAGGTGAGGTGCAGGTCATTTATACAAATCAAAAACAATAATGGACCCAGAATAGAACCCTGTGGAACTCCATGAGTAATTGTGCTGTGGGGGAGAGTGTGTCATTATATTTCACTAGTTGAGTGCGATTTAGGAGATAACTTTGAAATAAACTAAGAGCAACATCATTACATCCATATTTTTCTAGTTTCTTTAGCAAAATGTGATGGTTGACAGTGTCGAACGCTTTCGCATAATCAAGATATATGGCGGCACTGATTTCCTTGCGTTCCAGGGCTGAGGTTATATGCTCCTGTAAAAGTGAAACAGGCATGTAAGAACTGTGGTGCTGGCGAAACCCAAATTGATTATCATACAGGATATTCTCAGTATTAATGAAGCTGGACAGTTGGTAATATATTATTTTTTCCAGAACTTTTGATAATATACTCAAGAGACTGATTGGGCAATAGTTGTTAAATGTAAACTTGTCTCCTGACTTGTGAATTGGGATAACAACTGCCTTTTTTAGTATTGAGGGGAAGACACCTTCAGTCAGGCAAAGATTGAATGCATGATTGAGGTACGGGGCTACGGTAACAGAAATTGCTTTCAGAATTTTTGGTGTTATACAGTCAGATACTGCTGAATTTGGGTCTAAGTTTTGGATAATGGAAAGAATAGTGGGAACATTTGTTGGCACTAATTCAAACAGATCTGGCATCCTCACCCGTCCCTGTGTAGACGTGGAAGTAGTGCTCCTGGTGAAAAGAGTGCCTAATTCGGATTTTCTCCAGTGGTGAGACAGCGATTGTCACTTAAGCTAGTTATTTCCGGCTGGTGCACTTTTCTTTACTGCTTTTCTTGACTTAAGGCCGTCTAAAAACTTAAAATCGCCCCTTATTAATTGTGTCTGAGTTTGTCGGCTCTGCGCCATTTGTTTACGTAGCTGCGCTGTGTGGAGTGGTATTCCAGAGTCCTTCAAAATTTAAAGGTTTCTGTAGTTTTCTATATGTAAGCGTGCCTTTGTCCTATTTTTGTTTTCTCCCTCTGTGGGCAACTGCGGTGTTTGATAAACACTGTTTTTGCTGTTCGCTGTTTTGCTGCCGATGCTGTTCTTTGCTACCGTGTAGGTTCTGTTGGGCCCAGGCTTCTGGTATTGGTGATTTTTGCGCATTGGTAGATACTACAACCTATCCCGGACTAGAGCCAAGCCGTGAGCTTGAAGCCGGGCAGTTTGCTGTCCTCCATATCACTCCATTCGTCATTGGTTCTCCCGCGGGAGAGGTGTGCGGTGTGTTCGTGCGAGCTGAACCAAGGTCAGTAGGAGGGGGCCCGTTTCCTCTCGGCCATAGGAGTTATCGATTGGTGTCACCGGTCCTTTGTGAGTGTCATGTGCCGTGAATAGGTTGTCTCAGTGGGGTGCACTGATGGACTGACACACATTCTTGCCTTGGGGCTTCCCATTGAGTGACAAGGTTTACTCCGGGGCTGCTGACTGACCCAGGTTTCTGTCCAAGCTAACATTTTCAACACAATTGTCGGGCTCAATCCTCAAATTTCTTCTTCACCATCCTCCAAGTATCTTGATCCTCAACATGCCCTCGATTAACCCAAAGTATGTTGATGGGCGACTTGAGAGGCTCTCAGAAGAAAACCAGGAATTGAGAAAAGAGATTGATTCCTTGAGACAATCTCTGTCAGACCTGAAAACTGAAGTTGAAGGGCTTCAGTTCGTAGTGTCGGAAAATATTGAGAGACGGGAGATGGCTGAGACCAACCTGGCCACACTGAACTCTGCATGCTCCTCTATTGATACAAAAGTGTCCATAGTTGATACTCACTGCAAAGACCTCACCAGAGAGCAGGACAGACTGCGCACGGCTGTCGAACTCCAGGCGCAGTACAGTCGCTTGACCACCCTGTTGCTCTCGGGGATGCAATCCCCAGGTACCATCCAAATGAGAATACCCTCTCTGGAGTCCTTACAACAATCAGGGAGTACCTCGGCATCTCGATCCACCCAGTGGCTATCTCTGCATGCCATAGGCTGCGTAACAGGAACATCATACTCATACGCTTCCTGAGTTATGCAGAACGAGATGCGGTGTACAGACGGAGGATTCGACCATTGAAGCCAGGTCTGTTTGTACACGAGAGCCTCACAGCTGAGAGGCTAGCTGTTGTGAAACTCCTGAGGTCTCTTCACCATCCAAAGGAGCACAGTCCATTCCAGAGCCACTACACCAGCCAGGGTAAAATATATGTGAAGCCCAGGGGTTCCCAGAGGGCGGTGGAGGTTGGGGTCGGAGCTACCCGCGATGATATTCTTGCCCTTTGCGGTTCGGGGGGCATGGGGGTGGGTCTGGGAGGCGGGGTGTTGGGGTGACTCCTGGTGGGTGTGGTGGGTCGGGTCCGTCTGGGCCACAGGAGCGTCCTCCATCTGTTGGGGATCCTGGACCTGGGGGCCCTGCCCCCCATGTGCCTGTTCGGCCTACTCCCGGTGTTGGTTCTGCGGGGGGGTCGGGGGAGGTCTCTGGGTGCCGCTCTGCTGGGTCGGTGGTTTCTGGTGGGGGTGATGGTGCTGGGGGGATGGTGCATCCGGCGGAGGGTGCGCTGGTGGCGGGAGAGGACCAGCGTGCTGGTGCCACTCCGGGGGTGGATGTTTCTGTCTCTGAGCCTGTGCCTGTCCCCTCTCTTGGCCCTGCCCTGGACTCTTCCCCTGCTTCCCTGGGGGTTGGGGGGCCTGAGTCTGTGACAGCATCTGCTGCTGTTGCTCCTGCGGAGGTTGCTCCGGTGGAGGCTACTCCCCGTGTCAGGGGTTTGGAGGGGTCCCCTGCTGTCTTGGCCCGGATGGGTGGGGGGAGGACAGACCTGTCAGGGGGTGGCGCCGGTCGACTCTGCCTCCCGGGCCCCTGTTGATGGGGGTGGTAGCTCTGGAACTCCATTGGGGGAACCTGGATCTTTAAGTGGGGGGGACCTCTCTTCTTGCCCAGGGGACCTTTAGGGCTTCACCATGTCGTGTGCGTGAGTCAGGGAGCCCAACATCTGATGATACTTCAGTGAGGAGCAGGAGAGGACGGCCCATCAGACCCCCTGCCTCTAGGTTAAATTAATGGGACAGCTGTTGCTTAAGCTGTGCCTCGCCCTGAGCAATGCCCTGTACAGTGCCTCCTACAAATCTTGAGGCGGTCCTCCAGTGTTCCCGCGCTGAGCATGCCGGTTTACTGTTTTTTGTTTTTGTCTTTTTTTTTACTCATTGCTACTAATTCTGTGCTAGTGCCTTCTGCAGTAATTTCTAGCAGCCTGCTTTCTGCCCATCTGAAACAGCTTGTTGTGCAACTTGGTGTATTGTCTGTTGCTGTGCCCCTTCGTAAATTAACACTTGCCTGTCCTTACTTTGTACTGAACATCACTCTTTATTCTCTTCCTCACCTGTCTGTCTGGATAGTGCAAACACTTGTATCCGAACCATCAAATATCTGTACCTACAAATTTAACTCAGGTGCCTCTCACCCACTAAAATAGACCGCAAATTTGAGCCCAATTTTTCATGCCTCAATACTGATGAAGATGTAAACCTTGCCCAATTTAAATCAATCTTGAACAATTGCAAACATCTAGATTTGAGAAACCTTGCCTCAAACAACCAGCAGAATCATTCTAACCCTCATTCTGGTATTATAGTGGTTCATATAAACATCCGCTCACTGGCAAAAAACTTTGATAGACTTGAATTACTAGTGTGTCAGCTCCCATGCAAACCAGACATTATCTTGATCAGTGAAACCTGGATAGACAATGCTTCAGCACAGTCATTTACTTTACCAAATTTCAGACTAGAAACCTCGTCACCTGATCAAACTAGAGGAAAAGGATCTGCTATCTACATTAGAGACTCTTTGTCATATATAAGAAGGAGCGACCTTGAAACGGATAGATTAGAATTTCAGTCAGTTTTCCTTGAACTAAAACTTCCAAATCAACGAAACATAATAATTGGCTCAACCTATAGATCCCCCTCCTATGCTGTCACTGACTACCTTGAATATATTGAATTAACGCTGGTGCAAATCAATTTACAGCACAAAACAGGTATTATTGGTGGGGACTTTAACATCGACCTGCTAAAACATCAGACTTCGGAATTTTCCGCAATTTTTCTCAACACTCTAGCTGCGTTGGGCTTTTTTCCCTGTGTGTCTCTACCTACAAGAGTCTGTAACCAATCTAGTTCACTCATTGACAATTTTTTCAGTAATGATCCAGCAATAGTCTCCAAATCTAATGTTATTATCTCTGACGTCAGCGATCATTTAGCAATTTCTCTCACTATCAATTCTACCATTCACAAAGAAAAGAAAAGTCAACCTAATTATAAGCTATCGTTTGATTTTCGAAAAATCGAGACACTCAAAACTGTTCTTACAGAAAAACTTGCGACCATCGCTGCCTTTCAGTATCCCAGTTCCGCTGCTACATATCTGATCAATACAATAACAACTGAAATAACTAACCTAAGTAAAAACAAAGTTAGTAGAAGAACGGAACCAGTTCAGCCCTGGATCTCCTACACTCTGTTACAAAGTATAAATACGAAGAATGAATTATATAAACAGTCTTTACGTGAACCAACCATAGTCAACAAGCGTAAATATATTATATACAGAAACAAATTAAACAGCACTATCAGAACAGCCAAAAAACTATATTTCAACCGCAAACTGGATGAATACAAGTCTAACCCAACCAAGCTTTGGCAAACCCTCTACTGTCTTGTTCACAAAAATCGTTCCAAACAAGACCTCCCTACGGAATTTACATGTGATGGTGATAAAATTACCTCGCCCGTGGACATAGCAAATAAATTCAACTCGTTTTTCGTATCTATTGCCTCATCATTGGATAACAACCTCAAACAGTCAACCATAAACCCAATGTCTTATTTTGGAAATAATCCCCTAATCAAAATAATTTTGTTCTGCAGCCAACAGATGTTCCATCAATTACATCAGTCATACAAGATTTCTGTAACTCCACAGCGACTCCAGACAGCCTCTCCCTAAGATTCTCAAAGGCATCTCTTCACCACTCGTACCAGCGTTAAATCATGTATTCAACTTATGTTTATCAACCGGTACTTTTCCTGATATATTTAAGAAAGCAGTTGTGGTTCCCATTTATAAATCAGGTGACAAAAACGTATTCAGCAACTATAGACCAATAAGCTTATTAAACCTCCTTTCAAAAATTCTAGAAAAGCTAGTTTGCAACCAGCTAAAAGAGTTCATTTCTACTAACAATATCCTAAATGAAAACCAGTTCGGATTCAGGAAACACCACAGTACTTATATGCCAGTTTCACTTCTTCACGAGCATATCACTTCACTCCTTTCGCAAAAACAAGTAAGTACTGCTATTTACTTGGACTTTTCGAAAGCATTTGATACTGTCAATCACGAAATTCTTCTGGAAAAACTTCAACATTATGGAATTCGAAATACTTCTCTAAAATTCTTCAAGTCATATCTGCACAATCGCAGTCAACTTGTAAAATTTAATTCGACCTATTCCGCGCCACAACGCATCACCTATGGGGTGCCTCAAGGGTCCATTCTGGGCCCGGTTCTCTTCCTCATCTTTATTAACGACATAACCTTTAGTACCCCTAACTGTAAATTTTATCAATTTGCCGATGATGCCGTCCTTACATTCTCAGCCCCCAGTGCTCATGACCTCCAAAATGTCGTAAATCAGAATCTCCCCAAAGTCACGGATTGGCTATCTTGTAACCGTCTCACTGTCAATGCAAAGAAATCTGCTTATCAATTATTTTCAAAATCATGTAATCATATAGATATAAGTATTTCGATCAACAATGAAAGGATAGCAAGACAACCAACTATTAAGTATTTAGGCATTACAATCGATGAAAATTTCAAATGGGATTCACATATCAGGACTGTGGAAAACACTGTCGCTCGCAACATCGGTTTCATTTCTCGTGTAAGTCACATCCTTAAACCCTGTCATCTCCTTCTTCTGTATAATTCCCTTGTCCAGTCGCACCTAACATACGGTCTAGAAATATGGGGGTCAACGTTCTCTTCCAGACTGCATCGATTAAACATCCTCCAGAAAAAAATAGTACGAATTATTGACCGTGCAGATCGTTTGGCCCCATCCACTCCGATCTTTAAAAATACGATCTAATTAAATTCAATGATCTTTGCAAGTTTGCCCAAATAAAAGTTCTCCACTCCTTCATAAATCAAACCCTTCCAGAACCACTAGCGTCAAAATTTGCCCTCTCTCCCCCTGTAAGGGAGAGAAGGGCAAGGCATACCAGACATTTTGATGTACCGTTCGCTGCATTTATTTACCGGAGGTTTACCCTGTTCCACTCAGCTCCCAGGCTGTGGAACGAAACCGTAGCATCAAACATAAGAGATATTAATGACGTACCTCGCAACAAAGTATTCTTTAAGAAAGTAATCAAGAAAATTTTTCTAAGCCAGTATTGAGGCAAACCTTTGTCACTCAGCAATTCTAGATAACATCAAAATTTCACTCACTAGCCTTGTTCGTAGTGTCTCGACAGGCTACAAGTTTTGTCACTAACTTACCTGTCTTCAGCATCTCTCTCTCTCTCTCTCTCTCTCTCTCTCTCTCTCTCTCTCTCTCTCTCTCTCTCTCTCTCTCTCTCTCTCTCTCTCTCTCTCTCTCTCTCTCTCTCTCTCTCTCTCTCTCTCTCTCTCTCTCTCTCTCTCTCTCTCTCTCTCTCTCTCTCTCTCTCTCTCTCTCTCTCTCTCTCTCTCTCTCTCTCTCTCTCTCTCTCTCTCTCTCTCCTCCTCCTCCTCCTCCTCCTCCTCCTCCTCCTCCTCCTCCTCCTCCTCCTCCTCCTCCTCCTCCTCCTCCTCCCTCCTCCTCCTCCTCCTCCTCCTCCTCCTCCTCCTCCTCCCTCCTCCTCCTCCTCCTCCTCCTCCTCCTCCTCCTCCTCCTCCTCCTCCTCCTCCTCCTCCTCCTCCTCCTCCTCCTCCTCCTCCTCCCTCCTCCTCCTCCTCCTCCTCCTCCTCCTCCCTCCTCCTCCTCCTCCTCCTCCTCCTCCTCCTCCTCCTCCTCCTCCTCCTCCTCCTCCTCCTCCTCCCTCCTCCTCCTCCTCCTCCTCCTCCTCCTCCTCCTCCTCCCTCCTCCTCCTCCTCCTCCTCCTCCTCCTCCTCCTCCTCCCTCCTCCTCCTCCTCCTCCTCCTCCTCCTCCTCCTCCTCCTCCTCCCTCCCTCCTCCTCCTCCTCCTCCTCCTCCTCCTCCTCCTCCTCCTCCTCCTCCTCCTCCTCCTCCTCCTCCTCCTCCTCCTCCTCCTCCCTCCTCCTCCTCCTCCTCCTCCTCCTCCTCCTCCTCACTTTCCTTCCCATCTGCTTCACACTTTCCCCGCTCTCTATCACTCTCTCCTTAACCACCTTGGATGCCACAGTCATCGTGTGGTTGTGCGTATTTTGTTTTGCTCTTTGTCTTTTGTCCTGCACTAGTGATCGATATGTCTATGCGTCTTGTTTTAGCACAGGTGGTCCGCATGTCGGTTTTCATCCATGTGTGCTGTGGGAGAGTACCTCATGCGCCATGAACGCTTGGACTTTTGTGTGCACTCACTGGTGTTACTAGTCTTATCAGTGCACATATGTACTGGTGATCACATGAAATGACGTACTCACCATTTCGGGATAAGGGGTGGGAGTCTGTGCACCGGTTGGAATGGCTCGCTGAGTGTCAAATCGTCTCTCACATCCATGGTTAGCAGGGGGCGACGTCAGGTTTCCCAAGCCTTCCCGTTTCATGCCGACCCTTCCAACACCATTGGTTTAAACACTGCCTGCAAAAATATGTCATCTATCTAAGCCTTCCAGCTTCCTGCGGCCTCTCGCCCCTGTCCGGGTGATTCCCGTCGCCCCTCCTTCAGCCCGCCAGATTGTCGGCGCCGGTGTGTTGGGGGAGCGGGGTGCGCTGGCGGGGACTCGGCCATACCCCGGGAGAGTTCCCCATGGAGCTTCGTTGCCTAACTCTTGTGCGCCGTGGCTGTCTCCCAGATCTGCGTCGGTTGAGCCGAGGGGGGAACGACTTCCTGGAGCTTGGTCTCCAAGGAGCGTTGGTGGAGCGGCTGGTGCGGCGCCGGCCTCTTCAGGCCGTCTTCGGGCCTTCTCTCGCTTGGACGCGCGACTGAATTGCCGGCGTCCCCCTACCGGCCGCCTGACCGACAAGGCCGTATGCAGCAGCACCCGCTGGTCGTACGGCCTACCTTCGAGTCGCGGGTCAAACGGCGCAGCCTCGCCGACAGCCTCGGCCGGTTCCCGCGCCTACATCTACAACGGTGCTGGACGCCTCCGTCAGCGGCACCAACACTGAGGCCGGCGCGACCGGGGATATCCCCGGCATCTCTGACGTCGAGGCGGATGGCAAGGTGCCAGACTTTGCCGTGGGCCGGAGGACTGAGGACGGTGAGGGGAGGCTGGCGTCAATGGTGCCGGCGATGAGGCTGACGTCTCTGATCCGGACGGCTGTCCGTCTGCTCATGCCCGGTGAATTGGCCGAGCACGCCGTGTCTGAGGGCACCAAGGCCGTCACCAAGTACACCAGCAGCAAGTAAATCCTCATGGGTGCAGTGTTTGGTCTCGCGTTCGTCGGTGATGCTGCTTCATTTTCATCAATCATTTCTCCTCATGCTCATCGGCGCCGGCGACTGACGGGACACCCGCGTCGCAACCAAAACTGACCGAGGCGTCGCGCGTTCCGCCGGGGGCGGCGTGGTGAATAGATCGTCCGTGACTGTGTTGAGGAAGGGGCGCTGCTCCCCTGGGCGGTGTTCGCCCACTGTGAGGCCGCTTCTATGTTTATTGGTTTTGCTCCCGTTTTAACTGTGTTTAGTTTGTCCCGTTCAAACCTAGCTGCTGGTGGCTGATGATCTTCGAGGTAAGAGAGGGGATCAATGTTGGAACTTTCTAGTTTGCTATCAAGGGTAGAAGCTATCGACCCAAAGAAGTTGTTAAATTTGGATGATATGTCTACAGGGTTGGTTAGCAGGACGCCATCAGCCATGAATTTATCTGGAAGGTTAGACTTGGACTTGTTTTTGCGGACTAACTGAGCTAGGATTTTCCAAATCTTGGTTGGATGTGATTTATATTCTTCAAGCTTGCGCTCAAAAAACTGTTTTTTGGCTGCCCTTATCTGGCTGCAAAGTCTGTTCGAAAAGCAATGAAATTCTGTCTGTTCTCCGGGGAGGGATTTTGAATTGATTTTTTATGGAGATCTTTTTAATGTTAATGCTTCTAAGAAGCTCAAAAGATATCCATGGCTGGACTGGGACACTTTTCCTGTCTTTCCTGATGCTAAAATGCATGATTTCCGTTGTAATGTTATTTGAAAGAAATTCCATTGCTAGATTTGGGTTCACTATATCAGTGATGTCTTGGAGTTTTCGGCATAGCGATGTTTTTAACTGCTCTATTTTTCTGAAATCAAATCCAAAAATTTGGGTAGTCTTTCTACTTCTTGAGTTCGGATTTGGCAGTCCAAGAGTGATATGGATTGGCAGATGGTCGCTGATATCAGAGATGATCACATTTGAAGATTTAATAAGGCTCACCTCATTTAAGAAGAAATTATCAATTAATGATTTAGATTCATTACAGACCCTGGTTGGTACAGATATTGTTGGAACTAGGCCGAGAGCTAGGAAGGTGTTGAGAAAGGTGGCAGGAATTTCCATAGACTGATGTTTCAAGAGGTCAACATTGAAGTCACCACCTATTATGCAATATTTGGATTCTAAATTGACCCTCAGCATAGTTGGTTCAAAGTACTCGAGAAAATCTGTGACAGGAAAAGATGGAGATCGGTAAATTGATGCCAACACAATATTCTTTTTGTTAGGTATGCATATTTCAATAAATACTGATTGGAATTTTAGCTCTGATGATTCCAAGTCTTGTCTGCATTTATACACAATTGAATTGTTAATGTAGATACCACACCCCTTACCTCTGAAGGATTCAGGTGATGAAACTGGATGAAAGGTTATAACTGGAGAGATTGTATGATGCTGCTAAACTTGGGTCTAGCCAGGTTTCACTGAGCAAAATTATATCGGGCTGCGCAGAGAGCTGTGAGATTTGAAGTTCAAGTTTCTCAAAAATTTTTGGAAGTGATCTCATATTGATGTGAATAATGGAAAAATTTGTGGTTAAGTCTGATTGGTTATTTCTAATTTTGACACATTCTTTAAATTGGAGATAATTGCATTCATCTAGAATTGACTTGAGCTGGGTGTCTGGTTCAATTTGAGTTGAGTCAAGGCTTGCATAGTCCAATGAAAGCCGATCCAGAATTTAGATAGGTGTATCACACACTAAATTTAATACGATGGGTAGAGAAAAGGGTAATCAGTAGAAAACAACGAAAGGCTGTAGCAAGTAGATCAGATAGTAGTGACTCTTGCAGACAAGGCACGATCACCACTGAAGCAGATATGAGACCTTACCAACAGTTAAACACACAAGAGGGTCTACAAATACCTATATTAAAAATGAAGAAAACAAAAGGGCTAAAAAGGCAGAGTTACCAGTTTAGTTGCTATCAGATCAGCAGTGGCCAGGCGGGAGAATACATGGATTTGGGATAGTGACCACAACTTAAGGGGTTCTGGGTGGGGGAGGCTTGAGGGGCCTCCCACTACGACTTTTCCCAGTCGCAAGCCCGGAAGTTGAGCGAGGCTCATCCAGGACAATGCATGGTTTTGCTCTGAATGTGCCACCAGGGGTCTGAACAGATACAGTCCCTGTAGACTGATCAGCTACACTGTCGGTGCTGGGAAGAGAGAGAGATCTCCTTGATGGATGCGAGTGACAATCAGTGCATGATTCTGAAGGGGATTTGATGTCCGTAGCAAAAGTATTTGATATCACAGGCAGGATATCAGAACTGTACCTCCCCAAGCTATCTCCACCCGTTGTGCCATCCCCACCAGGAGGAGCAGCTGCACCAGGCCGAGGCCCAGGTGGGACCGTCCTGGTGCTCTCTCGTTCGGCGGAGCTGGTGCTGCCACCCTCACAGGTGGAACCTGCAGCAAGTTCTGAGGACTCAACCATCCGGGGTTGGGGTTTCTTTAGTCTTTCGTTCAGCAGCACATTCAATCTAAATATCGTCAGAGAGAAATATCACCGAAGCAAGGCCGAAATTTAATGAAAAAAACACTTAGGGTGTACTGAACGTCACGTTCAAGTTTGGCCAGTAGCCTGTCTGAGACCAAACCGACGCACGGCGTGGGGACGCCGATATGGTCCTGGTCCTCACTGGCTACAGCACTGGATTTCGGAAGAAGAGGAAAGGAGAAAAGGCAACACTAATATCCAAAGTTATGCAAGAAATCGCACAAAACACTTAACACCACCTCACTTTCACCAGGACCGCACGCACTGTTCTCTAATGATCAACGCAAAACCCACGTGTCGTATGGATTTCCAAATATGGAGGCCAAGCATAGGTCTGTTGCAGGCAAATCTAGTAGCAAAAAATGTCTTCTTTGATTCGCGTTAAAACGGCTTTTAATTTTTTAACAAATCAAATTTGACACTTTTCAATACCAATCACAATATTTGCTTGTAATAGACAAAAAAATTTTACAGCAGCCGTAGACAGCGCACTAAAGACAAATAGTACATTATCACGTTTAGGAAGAGAATAAAGCAAAAATTTACTGAATCATCACATGGTTTTAAATACTTTTTAGCCTTGAGGCTACTAAAGCTTGTGCTTCTGCTCGGTTGCATTTTTCTTCAAAGACAGTAGTGGCGCACGGGACATGCTACTACACTGCCGACTCCAACTGCCAAAACTCAAAATCTGAACCATTGTAGCAACTGCTTAGCTTTTCAGTATGACAATAGCTACTACCTTTTCTACAAATTTGTATCTTTTAGTGAGGTTTCGTTCACTAGAAACTGTTTTATTAGACTTTTTGTTACCCGGAAATAGGGTCGGTTACTGCCAGAACTAGGTGCCAAAACTCAACTCATGAAAGAATGTAATAATCGCTTAGAAAAGCTTTGTGCCGAGCTAAAAATGGTAATTCTTAAAATTTGTACCATTTCACGATGTTCCTTTCGAAGACAACTGTAAAATTATCGATTAAAAACGTCACTACTTTATTACAGCAGAATATTTTCTGTTGCTCTTGGTGTTCATGCCCGGAACCGAAGGCTGCATACCAGATCAGAAATAACCCAACATTCTTCACCATATCCCAAGATATAAATAATTCCCCATACCAGGAGCAGGGGCGTACTTAAAACGTTGTAAACACAACAGAGAACGACAGCGCATAGGCGGATTCAGGATTTCCGAAGAGGGGGGCACCATCTGGAACAGGGGGCACCACTTTTGACCGGCAAAACCTATCAGGTGAGCACAAAATCTTATTGGTGGGTGCTGATTTTCGCAACCGGAGCGGGGATGGAAAGCTACATTTCAGGGGGCGACCATAGACCTTGCAGGGGGGTGCCGAGGGCTGATCGGGGGAGGGCGCGGGACCTCTGCCCCCTGGATTCGCCTGTGCAACACAGGCGTGCTAAGACTGCTGGAAAGGGGTGCAATTGGAAAAGGCGTTCAAAAGAGACTGCTGGCAACGAGATGTATTCTACAGAGGCGTGCTCGAAGGTTAGGAAAAGGGTACAGTTGGCAAAGGAGTGTCCAGGAGACTGTTAGTAGGAGCATATAATGCAGACAGGCGTGCTCAGAGTGCTAAAAGAGATATAGAGTACAAAAAGCGATCTCAGAGTGTTGGAAAAGAGTGCATTGTACAGAGGTGGTCTCAGACTGTTAGGAAGGGGTTGCAAGTAGATAATAATAATTATTGGGGCTTATCGACGCACCAACTGCCAGGGTCATATGGCGTCGCCAGCTCTTTCCCTGTTGGAAGGGTTTCTCGGGAGCCAGCTTGCTCCTTGTTCAGGGAAGCCGCCAGGCCTTGAACCCGGGTCGGCTGCGTGGAAGCCAGCTACGCTGACCACTCCACTACCGCGCCCCCGGGTTGCAAGTGGAAAAGGCGTCTCCAGAAGACTGCTGGTGGGGGATGATTTATTCAGAGGCGTGTTCAGAATGCTGGGAAGAGGTGCAATTGGCAAAGGCGTGTCCAGATTAGTGCCGTAGCCAGAGGAGTCGTTGGAGACCACGGACCCCCTTGTGCAGATCTTGTGCACTGGAAAACACGAGCATTGAACTCGAGGGCCCCTGAGCTTGGTCGCACGGGACTCCCGACCTTAGTCTCAGAGGGCCCCCGGGCTTGATCTCAGGGGCCCCGGAGCTTAGTGTACGACTGCCCTCCGAGATCAATCTCGGGGACCCCCGAGCTTATTGTCAGGCTGCCCTTCAAACTTGATCTCGGGGACCCCGAGCTTGGTCTCAATGGCCCTTGGTTGGTCTCGGGGAGTTCCCCGAGTCTGGTCTCAGGGGTACTCCGGTATCGAGGGCTCCCAAGTATCGAACATTGACCTTGGGGCTAACTGAGCTTGGTCTCAGGGGGCCCCTAGTTGGTCTCAGGCGCCCTCCGAGCTTTCTTTCAGGAAACCCCCGAGCTTGGTCTCAGTGGACCCCCAAAACTTAGTCTCAGAGGACCCCCAAGCTTGGTGTTAGTGGCCTGAGCTTGGTCTCAGTGGGCTCCACGAGCGTGGTCTCAGGGGCACCTCGATCATCGGTATCAAGGGCTCCGGATTATCGAACATTGATATGAGCGTGGTCTCAGGGGCCCTGAGTGGGTCTCAGGCGCCTGAACATGGTCCCAGGGGCCCCAATTGGGCCCCTGGGATCTTAGTCTTAAGATCTTAAGAAGGTCCGTGGGACCAATCTTAAGATTGGCCCCACAGGCCTTTTGATCTTGGTCTCACAGTCTTTCGGTCTTGGTCTCCAGGGAGCCCCCGAGCATGGTCTCAGGGCCCCCAAGCTTGGTGTCAGGGGACCCCGAACTTAGTTGCAGGGGACCCCCGAGCTTGGTCTCAGAGGATCCCCAAACTTAGTCTCAGAGGACCCCCAAGCTTGGTCTTAGTGGCCTGAGCTTGATCTCAGTGGGCTCCACGAGCTTGGTCTCAGGGGGGCCCGAGTTGGTCTCAGGGACCCCTGAGCTTGGTCTCTGGGGGCCCAAGCTTGGTCCCACGGACCTTTTCTTCTTTGTCCCACTAGCCTTTCGATCTTGGTCTCACGGGCATTTCGATCTGGGTCTCAGGGGCCACGAGCGTGGGGTCAGGGGTCCCTCGAGCTTGGTCTCAGGGGCCCCAAGCTTGGTCTCAGGTGCCCCCCCGAGCTTTGTTTCAGGAAACCCCCGAACTTGGTCCCAGGGGACCACCGGAGCTTGGTTTCAGTGGCCCGAACTTGGCCTCAGGGGCTCCCCGAGCTTGGTGTCAGGGGTCCCTCGATCATCGCTATCGAGGGCTCCGGATTATCAAACATTGATATCAGGGGGCACCTGAGCTTGGTCTCAGGGGGTCCTGAGTTGGTCTCAGGGGCCCCGAGCTTGGTCCCACGGGCCTTTTGATCTTGGTCCAATGGGCCTTTCGATCTTGGTCTCACGGGTCTTTTGGTCTTGGTCTCATGGGCTCCCGAGCCTGGTCTCAGGGGGCCCAGAGCTTGGTCTCAGGGCCCCCAAGCTTGGTGTCAGGGGACCCCGAACTTAGTTGCAGGGGACCCCCGAGCATGGTCTCAGAGGATCCCCAAACTTAGTCTCAGAGGACCCCAAGCTTGGTCTTAGTGGCCTGAGCCTGGTCTCAGTGGGCTCCGCGAGCTTGGTCTCAGGGGCACCTCGATCATCGGTATCAAGGGCTCCGGATTATCGAGCATTGATCTCGGGGGCCCTAACCTTGGTCTCAGGGGGCCCTGAGTTGTTCTCAGGGGCCCCGACATGGTCTCAGGGCCCCAAACTTGGTTCCACGGGCCTTTCGATATTGGTCTCAAGGATCTTTCGGTCTTGGTTTCAGGGGGAATCTGAGCTTGGTCTCAGGGGCCCACGAGCCTGGTCTCAGGCACCCCGAGTTAGTCTTAGGCGCCCTAACTTGGTCTCAGTGGCCCCAAGATTGGTCCCACGGGCCTTTTGATCTTGGTCTCACGGCATTTCGGTCTTGGTATCAGGGGTTACCCGAGCTTGGTCTCAGGCCCCCTCGAGCTTGGTCTCAGGGGGCCCCTGAGCTTGGTCTTAGGGGCCCCGAATTGGTTTCAGGGGCCTGAGCCTGGTCTCAGGGCCCCAAACTTGGTCCCATGGGCCTTTTGATCTTGGTCCCACGAGCCTTTCGATCTTGGCCCCACGAGCCTTTCGATCTTGGTCTCACGGTCCTTTCGATCTTGGTCTCAGGGGCCCCGAGCTTGGTCTCAGAGGACCCCCAGACTTGGTCTCAGTGTGCTCCACGAGCATGGTCTCAGGGGCCCTTGATCATCGATATCAAGGGCTCCGGATTATCGAACATTGATCTCGGGGAACCTGACCTTGGTCTCAGGGGGTCCTGAGTTGGTCTCAGGGGCCCCGAGCTTCGTCCCACGGGCCTTTTGATCTTGGTCCAATGGGCCTTTCGATCTTGGTCTCACGGGTCTTTTGGTCTTGGTCTCATGGGCCCCCGAGCCTGGTCTCAGGGGGCCCAGAGCTTGGTCTCAGAGCCCCCCTCGTGCCTGGTCTCAGGGGGCCCCTGAGCTTGGTCTCAGGGGTCCCTGGATTGGTTTCAGTGGCCCGAGCTTGGTCTCAGGGCCCCAAACTTGGTCCCACGGGCCTTTTAATCTTGGTCCCACGAGCCTTTCCATCTTGGTCCCACGAGCCTTTCCATCTTGGTCTCACGGTCCTTTCGATCTTGGTCTCAGGGGCTCCGAGCTTGGTCTCAGAGGACCCCCAGGCTTGGTCTCAGTGTGCTCCACGAGCATGGTCTCAGGGGCCCTTGATCATCGATATCAAGGGCTCCGGAGTATCGAACATTGATCTCGGGGCCCTGACCTTGGTCTCAGGGGGTCCTGAGTTGGTCTCAGGGGCCCCGAGCTTGGTCCCACGGGCCTTTTGATCTTGGTCCAATGGGCCTTTCGATCTTGATCTCGCGGACCTTTTGGTCTTGGTCTCATGGGCTCCCGAGCCTGGTCTCAGGGGGCCCAGAGCTTGGTCTCAGGGCTCCCCTCGAGCTTGGTCTCAGGGGGGCCCCTGAGCTTGGTCTCGGGGATTCCGAGCTGGTCCCAGGGGCCGAGATTGACCTCGGGGCCCCAAACCTGGTCCACGGGCCTTTTGATCCTGGTCCCATGGGCCTTTTGGTATTGGTCTCATGGGCCTTTTGGTCTTGGTCTCATGGGCTTCCGAGCCTGGTCTCAGGGGGCCCTGAGCTTGGTCTCAGGGGCCCTCTGAGATTCATCTCAGGGGTTCCCCGAACATGGTGTCAGGGATCCTCCGAACTCGGTTTCAGGGCCCTTCCCCGGGCTTTGTCTCAGGGGCCCCGAGCTTGGTCCCCCGAGCATCGGTAGCGATGGCACTGGAGTGCCGAACATTGATCTCAAGGGGGGGCAATATTGATATCGGAGTGCCCCCACCTATCTATATCGATGGCCTCACGAGTGAGGCACGCGCATGGGCCTCACATAATGTTGTGTTTGGTCTCAGAAGCCCCCAGGCTTCAGGGGCCCCCAAGCATCGGTGTCGAGGGGCTCCAGAGTACAGAGCATCAGTCTAAAGGGGCTCCAAATATTTATCTGGGGAGCACGTCCATGAAGTTAGCGACGGATTCGCATTCAGATTCAGCGACGGATTCGCCCGAAATGGCGTCTCCTGCGATTTCACTCAAATTCACACCATAGGCTCCCCGTGCCCTCAGCAACTCACCCCTAAAGCAATTTTCCGTCACATTCACCCGTTCACCCGCTAGAGGTGAAAAAGTGAAATTGACTCGAAACGGTGTCTTTAGCGTCGGATTCAGCGACGGATTCGCCCGAAATGGCGTCTCCTGCGATTTTGCTCAAATTCACACCATAGGCTCCCCATGCCCTCAGCAACTCACCCCTAAAGTGATTTTCCGTCACACTCTCCCGTTCACCCGCTAGAGGGGAAAAGGTGAAATTGACCAAAAATGGCGTCTCCTGCAATTTCGCTCAAATTCACACCATAGGCTCCCCTTGCCCTCAGCAACTTACAGCTAAAGTGATTTTCCGTCACACTCAACCGTTCACCCGCTAGAGGTGAAAAAGTGAAATTCACCCAAAGTGGCGTCTCCTCCGATTTCGCTCAAATTCACACCATAGGCTCCCCGTGCCCTCAGCAACTCACTCCTAAATTGATTGTCCGTCACATTTACCTGTTCACCCGCTAGAGGTGAAAAAGTGAAATTCAAGCGAACCGGCGTCTCCTCCGATTTCGCTCAAATTCACACCATAGGCTTCCCGTGCCCTCAGGACTCACCCGTAAAGTGATTTTCCGTCACATTCACCCGTTCACCGGCTAGAGGTGAAAAAGTGAAATTCACCCGAAACGGCGTCTCCTCCGATTTCGCTCAAATTCACACCATACGCTCCCCGTGCCCTCAGGAACTCACAGCTAAAGTGATATTCCGTCACATTCACCCGTTCACCCGCACGCGTTCACCAAATGGCAAAAACAAGGAGTCCTGACTATTTTTTGTTCTAGCATATTGCACGGACGGCCAAAGGAATATTTCAAAACAAATGTTTTTCATTAGGCCAGAAGCCCAGGCTGGAATCCGCTTCTAACGAGCCAATAGACACTGGCACAAGCTGAGTGTGACGGAAAATCACTTTAGGGGTGAGTTTTTGAGGGCACGGGGAGCCAATGGTGTGAATTTGAGCGAAATCGGAGGAGACGCCGTTTCGGGTGAATTTTGCTTTTTCACCTCTAGCGGGTGAACGGGTGAGTGTGTCGGAAAATCACTTTAGGGGTGAGTTTCTGAGGGCACGGGGAGCCAATGGTGTGAATTTGAGCGAAATCGGAGGAGACGCCGTTTCGGGTGAATTTCACTTTTTCACCTCTAGCGGGTGAACGGATGAATGTGACGGAAAATCACTCTAGGTGTGAGTTCTGAGGGCTAGGGGAGCCAATGGTGTGAATTTGAGCGAAATCGGAGGAGACGCCGTTTCGGGTGAATTTCACTTTTTCACCTCTAGCGGGTGTCATCATCATTAGTGGAGTTTAGGGGCGCGTCGACAGCGACGGTCATTTTGCGCCCATATCTATGTCCTTGTTCTTAGTTTAAAAGCAAGCGGCGTCGGGGAGCAGCGTCGGCAACGTCATCTAAAACACCAAAAATGGTATGTAAAACATCGGCTTAGCCCCTGCATATACACACCGGTAGGTCGAAAGTGAGTGAAATTATGCGCGAACAGAGATACAAACATTTGTCAGAAGTAAAACGTAGAGATACGGAACATAAAACACGAACATAGGTTCCCTAAATCATTTCGGCACTAGGTGTCTACTGCTCACACGGTGTGACCACCTGGAGAGTATATGACGTTAAAATTCACACTGTTCAAGAATAAGACGATGTCGCATATATTTACCGATCGAGATTCTCCACAGAGCGCCTCCATAGTGGGGGCACCGGGCAGATAACGAGCTCTTTCGATCTCGTAATCGCGACATTCAATCAGCACATGCCTGGTCGTCAGTTGGTCACCGCAACGTTGACACGTCGGCGGGCCGTCACCGCCAAGGTGGTGTGAGTGTGTGGCGTGCGTATGACCAATGCGCAGCCTGGTCAGAATCACCTCGTCCCTCCTACAGCCAGCACCTGCCGACTGCCATATCCCTATTTTGGGTTTCCAGCGCCCGCAACTTGGAGCCTTTCGGGTCTTCGTCCCAGGTGCGCTGCCATATTTGGTTAACATGATCACCGATATTTTGGTAAAATCCGAGAACGGCACACCTAAGCCAGTCGGTACGACACCCTGGGATGCCGCTTTTGCACACCTGTCAGCACGTTCATTTCCAGGTATCCCCACATGGCTAGGCACCCAAGCAATTGTGACGCTTTTCCCATGGCAGTGTGCTCTGTAGAGTCTGAGTCTAATAAGTTCTAAAACATATGAAGATGTTGGGTGAGTTTCGAACGCAAAGCTTTGCGCAGTGGCGATACAGTAACCTCTAGCGGGTGAACGGATGAATGTGACGGAAAATCAATTTAGGTTTGAGTTTCTGAGGGCACGGGGAGCCTATGGTGTGAATTTGAGCGAAATCGGAGGAGACGCCGTTTTGGGTAAATTTCGCTTTTTCACCTCTAGCGGGGGAATGGGTGAGTGTGACAGAAAATCACTTTAGCTGTGAGTTGCTGAGGGCAGGGGGAGCCTATGGCGTGAATTTGAGCGAAATCGCAGGAGACGCCGTTTCGGGCGAATCCGTCGCTGAATCCGAATGCGAATCCGTCGCTAACTTCATGGACGTTTGGGGAGCCCCCGAACATCGGTGTCGAGTTACTCCTGAGGTAAGCGCGAGCATGACTCTAAGGGTGTCCCCGAGCTTAATCTAAGTGGGACCCTGAGCTTGGTCTTAGGAGCCCCCGTGCATTACTATCAAGGGCCTCAGTAGTATTGGTCTCGGTCGGGGGGGCAAGCAATGATTTCAGGGGCATTCAAATGTTGATCACGGAGGGCCCTCGAATGTATGGATGCAGTGACATAGCCAAGGGGGTCCTAGGAGTCTGCGGACCCCCTTGGGCTAATTTGAGCCACTGCAAATGATTCTCTGATCACTGTGCTCCCAGAGTCAGTCTCAGGGGACCCTGAAGATTCGTTCTCATGGCGTCTCGAGTCGGCTTTAGGGCCCCCGCCCTGAGAGTCGGTCTCAAGGTCCCCGAAAGTAGATTTCAGGGGGCCCCTGAGAGTTGGTCTCAGGGGGCCCGAGTGTCGGTCTCAATGGGCCCTGAGAGTCGGTATCAGTGGGGACCGAGCTAGTCCCAGAGGCCCCAGAGAATGGTTCTCAGGGCCCGCGAAAGTCTATTTCAGCGAGTTCCCTGAGAGTCAGTCTCTGAGAACTTCAAAAATCGGTCAAGGGGACCCCGAGAGTCAGTTTTAGGGGACTTCTGAGATTTGGTCTCTGGGGTCCCTCCCCACGAGTGTCGGTCTTAGGGGGCCCATAGTCTCACGGGCGTCTCTCTCAGGAGTAAATATTTATTTTCAGGTGGCCCCGAGATTAATCTGAGGGTCCGAGAGATAGTCCCACTTGATGCGCAGAGTGCTCGTTTCAGGGGGCCCCCAGGGACAATACTGGAAGCCCTTGAGACTTATACTCAGGCTGCGTCCCCATTTTTGTATAAGGGGCCCCGAGAGCAAATCTCAGGGAGCACCCAAAGTTAGTCTCAGATTGCTTCCGAGAGTCAGTCTCAGCGACATCCGGAAGTTAGTCTTGGGGTTCAGGAACCTCTGAGACCAGGCCCGTGGAGCCCCCTGAGACCAAACTCGGGGGCTCTGAGACCAAGCTCGGGGAACCCCTGATACCAAGACCGAAAGGCCGTGAGACCAAGATCGAAAAGCCCGTGGGACCAAGATCAAAAGTTCCCGGGGCACCAAGTTTGAAGCCCCTGAGACCAAGCTCAGGGCCCCTGAGACCAAGCTCAGGGGCTCCCAAAATCAATGTTCGATAATCCGGAGACCTTGATACCGATAATTGAGGTGCCCCTGCGACCATGCTCGTGGAGCACACTGAGGCCAAGCTCAGGCCACTGAGACCAAGCTTGGGGGTCCTCTGAGACCAAGCTCGCGGGTCCCCTGAGACCAAACTCGGGGGCCCTGGGACCAAGCTCGGGGAACCCCTGATACCAAGACCGAAATACCGTGAGACCAAGATCGAAAAGCCCGTGGGACCAAGATCAAAAGTGCCCGGGGCACCACGTTTGAAGCCCCTGAGACCAAGCTCGTGGCCCCTGAGACCAAGCTCAGGGGCTCCCGATATCAATATTCCATAATCCGGAGCCCTTGATACCGATGATCGAGGTGCCCTTGAGACCTTGCTCGTGGAGCACACTGAGACCAAGCTCAGGCCACTGAGACCAGGCTTGGGGGTCCTCTGAGACCAAGCTCGCGGGCCCCCTGAGACCAAGATCGAAAGGCCCGTGAGACCAGGATCGAAAGGCCCGTGGGACCAAGATCAAAAGGACCGTGGGACCAGGTTTGGGGCCCTGAGACCAAGCTCGGGCCCCTGAGACCAACCGGAGCCCCTGTGACCAAGCTCAGGGGCCCCCTGAGACCAAGCTCGAAGGGGGCCCTGAGACCAAGCTCTGGACCCCCTTGAGCTCAAGCTCAGGATCCCATGAGACCAAGACCAAAAGGCCCGTGAGACCAAGATCGAAAGGCCCATGGGACCAAGATCAAAAGGCCCGTGGGACCAATCTTGAGGCCCCTGGGGCCAAGTTCAGGCCCCTGAGACCAACTCAGGGCCCCTGAGACCAAGGTCAGGGCCCTCGAGATCAATATTCGATAATCCGGAGCCCTTGATATCGATGATCAAGGGCCCCTGAGACCATGCTCGTGGAGCACACTGAGACCAAGCTTGGGGATCCTCTGAGACCAAGCTCAGGGCCCCCTGAGACCAGGATCCAAAGACCCGCGAGACCAAGATTGAAAGGATCGTGGGACCAAGTTTGGGGCCCTGAGACCAAGCTCAGGCCCCTTAGACCAACTCGGGCCACTGAGACCAAGCTCGGGAGCCCATGAGACCCAGATCGAAAGGCCCGTGAGACCACGATCGAAAGGCCCGTGGGACCAATCTTGGGGCCCCTGGGACCAAGTTCAGGCTCCTGAGACCAACTCAGGGCTCCTGAGACCAACTCAGGGTCCCTGAGACCAAGCTCAGGGGCCCCGATATCAATGTTCAATAATCCGGAGCCCTTGATACCGATGATCGAGGTGCCCCTGAGACCGCGCTCGTGGAGCCCACTGAGACCAAGCTTGGTGTCCTCTGAGACTAAAGTTTGGGCGTCCTCTGAGACCAAGCTCGGGGGCCCTTGAGGCCAAGCTCGGAGGCCCCCTGAAACCAAGACCGAAAAGCCCGTGAGACCACGATCGAAAATCCCGTGGGAACAAGATCAAAAGGCCCGTGGCACCGAGTTTGAAGCCCCTGAGACCAAGCTCGGGGGTCCCCTGAAACCAAGCTCAGGCTGCCCTGATACCAAGTTCAGGAAGTCCCCTGAGACCAAGCTCAGGCCGCCCTGAGACCAGGTTCAGGGGGTCCCAGGATCAATGTTCAATACTTCGGAGCCCCCGATACCGACGATCATGGGGCCCCTGAGACCAAGCCCATGGCGCCCCCCTTACACTAGGCTCAGGCCACTGAGACCAAGCTCGGGGAACCCCTGATACCAAGACCGAAAGGCCGTGAGACCAAGATCAAAAGGCCCGTGGGACCAACCTTGTGGCCCCTGAGACCAGGCTCGGGTTCCTAAGACTAACTCGGGGCGCCTGAGACCAAGCTCAGGGGCCCCCGATATCAATGTTCGATAATCCGGGCCCTTGATACCGATGATCGAGGGCCCCTGAGACCAAGCTTGTGGAGCCCCCTGAGACCAAGCTCAGACCACTGAGGACAAGCTTGTGGAGCCCCCTGAGACCAAGCTCAGGCCACTGAGGACAAGCTCGGGGGTCCCCTGAGACCAAACTCGTGGAGCCCACTGAGATCAAGCTCAGGCCACTAAGACCAAGCTTGGGGGTCCTCTGAGACTAAGTTTGGGGGTCCTCTGAGACCAAGCTCGGGGGTCCCCTGCAACTAAGTTCGGGGTCCCCTGACACCAAGCTTTGGGGGCCCTGAGACCAAGCTCGGGGGCTCCCTGAGACCAAGACCGAAAGACTGTGAGACCAAGATCAAAACGCCCGTGGGAACAGTCTTAAGATCGGTCCCACGGGCCTTCTTAAGATCTTAATACTAAGATCCCAGGGGCCCCAATTTGGGCCCCTGGGCCAAGTTCAGAACCCTGAGACCAACTCAGGGCCCCTGAAACCAAGCTCAGGTGCCCCCGATATCAATTTCGCTAATCGGAGCACTCGATAGCGATGATCAAGGGACCCCTGACACCAAGCTCGGGGAGCCCCTGAGGCCAAGTTCGGGCCACTGAAACCAAGCTCGGTGGTCCCCTGGGACCAAGTTCGGGGATTCCTGAAACAAAGCTCGGGGGGGGCACCTGAGACCAAGCTTGGGGCCCCTGAGACCAAGCTCGAGGGACCCCTGACCCCACGCTCGTGGCCCCTGAGACCCAGATCGAAATGCCCGTGAGACCAAGATCGAAAGGCTAGTGGGACAAAGAAGAAAAGGTCCGTGGGACCAAGCTTGAGCCCCCAGAGACCAAGCTCGGGGTCCCTGAGACCAACTCGGGGCCCCCTGAGACCAAGCTCAGTTGGCCCCAAGATCAATGTTTGATACTTCGGAGCCCTCGATACCGGAGTACCCCTGAGACCAGGCTCGGGGAACTTCCCGAGACCAACCAAGGGCCACTGAGACCAAGCTCGGGGACCCCGAGATCAAGTTTGGAGGGCAATCTGACATTAAGCTCGGGGGTCCCCGAGATTAAGCTCGGAGGGCAGTCGTACACTAAGCTCCGGGGCCCCTGAGATCAAGCCCAGGGGCCCTCTGAAACTAAGTTCGGGGGTCCCGTGCGACTAAGCTCAGGGGCCCTCCAGTTCAATGCTATTGTTTTCCAGTGCACAAGATCTGCCCAAGGGAGTCCATGGTCCCCAACGACTCCTCTGGCTACGCCATTGATCTGGACACGTCTTTGCGGATTGCACCTCTTCCCAGCTTTCTGAACACGCCTCTGAATAAATCATCCCCACCAGCAGTCTTTTGGAGACGCCTTTTCCACTTGCAACCCCTTCCGAACAGTCTGAGACCACTCTGTACAATGTACTCTTTTCCAACACTCTGAGATCGTTTTTGTACTATATATCTTTTTTAGCACTCTGAGCACGCCTGTCTGCATTACATGCTCCTACTAGCAGTGTTCTGGACACGCCTTTGCCAACTGTACCCTTTTCCTAACCTTCGAGCACGCCTCTGTAGAATACATCTCGTTGCCAGCAGTCTCGTTTGAACGCCTTTTCCTACTGCACCCCTTTCCAGCAGTCTTAGCACGCCTCTGTCGCATAGGCGAATCCAGGGGGCAGAGGTCCCGTGCCCTCCCCCGATCAGCCCTCGGCGCCCCCTGCATGGTCTATGTCGCCCCCCTGAAATGTAACTTCCCATCCCCGCTCCGGTTGCGAAAATCAGCACCCACCAATAAGATTTTGTGCTCACCTGATAGGTTTTGCCGGTCAAAAGTGGTGCCCCCTGTTCCAGATGGTGCCCCCCCTCTTCGGAAATCCTGAATTCGCCTATGCGCTGTCGTTGTTTCTTGTGTTCACAACGTTTTAAGTACGCCCCTGCTCCTGGTATGGGGAATTATTTATATCTTGGGATATGGTGAAGAATGTGGGGTTATTTCTGATCTGGTATGCAATTTTCGGTTCCGGGCATGAACACCAGGAGCAACAGAAAGTATTCCGCTGTAATAAAAGTAGTGAGGTTTTTACCTATGATTTTACAGTTGTCCTGGAAAGAAACATCGTGAAAAGCTACAAATTTCAAAAATAACTATTTTTAGCTCCTTATATAGCTTTTCTAAGCGATTTTTGTATTTATTCACGAGTTGAGTTTTGCCACCCAGCTCTGGTAGTCATAGATCCTACTTCCGGTTAACAAAAAGTCTAATCAAACAGTTTCTAGCTAACGAAACTTCACCAAAAGATACAAATCTGTAGAAAAGGCAGACATATATTTCAAGACCAAAAAGCTAAGTAGTTGTTGCAATGGTTCGGATTTTGAGTTTTGGCAGTAGCATGAACACTAACAGCACCGAAAATTATTCTGCCGTAATAAGAGTAGTGTAATTTTAACCTACAATTTTACAGTTGCCATGGAAAGAAACATCGTGAAAAGGTACAAATTTTAAGCATTACTATTTTTAAGTCGGCATAAAGATTTTAAAAGCGATTGTTACATTCTTTCGTGAGTTAAGTTTTGGCACCTAGTTCTGGCAGTAACCGACCCTACTTTCGGTTAACAAAAAGTCTAATAAAACAGTTTCTAGTGAACGAAACCTCACCAAAAGATACAAATTTGTAGAAAAGGTAGTAATCTATTAGCATACTGAAAATCTAAGCATTTACTGCAACGGTTCAGATTTTGAGTTTTGGCAGTTGGAGTCGGCAGTGTAGTAGCATGTCCCGTGGCGCACACTTGTTTTTTTATCTTTATTATTCTTCTTGTTGTTGTCTACGACAACGGAGCGTGGTGCGGTAGTTGAATGTTGTTGAAGAAATTGAAGCCATTTACGTTTTATTCACGACATAACGCACAGACGTAGGTAATTTGAAATACTGTTGAGTATCTTTTTGAGAGAGAGACGGCAATTGAAACAGTGGGGTTGGTAGGGACGACCATTTCCAATCGCCAATTCCAGAATTCTCTTTTCAATCAAGCTTTTGTTTTTATGCCTTCCAGTATCTATATGCAAAAAACGTCTTTTTCTTCAATTCAAAGTGATTTTGACCCCAGTACCCACCGTTTTTGGGTTGTATTTTGGTTTTGTCACTGAGTTGCTTTATAATTAAGTGAAGGAATGGGAATTACATCGGAAAATGTTCTTTCCAAAGAATGAAACTTAGTGAGAGCTGTATTCTGTGCTGTGTGTGTGTGCAATATTATTTTTTCTCTTTCATCTAGTTGAATTGATACTTTTCTCATCTTATAAAGTTGGAATATTGCATCAAGGAGGCAATGATGTGCTGGAAAGTCACAGTTATATTTTATCTCTTATCTTAGTTTTAGATGAAATTTGGAAACCATTATCATGAATTTTACTTTATCCAGACTGGCTCTGGTTCCAGCACAGTCCCGGCGTCTAGCCTTTGGTCCCGGCTTTAGTCCCGCCCTGGTCCCAGCGCTGGGACCGCGGGACCCAAAAGTCCCACCTCTAGTTGGTGCGCCCCTAAACCCTAACCATGATGATGATGACAACTGGGCAGAGAGTATCAACTGGGTTCAACGATGAAGTCCTTGGGGAGCAGAAACTCTATGGCTGTGCCCTAATTTTATTGTTGTAAGTTTTGACTATTTGCACCAACCTTGAATATTAGCAGACTACCAATAATATTGTTGCAAGATATAGAGTGCTCTTTTTAATACATTTGAATGCTCACATTGTAAATTTGTTAACTCTTAAAAGGTATGGTATTAAAGACATTTTTCTAAAAATTATTCCAAAACTTTGGATGGTGGTTTGAATGATTTATATAGGTAAGGGCTTGACTCTCAATTCATTTGAATTTTCCACCCACTGACTATATTTTCCCAGGTATATTTTACAGCTAGCACCCCAGTGGAAAACCAGTTGTTGGGCACTGCAAATCATATTCAGTGATGGCTAAATCCTCTTAATATGAAAGTGAAGTAAAACCATTTTAAAAATTTGGCTATGCTTTCTTTGCAAATTTTTCTAAACAAACAATAATGCAGAAAATCGGCCTGGTGATAAAACAGTTGGCAGAAAAATAGTCTGCAAAACTGAAGCTCACATTTCCATAAGCTGTCTTGAAATAATTTTCAGAGATAGCAGAGTTGCACCCTGGTGCTAGTCAGCTATCTAAAATACACTGATGTAAATTTAGGTGGTATTAACACGCGCATTGACGGGGCGGGTACCCGCCCCTCGGGTTTTTTTGGAGATAGTGAAAAACGGCGGCGTAGCGCCGCCATTACTTGGTATACCTTTTCCCTCATCATTTTTACAACTTCTGTGAAAATTTTAAGGTTAGGTCATCTCAGGTCAGGTCACCAGTACAGGTCAAGTGACCTGACCTCAAAAAAGTTTAAGATAGCATACGTCGGAGCAGGGTGAACTTATCCGATTGAAACTCATATCACATAATGGCCCCACCGAGTTCTCTAACATATGTTCCGGTATTTTGATATCGATGACCTAAGGTCAGGTACGAGGCATGACCTCTCCATTGGAAATACATGGGAAAAATGGTTTTTACGGAATAACTCAGTAACGGATGGTGATAGATCATTTATTTTAGCTGCATTAGACTCGCCTGGGCTTTGCGGTTCTAATGATATGCATTTTATATAATTTGACCCTGACCTGACCTCAGGTCAGGTCAAATCCTTGATTTGACCTAGCAAGGTCAAATTATATATCATTCGATTCGGCTTGCTAAGAGGATTCATATAGTTTAAGTCGTTTTGCTTTATCTTTACTTGTTCAGATGTAATGCCCGAAAAACTGAATTTTACATGTTATCCCTATGACGGGCATGTTTTGACCTCTCGTGACCTTAAATGTGACCTGACAAAAAAATTGTTCAAATGTTTTCGATGGAGAAGTGGATGGGCAGCCCAACGGCGTTACCGTTTTTCGCTACCTACCGTGGTTCTCGAGATCTTAGGGAGGGCGGGTACCCGCCCCCCGTCAATGCGAAGGTGGCTCAGACCCCCGTCAATGCGCGTGTTAAGGAGCAGTTTGACCCCCCAGAAATCTTTCCAACAGGGAAGGTGTTGTCGACGCCTATGACATTGGCAGCTGGTGTCTCGATTAGCCCCAAACAATTTTACACCATGAGTAGTTAGGGTCATGTCATGTCTCCTTGTCAGCCAAGTTGTCTGTGTTTGGTAGGTAAGACTTCTTGTTTTGTGTGAGCTTAACTTGCTTTTTCAGGCAAAATGCCTTCTTGGAATCAGATTCAGTCTCAGCTCAAGCATCCTGAGAACCCAGTGGTCTTCTTTGACATCAAAGTGGGAAACACTGTAAGTGTATTTGTGCGAGTTATTAAATAGCACTTAACATCCGTGTGTTTGAAATGTGTAGTGCTGTATGCTAAACTTTGAATAACGTTCCTCGTGGAATAACGCCTGTATCTTGATGCTGATGGGTCTCATCAGACAAAGTTAAGTGACATGAGAAATATAGATTATTCCGAATATTTGTATTTATCTTGATTAATTATGCAGTGCTAGGTTTTATTATGAACAAAACAGCAGGACGAGTATTGTAAGTTCACCTACTGAATTATGTGCAGTCTGGTCAGCCTACTGAGGACTGGAGTTTACATGGAGGTCTGACGTCACCACGTCCAGCGCTCCTGACTCGGTATTTGTGTGTGCAGGAGATCGGAAGGCTGACGATGGAGCTGTTCGCGGACGTCTGCCCGCGGACGGTCGAGAACTTCCGCCAGTTCTGCACCGGCGAGTACCGCCGCGATGGCGTGCCCATGGGCTACAAGAACGCACCCTTCCACAGGGTCATCAAGGACTTCATGATCCAGGGCGGCGACTTTGTCAAGGTACGTGCCGAGCAGTCATTTCTATTTTTCTGTCTGACATTGACTGTCGAAGGACCTTATCCACGACTCTTAAGCTGTTGCATTTTTCCCTCACGAAGTTGGAGACAATTTGTTTTGGATCCCCCTGACAAACAACTATTATATATGTGAATGAATTGCGTATATAAAAAACTTTTGGGGTTCCTGCCCCCCCCGCATGAAAATTGAAGCTGCATTGAAATACTTTTACAATTTTTGTGTTTGATTTAAAGGGCTTGGAATTTGTTTTGTGCAATTCAACAAGTCTGTGGGGGGAAATGCGTTTTGCATTATTCTAGCACTTTTTAATGCGGTGTTACGTGACGTCACAAATTTAGGCACCCTGAAAGATTTTAAAAATATTTGTCCCTGTTGAGTCCTATGCAAAGTTTCAAACCCTTTTTCACCAATTATTACGTCATTTATTACGAAAATTATCAGACAAATAATTTTTGTCTGTCCCATCTTTAAGGGAAAATCCTATGGTAACTTTAAAGCTCGGGCACAGCTGATTTTATGTTGTGTGAATGAACTGGGTTTACAAGGAACGCCAGTCGTGTTCGTGATGGGTGGTTTCTTGGCTCTTGTTTGTGGGTGCGATTTAAACTTAAACCTCAACTGTTATATAAATTATCGCAGTGAAGGATACAAGAGGTGGCTCAAGCCCCCCCACCGAAATGTCCGATTGCATACAATAACTGCATAGACAGAGGCCGTTCCGAGGCAATGGCGAGGGTGGCTCGAGGGAGTTGATTGATTGATTATTGGGGCTTAAGGGCGCACCAACCTTGCAGGATACAAGGGGGCTAGGGTGCTCAAATCCCCCTTCCTCGGAAATTTCTGAGTGCCCATAGTAAGCACTTGGTAAGAGGTTATTCGAGGTAAAGAGGGTAGGGATGAGCCCCTCCCCCTCGAGATGAAAACATTGATCCGCTACTGCTTCTAAGTTTTTGATATTTGCATAATATCGTGAAATGCGGCCTTTCATGAAGCAGAAGGGAGTTATTTAATGTGCTAACCTTCCTGTCAGGCTTTGAAGAGCACGGCTTTGTGGACGTGTCGTCAAATTCGGCTGGAGCCGCATGCCCATTGATGGGCGAGCGCGCAATACGCGTTCAGCTATGGCTTATACAGATGCGGCGACGTTAAACTCCAGTCGCTCATTATTCTGAGACAGGGAAGACATCCTTGCGAAAGTCTAGTGCGCGTGTTTCGGTCCTGGGTCCCCTGGCGCTGTGGCGGCCCGTCTGCCCGGCTCCTGCTCCCATGGGCCTGGCGGCGCCGGCCGGTGGTGGGGGATGTGCTGAAATGGTTGTCTGGTCAACTCTGGCCACATTATAAAAGGCACCATTTTGTCGCACTAGATATATTTGTAATTCTCCGTAACCGTGTTCTCCCCAATCGAAGACCTGCCGATTCGCTCTCACTCTCAAACGGTGTGATTTGGCCAAACATCGGCTTCAGCGCCGGCAATTTTCCTTTTTGTGTCCGATGGAGTTCATGCGACACTCACAAATATGATTAAGCCGCCACTAGTGTAATTCTGAAGCCTGGCTTATCATGAAGTGTGCTGTGAAGAGCCTGTGGGGTCGTTTTCGCAGGGAGACGGCTCGGGAGTCTGCAGCATCTACGGCGGGTCCGCCTTCGCCGACGAGAGCTTCCGAATGCGACACGACGGCCCGGGACTCCTTTCAATGGTGAGGATACGATGCGGTTGTCACTGCACGCGAGGTTTCGCCACTGATCTGTCTGTGCCTACCCACCTCGACTGGTGAGCTCAGCCATAGAGCTCATCGACAAGCGCATCGCGTGCTCGGCGCCGCTGGCTGACGTGCGCTGATTTTGATCCACCTGATTCATAAGTATTGTTCTTATCTTCGGGTATCAGGTTATGCAGTCTAGGTTTTCGACGCCCACGCCTGGTCATCAGAGTTAGGGTGTTCTGAAGCCCCAGTGATGATGACTAAGGATGAGGCTGTAAATGTATTCTACTTCCGTCCAGCACCACAGGATGGTAAGTCTTGGTATGACGGACTGCGCGGTTCTCGATAGGCGAACAGCGGTCCCGACAGCAACGGCTGTCAGTTCTTCATCACCTGCACCAAGTGCGACTTTCTGGACCAGAAACACGTGGTGTTTGGACGTGTTCTGGACGGTCTTCTGGTGATGAGGAAGGTGGAAAACGTGCCAACCGGTCCCAACAACAAACCCAAAATACCAGTCATTGTTTCTCAGTGTGGACAGATGTGAAGCGAAACGCGAGACTGAAATGTGTTAGTGCTATGCTGAACCGTGTATATGGTGATGTGATAATGCAGGTTCTTTTCGAATCGTCATACCGTGGACAGAGACATTTTATAAGGCGATGATTCCAGAGTGGTCTAGTGCCGTGGCCTGCGCATTCATTGACCTTTTCATTGACATTGCGTTCACCAGCGTGTTATCGTGCTTGACATCACACATTGACTTCAACCAAATACAATCCATACACATATGTATTTCGTGTATCGTGTGCACACATGTCCGAAACATCAGAACAGCTCTGGAAGACGTTTCGGTATCACCGCTGCCCGCCCCTGCCCCGGCCTGGGCCGCCGGAGAATGTCTGCTGTCGAGCGCCGTCCTGCTTCCAAGGATTCTTGCCACCACGCTTCTGAAATGGGACGCAAAGGGATCACAAACGGCTGGAACGTAGCGCGTGCCGCTAAGTTGCTACAAGTCGACTGAAGCCTTGCACGGGCCTGGCATGTCCATGCAGACGACGAAACCATAGGCGAAGAAACTGGTCCTTGAAGGAAGTGTCCACTTTTATAATGGGCATTGAACTGAGTTGGCAGTTTTGCAGGGCGTGTCGATAAACTACTTGGCGTATTTCGTTTCACCCGACGCTCTCTGTATAAAATTACTTCAAGTTTTAAAGTTCAAAGTAAAGGAGTTTAATATCCTAGTCCTGTTCCGCTGTCAGCACCGTTTTGTCAGCACCAATCAGTGGACCGCGTTGCGCCTACGTCACAGGACTGTAGCCTCTCCCCGGGAACTAGTCTTAGAGGTTTTACGGGCTGACAGGCCTGCTGTTTGTGCTGATGAAAAATCGTAAGTGCACGAAGTGGCAACCTAATATTTTTTAATGGTATAAAGGTTTAAGTTCCCTTTGCTTAGCACAAACTAGAGGCGATTATGGCGCTGATGTTTCTTTTCTGGAGGAGAGTTTAGAGGTCCTGCTGACAAAACTGTGCTGCCAGGTGGAACAGGGCTCTTATTTCAGACCATGAAAGAATCCCTTTCCATCTGGCAGCACAAGCCCAGTGATAAACGTTACCAAATGGCATGGCCACGCAACCTGACAAGCTGCAAGCCGGCGGAAATTGTCAGATTCTTGACTACACGCGATGCTTGGGTCAACTCAGCGTAATAAGACATGAGGCAATATTTTCTTTTGAACGATTTGAGATAGAAAAAATATAGTTTCCTGATTTCCAGACCCATTTTGTCCATAAATTGTTCCTTTTAGAATTTCGACAAAGAGTCTATTTCCTTTAAAATGATGCTCACCATATTACCTTCATCTGTTCGAAATAATGATCCACTTCAAACTCTTCTTCCCAGCCGAACCCAGTATCTGCGTTGCGAGGTTTTCGTGTGTAACGATCCCGCCGGCCACGTCAGAGTGGCACCACTCTGCTACAGATCCCGTCAAAGTAGCACCACTCTGCTGCAGATCCCGTCAGTGACACTATTCTGCCACAGACCCCGTCAGAGACACACCACTCTGCTACAGATGCCATGAGAAGTAACACGACTCTGCTACAGATCCCGTCAGTGACACAACTCTGCTACAGACCCCGTCAGAGTAGCACCACTCTGCTACAGACCCGCAGCGTTAGGCCTGCTGCCGACTCACCCCCTTTGCTGCGCGGCCGCGGCCCCGTCCCCGGCCCTGGCCGCGGCCCCGGGAGCTGCCCCGCCCGCGGGCCGCCGCCGGCTCGAAGCTGCTGTAGTCGACGGTGGAGTAGTCGAATGGGTCGGGCGGCAGCGCCGCCGGCTCCCTGCTCCAGGCGCCGCTGGTGCGCGGCCGCTGCGCCGGCGGGCCTGCCTCCGACAGCGGGATGGTCGGCGGTACCTCCGCGCCCGCTGCCTCGCCCTTACCGCGCTTCCGCTTCTTCGCCTTCTTATACGTTCCCGCTGCCTTCTGCTCTTGGATTTTCTCCGCTCGCTGCAAGGGTGTGTGTAAGTTCGGTGAGAGGATCTTACTTGGTGTACTAGAATTGGTACATAAGACATACAGCTTTTTGGTTTTAGGTGACAAACAGAAGAATGAGCGCAAAACCGGCTGCAAAGACTGGCGCACAATCAAACTCAAATAATAAAATACAAAATGTTATTTTAATAGCATTCTAGCAACATAGTATAAATTTCTATGTTTTGATTGCCGTTGAAAATACCAAAACGAGGTAGCGAAAAAGCACTGGAGCATGCACAATTTATGAAACTCCATCCCACACAAGGGCCTAACCGGACGCCGCTGCGCCGTCGTACCCCTATGCGCAGCTTCTGCGGGACGGGCGGCTCCTTCTCCGGCTCGGCCTGCACCTCCACTTTGGATGTGTCCTGCAGTCCGGGCAGCACCGTCTCCGGCGAGGGCGGCGGCGAGTCGCGCTGCGCCGCCGGCCGGGCATCCTCCCGCACCGGCGTGCTCTCAGTCAGCTCCGCCATCCGGGTCATGATCTGCCGCCCAGCACCACCGCACGCCGGGTCAGCCACGTGGACGACGCAATGACAAGCAAATAATCCGGCTAGGTTATAGCCTATACGCCCCATAAATAACTCAAAGGGGTGGCATTTGTTAAATACAAATAGGCCACGGAAACTCTAACTGCGTAATGGGCTAGAACCTCAATTGTCATATCAATTTCTTCGAGCATGCCTCGGAAGCACTCAAAACCCAGCCACTAATTTCAAGACCTGATCAAAAGAAGAAAAAAACCTTGACAAAACCCCGCGGCAGAAGGGACATCACTGACCTTTTCGTCCTTCAGGGAGTCCATCATGATGAGGTAACGTCTATATGGGCTGATCCAGTCGGCCCCTACTCTTGAGGACGACACACACTGCACGGGAATCAAAGTACGGCATTCACACAATGTGATACGATACACTAAGAAATACGGTCGATGCGATACATTTCAGAACATCCTCAAACAAGGAGACACTAGGGTATCAGGTTTGAAACGACAGGTCAGCTTCCAGCGAGTCGAGCAGCCGAGGCAGTGAGCAGACACGATGAAGCGGAAGAGGCCACACGAGCATATTTGTGTGACAAAGCCCGATACCGTCCAGAGTATGCTGAGTCGTGTCACACGTGCCCTGTCCCTGCTCCAGGACTTACTGAGGCCGCGGATACGTCGAGATCCGGCGTGTCCTTGGTGGGGGCTGGGTCTGGCATCATCTCCTCCGCCAGAGTCGAGTTCATGCTCTCATCAGCAGCTGCAGGCACAGACGGACGCTTATGGAGAAGGACAGTTCGGGCAGAGCACGGAGGTGAACATCCAGTTTGGAAAACTTCAAAAGCTGCTGAACGCTTGCTGGCCGTCAGGGACATCAACAGCTTCAGAATAGCTCCAGTCCCACACAATATCCGGCATGGATGTACGAAAACAACTCTTCCTATCGTGTCACAACATTATTTTTTTTAACCCACTACCCATTTAAAAGGTAGACAGGAGTGCCCTTCCGTACCCATGCGACCAAACTACAAATTTTCCAGTTGTAAATTTGGGACATGTATGTTAATATCTTAATTGAAGGTCGCACCACTCCCCGCTCCATTTATTCTAAAGTTGTTTACTGAGTATTTTCCCAAGTCTCTCCCGAAAAGAATAGTAGAACTAGTAACATTCGAGAGAAACTTGGGTACTCTAAAGTTGGTATTAGTGGATTAAAGTTTTTTCAGGGTTAAATAAGAAACTCATAAAAAGAAAAAAATTGGTCAGTCAATGGCTATGAGAAAACTAGGCAGCGAGATGAGAAAGAATCACAAAAAGAAAGTACTTGATAGCTTGATTTTTTACCTGAATGCATTTACTATTGATTCCCCTCCTGGGATCGATATTGGTTCCTAAAATGTTTTCTGATAATTTTCTTTAATGTATATTTCTGCAATGGAACATCATCAAGATTTGGAAAAATCGGAAATATATCAAGTTAGCAAATACAGCGTGTGCCTTAACGGGTACTTAAAATAAATAAATCAAACAGAGTTTAACAGTCAGTCAACAAAACCATGTGAAAGCAAATCAACCCCAAGTCATACATCAAATGCGAAATCCCCAACAACGCCAGTAATAAAGACAATAAGTTATATAGACAGATAAGTTCTCGTGATTCTAAATAATATTTTGCTCTACTCATTACTCCCAGATTTCTACTGATCAGAGCTGCCATGTTGGCCACATGAGCATCCCATTTCAAATTATCATCTACCAGGACACCTAAATATTTAACTACTTTTTCTTTTCCTATTTCGACTCCATTCAGTTTTATTTTTATGTCAGTAAAGTCGCTTTTAGAATAAATTTGGTAGTGTGATTTCTCGGCGCTAAGCGATAGACGGTTTGATTGAAACCACTGCGTCACTTTTGGTAGAAGAGTGTTTATTTTTTGTTGCAAAAGGTTTTGATTTTCCGCCGTTACTACAATGGCTGTATCCTCGGCAAAATGATAAAAGACGGCCTGTTCCGAAACACGATATAAATCATTCACATATAGAATAAACAAAAGTGGGCCCAATATCGAGCCCTGTGGTACTCCCGTGGTGACTATTTTCCGATCTGAGAATATATCTTTAAATTTAGTCAATTGACACCTATTTTTCAGGTATGAACACACAATGTCATAACGTTTTCCACGAACTCCAAGAAAGTGTAATTTTGCTAAGAGTATTCTGAAACTAACAGTATCAAATGCTTGTTTTAGATCTAGAAAAATTCTACGAGAAATCTCACCTCTTTCTAAACATTCCGTAACAGTGTCATATAAATGGGCAATTGGCATGTAGGAGCTATGTAGCTTACGAAATCCAAATTGTAATTTGTAAAGAATGTTGTTTGCGTCTAAATATTCAACTATTTATTGATGTAATATCTTCTCCAGAATTTTAGAGAAGATTGGATGTAAAGATATAGGTCGATAATTGTTGAACCTATCCTTGTCTCCATTATGGTTTTCGACAACACTAAGATTAACCAACTGAGAACATACATATCTAGTAATCTAAACAACTTTAATGCAATCACAGATCCTAATATCGCATGTCGAATGCTCATAAATACATTTCAGAACGGAATAAACTATTTTTCGAAAACCTTTACACCAAGTAGGAGAAGAACTGCGATAAAGCCCTGGATATCGCCTAGAATTTTGGCATGCATAAACCACAAAAACAAAATGTTCAAAAAGTATATTTCAAAAAAGCTTAAAAATCAGAATGACCCAGAACTAGAACAGCTAGAAGAATCATATAAAAGATACCGTAACGTTCTGACAGGAATTACAAGAGAAGCAAAGAGAAAATATTATAGAGACTCTTTTGATGCAAATGAAGGAAATGGAAAAGAAACATGGAAATTACTAAATGGACTAATTAATAAGAAACACAAAAATAATGACTATCCGGTAACATTCAAAACTAGCCAAGGAACACTGACAGATAACGAGGAGATTGCAAATGGTTTTAATGATTTCTTCAGCTCCGTTGGAACCACTTTAGAGGAAAAGATTCCTCCCTCGGACAAAAGCGCAGTTGACTACTTGCAGCCCCCTACATATGATGTATTTCAGAATAATATCTTAACAAATAATGAGCAAATCGAAAATATAATAAAGTCTTTAAATGCTGTTGGAGGAGGAATAGATAGGATAAGTTCTAGGATCTTACAATCGACATACCAATGTTGTTTAAGTAATTTGGCACACTTCTTTAATCTCTGCTTATCAACTGGAATATTTCCAGATTTGCTAAAGATTGCGGTGATTTTTCTCCATTATGCGTATGAAAGCCCAGGAACGGGAAGCCGCAGACAAACAAGAATCGCCGCCGGTGTGCGGGTAATTACCGTTTTAGCTTCAGACCTTAAGACCGCTGTAATTCCAACGTCAAGTCCGCGTTCGCAAAATATAAGAACCACCGCTTACATATGTATAGTGCGCACGTGCCCACCTGGCTCCAGCAGCAGCGGCGCGTTAACTCGGTCGCCCTCCACCAGGTGGCTGAGGTCGTGCGGGTTGTGTAGCGCGCTGTTGTACTCGGTGCGACTGTGTGTGGGAGCCTGTACCAGGATAGCTGGCTCCGAGCGCCGCGCCTCCTGCCGGCGGCCGCGCAAGTCAGCCGGGCTGCCGTGAAGCCGCACCCGCCGGCAGACTCCCAGACATGCAGCCACTCATCAGCCTCGAGCGAGGCGAGGCTTCTGAGACGGAACTTACACCAATGAAAACACATCGCAACATGTCCAAACTTTGGAATAGCTGGCGTCGTGGATGGCACAAGCCAACATTTGCCGCAATTGTTAAGATCACGACCAAATATCCTCGTGACTTCTGGTGTTAAGAGGCCACAAAATCTTGAAGGCATTTCTTCGAGAGAATATGAATAGGGTGGTTATGGTGTCAGGCCATGATGGCCATACATTGTCAGGAAGATTGTGTTGAAACATGTGTGGAATGAGCACTTCGGGTATTTCTTGCCACACGAGAGGCGAGGCGCTTTAGATGGGTAGTCTATTGCTTACTTGTGTATTGAATTTTTGTGTTGCTATGTATAAAAACCAGGACAATACAGTGCTGTATGTTGAAAAAGAGGCCACAAAAGCCGGATAGCTATATCCCCGTATAACAAAGCAAACAATTTTATCCCGCCGAAATCACGACTATCGATGACGCCTGATCCCTGGATTCTGAGCTGAGCCTCAGTTGTTCTGCGCCCTCTCACCGTGTTGAGCTGGGTGGCCCGCGCCGACAGCACCATCTTGTGGACGGCGGTGAGGTTCTGCCGCAGCAGCGGCGGCACGGGACTGCAGCAGGCCAGCAGACCCTGCAGCTCGCGCGGCAGCAGCTCGCAGATCTGCAGCAGCATGTGCTTGGGCAGCACGTACCTGCACGTCGGGCGGCGGCGTCAGCAGCGCCGGCAGCAGGCATACACGAGCAAGCAAAGCTGATGCAAATCCGACTTGTCTACCAATTTTAAATACTGGTCCAGCCCGATAAACTGCCAGTTTTGTGAAGGGCAAGAGTAATCAGTCATAATCCTAAATCGGGATGCAGTTTAGTTTGGAAGGGATTGGTACCCGGTTAGCAGTGAGTGAGGAATCCGCGACATCCCGGTGCTCACCAACTGCCCCTACTCAGCGTCCCTGTGCACTGTGCAGGACATGGCCGGCAGGCGGGCCGACACTCACTGTACGCTCTCGTCCTCCGCCCTGGCCGTGTCGTCACGCCATTTGTACAGCTGCTGCAGTGCTGCCATCTGTTTGGCGTTGAACGACTTCTTACTTCGCCGGTACAGGTCAAGGTGGCTCTCCGGGCCCACCATGGGCTTGCTGTAGCGCTGGTGGGTGGGTAGGCAATCGATCAACGGTGATTACTACGGAGGCGTAGGGAATTTAAATTATTTTAATCAGAGAGCGTTCATAAGAAAGATAGACAATATTCGTCCCAAAAATTTAGTTTTGAAGCAGTCAATTTGTTGTAAAATAACATAACAATCCCAATTAATTCCAAACAACTTATTCCTTTGTTGCCTCCCAGGTAAATCGTTAAATATCGTCATCCACACGACAACGAAAGACGTCCAACTACTGATTCTAGCTCAATATATACATCAAATAGAAAGAAGTGGTTTCTGACATGTGTAAATACAAACCAGCCCTATTGCATGACGTTCCAGCAAAGAAGTCCTACCTTGAGGCAAATGATGGTGCTGTTGGTGTATACGCTCTTGATGAAGTTCTTCTGCTCGTTGCCCTTCTCCAGCAGCAGGTTTCGCATCATGTCGTAAATGTAGAGAAGGTAGTGGGTGTCCTCTTGTGCGTAGCGCATCATGTCCTCGGGAAGCGGCCTGAAAATAAATCCAACAGGGGTTTATGACGACACCCACCCACTTGATGTTCCACCCTGCCTGCAGCACCCATCCACCCAACACTCTACCCTGCCCACAGCACCCATCCACCCAACACTCTACCCTGCCAGCAGCACCCATCCACCCAACACTCTACCCTGCCAGCAGCACCCATCCACCCAACGCTCCACCCTGCCAGCAGCACCCATCCACCCAACACTCCACCCTGCCAGCAGCACCCATCCACCCAACACTCCACTCTGCCAGCAGCACCCATCCACCCAACCCTCTACTCTGCCAGCAGCACCCATCCACCCAACCCTCCACTCTGCCAGCAGCACCCATCCACCCAACCCTCCACTCTGCCAGCAGCACCCATCCACCCAACACTCTACCCTGCCAGCAGCACCCATCCACCCAACACTCTACCCTGCCTGCAGCACCCATCCACCCAACACTCTACCCTGCCCACAGCACCCATCCACCCAACACTCTACCCTGCCAGCAGCACCCATCCACCCAACACTCTACCCTGCCAGCAGCACCCATCCACCCAACACTCTACCCTGCCTGCAGCACCCATCCACCCAACACTCCACTCTGCCAGCAGCACCCATCCACCCAACCTCTCCACTCTGCCAGCAGCACCCATCCACCCAACACTCTACCCTGCCAGCAGCACCCATCCACCCAACACTCTACCCTGCCCACAGCACCCATCCACCCAACACTCTACCCTGCCAGCAGCACCCATCCACCCAACACTCCACCCTGCCAGCAGCACCCATCCACCCAACACTCTACCCTGCCCACAGCACCCATCCACCCAACCCTCCACTCTGCCAGCAGCACCCATCCACTCAACACTCTACCCTGCCTGCAGCACCCATCCACCCAACACTCCACCCTGCCAGCAGCACCCATCCACCCAACACTCTACCCTGCCCACAGCACCCATCCACCCAACACTCTACCCTGCCAGCAGCACCCATCCACCCAACACTCCACCCTGCCAGCAGCACCCATCCACCCAACACTCTACCCTGCCCACAGCACCCATCCACCCAACCCTCCACTCTGCCAGCAGCACCCATCCACCCAACACTCTACCCTGCCAGCAGCACCCATCCACCCAACACCTCCACTCTGCCAGCAGCACCCATCCACCCAACACTCTACTCTGCCAGCAGCACCCATCCACCCAACACTCCACCCTGCCCACAGCACCCATCCACCCAACACTCTACCCTGCCCACAGCACCCATCCACCCAACCCTCCACTCTGCCAGCAGCACCCATCCACCCAACACTCTACCCTGCCAGCAGCACCCATCCACCCAACCCTCCACTCTGCCAGCAGCACCCATCCACCCAACCCTCCACTCTGCCAGCAGCACCCATCCACCCAACACTCCACCCTGCCCACAGCACCCATCCACCCAACACTCTACCCTGCCCACAGCACCCATCCACCCAACCCTCCACTCTGCCAGCAGCACCCATCCACCCAACACTCTACCCTGCCTACAGCACCCATCCACCCAACACTCTACCCTGCCCACAGCACCCATCCACCCAACACTCTACCCTGCCTGCAGCACCCATCCACCCAACGCTCCACCCTGCCAGCAGCACCCATCCACCCAACACTCTACCCTGCCCACAGCACCCATCCACCCAACCCTCCACCCTGCCAGCAGCACCCATCCACTCAACACTCTACCCTGCCTGCAGCACCCATCCACCCAACGCTCCACCCTGCCAGCAGCACCCATCCACCCAACACTCTACCCTGCCTGCAGCACCCATCCACCCAACGCTCCACCCTGCCAGCAGCACCCATCCACTCAACACTCTACCCTGCCTGCAGCACCCATCCACCCAACGCTCCACCCTGCCAGCAGCACCCATCCACCCAACACTCTACCCTGCCAGCAGCACCCATCCACCCAACACTCCACCCTGCCTGCAGCACCCATCCACCCAACGCTCCACCCTGCCAGCAGCACCCATCCACTCAACACTCTACCCTGCCTGCAGCACCCATCCACTCAACACTCTACCCTGCCTGCAGCACCCATCCACCCAACACTCTACCCTGCCTGCAGCACCCATCCACCCAACACTCTACCCTGCCCACAGCACCCATCCGCCCAGCACTCCACTCTGCCAGCAGCACCCATCCACACAACACTCTACCCTGCCTGCAGCACCCATCCACCCAACACTCCACCCTGCCTGCAGCACCCATCCACCCAACACTCCACTCTGCCAGCAGCACCCATCCACTCAACACTCTACCCTGCCTGCAGCACCCATCCACTCAACACTCTACCCTGCCTGCAGCACCCATCCACCCAACACTCTACCCTGCCTGCAGCACCCATCCACCCAACACTCTACCCTGCCTGCAGCACCCATCCACCCAACACTCTACCCTGCCAGCAGCACCCATCCACCCAACACTCTACCCTGCCTGCAGCACCCATCCACCCAACACTCTACCCTGCCTGCAGCACCCATCCACCCAACACTCTACCCTGCCTGCAGCACCCATCCACCCAACACTCTACCCTGCCTGCAGCACCCATCCACCCAACACTCTACCCTGCCTGCAGCACCCATCCACCCAACACTCTACCCTGCCAGCAGCACCCATCCACCCAACACTCTACCCTGCCTGCAGCACCCATCCACCCAACACTCTACCCTGCCAGCAGCACCCATCCACCCAACACTCCACCCTGCCTGCAGCACCCATCCACCCAACACTCTACCCTGCCAGCAGCACCCATCCACCCAACACTCTACCCTGCCCAGCAGCACCCATCCACCCAACACTCCACCCTGCCTGCAGCACCCATCCACCCAACACTCTACCCTGCCCACAGCACCCATCCACCCAACACTCCACCCTGCCTGCAGCACCCATCCACCCAACACTCTACCCTGCCAGCAGCACCCATCCACCCAACACTCTACCCTGCCTGCAGCACCCATCCACCCAACACTCTACCCTGCCTGCAGCACCCATCCACCCAACACTCCACCCTGCCAGCAGCACCCATCCACCCAACACTCCACCCTGCCAGCAGCACCCATCCACCCAACACTCTACCCTGCCTGCAGCACCCATCCACCCAACACTCCACCCTGCCAGCAGCACCCATCCACCCAACACTCTACCCTGCCCACAGCACCCATCCACCCAACACTCTACCCGGCCAGCAGCACCCATCCACCCAACACTCCACTCTGCCCACAGCACCCATCCACCCAACACTCCACCCTGCCAGCAGCACCCATCCACCTGTTCCACCACCATCAGCGCCGGCCACCAACCTGATGCGCCAGTCGGCCAGCTGCAGTCGTTTGTCGGGTGCCACGTTGCAGAAGTGCTGCAGCAGGTAGGCCAGTGAGAGGCGCGGCATCGCCAGGAGCTTGCTGGCCTGGTGGGTGTCAAACAAGTGGACGATGTAGACGCCGCAGTCGCGCTGTAGCCACTCAACGTCACTGTCGGCGCCGTGCAGCACCTGCAGAAACACCCCGGGTCACTGCTACAGACCACGACACTGCAGCACCTGCAAAACCACGCCGGGTCACCGCTACAGACTACAACACTGCAACACCTGCAGAAGCACCCCAGGTCACTGCTACAGACTACAACACTGCAGCACCTGCAGAAACACACTGGGTCACCGCTAGACCACAACACTGCAGTGTCTGATTGGGTACGCCACATTCACTGCTACATATCGCATCCATGCAGTTCCAGGCAAAGTACGCCGCGGTCACTTCTACAGATAAATCATTTAGGCACCTGAAGGCGCATGCCAGGGTCACTTCTTGCGACCGCGTTCCTGCAGCACCTGGCAGAAGACACCGGGATACTGTAGCAGATGTAAAGCAGAGAGAAGTAGTAGTAATAAAGCTCAGCAGGGGGAAGCTAGCGCGGCACACATCTGAACAACAGGGTGGCGGAAACAGGCACACAGACTAGCCGGGGACGCAAGGACTGATCAATGACCAGATGGGAACAGGACGGCGGAAACGGCTAAATGCACGCACGACAAGCGCACATGCTATCCGAGAACGTACGGACTGACCAAAGCATCCACACACCAATCCTTCAAACGATACGCCAGCACCACTAGTCTCCAAAGCAGGCGCCAGGACAGGGCAGCAGAGCGCACTGAGAGCCAAAGCGACCCATAGGTATACAATGCTGCCTGGGCACGACACCGGGTGAAATCACCCGGAATTTTTCCCTATCCCACCTAGGTAAGAACATCTTTTCTAAAGGCACACCATCTGATCAACCTATCAAAATTGAAGCGGTACCGTAAACACTAGCGCCAGACCTATTGCATGCTGTCAGTTTGCCCAAGTGGTTTACTTTGACGATATTGGGGTCGGCGAAGGCCTCGTTGAGCAGCTGCAGGTGCGACCTCAGCGCCAGGGCGTCCACGATGTAGTCCCGAGTGCGGGTGGAGATCTGGATCAGGCACGTCAGGCCCAGGTAGCTGCGGTAGTTGTGGTGCTGCAACACAAACACGCCGGCTCGGATGGTTCAAGTACCTTGCAAGATAGACATCGATCTCGAACTACACGAACCCAGACATACTGCAGGTTTGTACGAGTCTGGATTCAAATACCATGTTTTCAAAGGCTGCAAAAATGAGTCATTAAGAGAAGGAAAAGTGTGCTTGTGCATGTACGTAAAAAAGGCAGCATCCCTGGAATCGGGCACGGCCCAACCAACTATCGTCTCTTGCACCTTTCAATGACGCTTGAACAAAGAGAAGAACGCGTTTGCCTAACCAATCCTTATGGCACCATAATCACTTCAGCACGGCAACATCCCAGGCCATGTTTCGAGCACTAACCTCCAGGTCGACCGCGATCTCCCGGGCGAGGCAGAGCTCCTTGGTCAGCTGCTGGAGTCCGGCCAGTGTCGTTACCATGGTTACAGGCGCCTCCTCAGCTGGCGGTGGCGGCACCGGCTCAGTGGCAGACTCCAGGGCCCAGTCAGGTGGCTGGAACCGCTCCAACTCAAACTCGTACGGGTGCGAATACCTGCCGAATGCGTCTAGTGACATCGTGTTTCAGGGCTGCAGCACAGGTTTATGACCGCAATCCCAATTTGAACTCACCCTAACATGTTGTTGTTGTTGTTGTTGTAGTCCCTCGGGCCGGCCTACGGACGGCCGTAGCCGAGAGGCTCTCGGTGTCTCAGGTAGTTGCGGGCCAAGGCCGCCACGGCCCCGCCGTCCCGGAGCTGCACCGGGTCCGGATGGATGGTGCCGAAAAGGCGGAGCCGCAATCCCGCCAGGCACGGGCACCGGAGCAGGACGTGCTCGGGTGTATCCGGGCCTTCGCGGCAGACGAGGCAGCGCGCCGCAAGGCACGCCGGGTCTGCGCACTGCTGACATTGGCGGGATGGAAGACGGCCGATACGGTGCAGGTACTGTCGGGAGAGTCCCCAGTGTCCTGCCCTCAGCTGGTGCACGTTCACGGCGTCTTCCCGGCTCTCGGTGAGGACCGGCGTCGGCATCCGGTCCCCCATAATGCGCCTGAACAGACTGTCCGACCAGCAGCATCGCCAGGCCCTGGAGGCGGAGCGGTCGACAGCTCGGGTGAGGCTACGGACTTCCACAGGCGCGGCTTCCTGTGGGAGGTTGGAGGCCTCCTTCGCCAACACGTCCGCACGTTCATTTCCTGGGAGCCCACAGTGGGCCGGGACCCACTGTAGGAAGGTGTCCTGTCCCCTGGCCGCGGCTTGGAGGAGAAGGCGCCACACCGACGCGCCCAGCGTGGTCTTCTGGGCGCCGGCGCCGCTCGCAAGGGTCGACAGAGCAGCCTGGGAGTCCGTGCAGAGGACGATGGGGCACTCAGCTGGGGCGCTTCCCATCTCCAGCAGCTTCTCCAGCGCCGCTCGGATGGCGACGAGCTCGGCGCGCGTGCTGCTGCACAGTCTCCCGGCCGGGACGGTGACCGGGTGCTCCTCCCCAGAGGGGAGCACAATGAGGGCCCCTCCTCCGCCGGCACTCACTCCTCCCTCCGCAGAGCCGTCACTCCAGACCCAGGTGGCCTGGTCTGGCAGGGTGGACAGGTGCTCCTCCGCGGCGGCACGGCGCCGCGCATCCGGCACCCCTCGCAGGGTGTCCGGGCCGACATCCAGGCGGATGTGGACGCGAGTCCTGTCCACCCAAGGGGGGATGGTGACGTGCAGCCTCACCTCGATGGGAACGTCGGACGCACCCGCTCTCTCCAGCGCCCTCGCACCAACAGCCCGCCAGCCGGTGGTGGTGATCAGGCGCTGAGGGGCGGTAAACTCCGCCGTCACGCGGAGTGGGTCGTCCTCTCGTAGGGCTCGGGCCGAACCTGCCAGTCTTGCTGCCAGCACCTGACGACGCACCCTGATGGTCGTGAGGCCCGCTTCTGCCAGCAGCGGGTCACGGAGGGTGCTGACAGGGCATCCGGTGATGGCTCGGGCGGCGGCCCTGAGTTCGCGCTCCAGGAGCTCCACGTGTGACTCCGACGCGGCGGGCAGCCATGCAGCGGCGGCGTACTCCATGGCGCCGCGTACGTAGCCGCTCGCCACCGTGCGGAGTTGTGGCTCTCTAAGCCCCCAGGAGCGGCCCGTCATCCTACGCAGCTGAGCGATGCGGGGCTTTACCTTCTTGCGAAGGTTGAGGCAATGTTCCCCGAAGTGAGGCTGCCTGTCAAAGGTCACGCCGAGAAGCTTCAAGTGCCGCCCACCTCTGACGTCAGCGCCGTCCACCTTGATGGAAAGGTACCGAGCGTCCTGGTAGCGCTGGGACAGAACGAGCACCTGCGTCTTGGAACCCGCGATGGCCATCTTCCAGTCCCGAGCCCACTTGGCCATGGTGTCAGCAGCCTGTTGGGCGCGCTCTCTGGCGAGGTCGACGGTGCACCCCGTGCTCAATGTAGCCGTATCGTCGGCGTACATGTACACAGAGGTGCCCGGAACGCGCCCCAGTGCCTCCACCAGGTCCGCCGCCCAGAGGGTGAACAGGGTCGGGGCGAGGACCGACCCCTGCGGCAGCCCGGCGCGGAAGATGCGGCCGGAGCTGCGTACCCCGTTCACCTCCGCGCAGGCGCGGCGGTCGCGCAGGAACTGGAAGACCCAGGATGCCATACACTTGGGAGGGTGGCGCAACATCTTGAGCAGAAGCATCCGGTGGTCAATCTTATCATAGGCGCGGGAAAAATCATACGCAACAAGGACGAACCTGGCGGCAGTCTTGCCGTCTGACGGGCGGCCTCGCGGCCTCGGGAGGTTAAACCCGTCCTGGACTTCTTGGGTGAGTCGTCCCAGGTTCTCTTCAGCGGAACGGCCGCGCTTAAAGCCGACCTGTTCCTCCGGAATTGTCCTGTCCCTCTCCAGCAGGTGGGTTAACCTCGCTCCGACCATCCGCTCAGCCAGCTTCGCGATGTGACTGGTGAGTGAAATGGGCCGGTAACTGGAGACGTCTTGTGGGCTCTTCCCTGCTTTTAGGATCGGTATGATGGTCGCTCTCCTCCATGCGTTAGGGACCACCGAGGTGCGCCACGAGCAGTTGATGAGGTGCAGGAGGGCATCCTGGGCTGCTGGTCCCAGGTGCCGGAGGTGCTCCGTGCACACATCACATCACATCTCGTTGCCGTCCAACGAGTTCCGCCTCCCTGCGGTGGACGGTGGAGGGGTGGAGCGCCTACTGCTCTTCGGACCCGAGGAGCAGGACGCCTGCCCCAGGCCCCCGCGCGGCGACCGCGGGGGTTCCTTCCAAATGGAACTCATCTGCCCCGAGGTGCGGGACGTTGCGGGGCCGACGCCCTGCGGCCCCGCCGTCTCGGAGCTGCCGCGGCTGCGCGGCGACTGGCAGCCGCTGCGCCGCCGCCACCATCGGCGACTCCTCACCCTAACATCGCAATTCTCCTCCGCCCCATGTTTATTTCATCTCATCCTCTTCAAGAACTTTATCGTAATCCCCCCTCTCTCTCGCGTCTCGCCCTGTGTCTCTGTCGATCTCACCCTCACCACCTCACGCTCACCTCTCTCGGCCCTCGTCATCGATTTCCAGCAGTATGGCTAGAGGCCGCAGCGCGTGCGGCTTCTCGGTCAGCACCGGCACGAACGGGGAGGAGGAGTTGTCGACCTTCTGGCGGAAGCTCAGCTGCGGCCGCTCGATGTTGCTGGCTGTCATCAGGCGGATGGTCTGGGAGGCGGACCGCGACACTGTCTGCGCGGGGGGGAGGGATTGTGCGCGAGTCCATATGGTGTTCGGGAAAAACTGTTCACAAAACTGCAAACGCATAGCGATTCAACGGATATTGCGTTATCTGAAGGGGTTTCTTCCGACGACATAAGCTGATTATATGAGTGCAGTGATAAAAGAATGTTAAAAAAACTGGTTGTGACGAAATCAAAAGGAATATTCGGTTAAGTGCGGTCAAAGATAACTTGAAAATGAAAGGCCGTAGCAAAATCCAGCCCCTGGAGCGAGGTGCCATCGCTGAAAGTCTAGGGGTGGGTAGCCTGGAGATCTCGGCAGCGCTGGCCGCCGGCGGCTGACCCTGTTGGTGGTGAGGTTCCAGCGTCCGCTGACGATGCCGTCGGCGCTGGCGCTGACTGTCTGCACCACCGAGTCCAGCCTCTTCTTCATGCCTGCCGCCTCGTCCAGGTCGCCGTTCTGCCGACCAGCAGCGGCGAGGCGAGGTCAGAGTGGGTGTCCAGGCAGGCGGCGAGTCCAGGGCTGACTACTGCCCAGCAATCGGAGGGCAACGCATGAAGCTTAGCGAGCATGGTATGCTTCGACGTTATTGGGTCCCCACACGGGGAGTTTAATCAATGGCAACGTCCTGCCAAAACGACAGATTCCCCCTCCGTATCAAAGTGAAAAACACCATGGGTAGTTATTGTTCAAAGATCAACAGAAGAGATGGGTCGTTACTCTTACCACGATTTAGGTGTTCAAAAATACAATACAACATCCTTTTTCAGAGTATTCACTATCCATGTCTTACTTCGATGACATTCCTGCGTCACTTGAGACCCTCGTCAGACAATTGAATAAGAAGATGACGTACCACGAGACGCTGCTATTGGAAGCAGAATCGTTTCCAGTAAAACAGCATAGAATTGACCACAAACCACGAGAGCTCACGATCTTTTCCAGTAGCTGGTCGTTGGCTTCCACTATGAGGTCGAACTTCTCCTCCCTGTCCCGACCGGAGAGGCCACCTCGGATGTTGTACTTGTTCAACAGCTTACCAATACTGAAAAACAGACGCATAGTCCAGCATCTGTCCTCGTTTTCACCATAAGTTTTACGTACATGGTACTTAAGACTGGAGAGCTAAAACTGTGGAGCTACAGTTTTAAGCACCATGCACGTGAAATTAATAGCTAAGCTGATAAATGATAGCTCTATCAATTAGCAACTAATAAAGCCACACTTCCTCTTTTTAGCTCTTGATATGTCTGACGTCATTTAAAATAAAGCTACCTGAAAGCTTTATGCAACCTTTAAATAAGCCTGACAGATGGAAAAACTAATCCCTCATTTCTGAAAACCCAAGAATAGAGATTCCCACTTAGGTACTTCCTAACACACAAGGAAACTGAATACTTAAATGGTGGTACTTAACAAAAGAAGAGTATCAAAACAGGGCCTCGAGAGGTGCTGACGTTCTCCGATGGGTGTTTCTGTTCCCGTAGATTTACTTACATCTCTAAGCACTTCTTGCCCTCCATGTCCATAATGCGTTTGAAGGCGGGAAAGCTGGAGTACAGCGTGAAATTCTCGTCGCATGGAATCGCATTGGACTTCCTGGTTATGCCCATCATCTCCCTTAATGTGGTCTGAAAAAATACCACAATATAACAATTATCAAAATAGCTTTAGCAGGAAAATGAAGGTTACTGCAAACTGTCAATCATCGGGAGCACCTCACCTTAAGGCCAAAAGAAACAAAGCAAATGTTGAATTCATCAAATAAGGGAGCATAACACTGACCTCAAAACAGTTCCAATTGACAGGAGGTCAGATATGGCCAAACATGGCACTCCACCTAAAGTAGTGGATTTCCAGGCAGGGTCATCAAGGCAATCTCCGGGATTCACATATTTTGAATGCAATATAGAAGCCTACGGAGAAGAGTGGATTGCAATGATACTAACATGATAGCCTCATTAAATACGTGTTACATACCTGTGAGAAGGTGTCTATGCCCTGATGCTCGCCAAACATCATAGTTGCACCGCCCGCCTCCAGCTTAGATGCTTGGTTGCCCTCCTCCTCTGTCATGCTTCAACGTGCAGCTACGTACTTGATGCTCAAATCCTTTGCAAATTAACACATTACATACATCAACTGTAAGAGCAAAGGCAATAGGTAAATAAGATAAGAAGGAACAAGATAACTTTACTGACAGAACAGCTCTCACACAGTGTAATGATATGATTACGCTTAGAAACATAACAGCTCACAATATCAGCTCTCACACAGTGTAATGATATGATTAGGCTTAGAAACATAACAGCTCACAATATCATTCATTTGAGAACAAGCCTATGCCATACAGTCTCAACGCCTTTTTATTTCCAATAACCACCAGCCTGCGCAGAATGGAGCAGGTAACTGGATGATAGAGGGTCTGTTCCAGCGTCTCCTCCGACAGAAGATAAAAGAAGCTTAGAGGACGTCGGAACAGACATGAAAAAGCGGCGTCCGATTAAGAATACTGGGATGAGATATCGCCTGTTTGCAACTAGTCAGCGCCAATAGGGGATGTAGCGAATATAAGGAATTATCGATCTTTGACTGACAGGCCACCCCCGTGGCGCAGCTGGCAAAGGCGTCACGCTTGGGTGTGGAAGGCCCCTGGATCAAGGCTGACCTATGGCAGCCTTTTCCGCGGCCGCCTCCTACCCAGGAGATAGCGGTACACTGGAGAGTGCGCGCCGCAGCAGTGGAATCAACGCCGTGCCAGCCGGCGTCCCTGTTAGTGGGTGCACGGGCCTGATCGGCCTTTAAAGTGATCCACAGGTCTGGTCTCCCGCCCGCAGCCCTCATGCGAGGGCTCGGCCTATGCCGGGCGCTGCGGCTTGGGGAGACTGGAGCAGCCTATGGTCCGCCAAGTGCGGTGCCGCTGTCCCGTTCGGGTGCCGGCAAATGGAAACTTCCGCTCTGTACATAGTGTGAGTGCGTTGTATGAATGAGACTACAACTAACACAAAATGCTCCCGGGAAAGGGACCGCAAAAATATTAAAAGATATTTGATTAACAACTCCTATGTTCACTTCATGTATTTTAGCGGAAATGCCACAAGGAAAGATAGAGAGACCGCAAAATAGCCACCAACGTCCGTTTCTCACTGTAAAGCGATTTTTTTTTTTGGCTTGTCAACTGAACTCACAATATACAAAATTTTTATATTTTCAATTATATTTCATAAAATCAATTTATATTTTTCTCTTCTCTTCAATTTTTTTAATGTCTATTCTATCTGCATAGTTTGCTTCACGTTTTGTTTCTTGTTGTCCCTTGCTTTGTTTGTTTGTCCTGTTCTATTCTCCATAGTTTGCTTCACGTTTTGTTTCTTGTTGTCCCTTGCTTTGTTTGTTTGTCCTGTTCTATTCTCCATAGTTTGCTTCACGTTTTGTTTCTTGTTGTCCCTTGCTTTGTTTGTTTGTCCTGTTCTATTCTCCATAGTTTGCTTCACGTTTTGTTTCTTGTTGTCCCTTGCTTTGTTTGTTTGTCCTGTTCTATTCTCCATAGTTTGCTTCACGTTTTGTTTCTTGTTGTCCCTTGCTTTGTTTGTTTGTCCTGTTCTATTCTCCATAGTTTGCTTCACGTTTTGTTTCTTGTTGTCCCTTGCTTTGTTTGTTTGTCCTGTTCTATTCTGCATAGTTTGCTTCACGTTTTGTTTCTTGTTGTCCCTTGCTTTGTTTGTTTGTCCTGTTCTATTCTCCATAGTTTGCTTCACGTTTTGTTTCTTGTTGTCCCTTGCTTTGTTTGTTTGTCCTGTTCTATTCTCCATAGTTTGCTTCACGTTTTGTTTCTTGTTGTCCCTTGCTTTGTTTGTTTGTCCTGTTCTATCACCTGGCCACATTGTAATTTGTTACAATCTAATCACATACCCTTTAATTTATTTTGGTTTCCTATTGGTTCCTCTTGCTTCAAAAGTACTTTCTAGTCTGTAGTTCTTTATTGTCTTATATTGTAATGCTCGATTCTTCTTGCTCTCTTCCTTTGTGTCTGCACTCTTCCTGTCATTTTATATGACCAATCTTACGATGAAGCAGGATATGATTCGTTCGGCGAATGAGGAATGCGGGCAGCCTCCACATCACCCAGCGGTTGATGGCTTTTGCTGAGGCGCTGCTCAGCCTGGCTCCCCACATACTCTGCGGAAGTCTCACCCGTCTCTGAGTTAGCAATCTGAGTCTCTGCATTACCAAAGCGTGAAGTGGGTCTGTCAAGGTGGACCCGCCAGTGATTTTTTAATTCGACCATGATGTCAATGACCCGATCTGTAGCGTGGTGATCAATATGCCCAGCTGTTCCCTCTGTGTCACTGATGCAGCTGAGCAGCTGGGATTCCCGTCCAGAGGCCTGACGCCTAGAAAGGCCTGCTCGCCATGATCTTTCCCCAACGACCGGAATGGCCTGCCTGGTTTCCTCAACGTTGACACGCAAAGCTACGCAGGGTTCAAACCTACCGCTGACTCGCTACGCATCGAACTTGCTGGATCTAGTTGCTCGATTTTAGCAAGGCAAACGGCCCTTTGCCAGTACCTCTGGCAACGGGGACACGGCCGCCGCCGTCGCAGCCGCAGAAGGGGGCTCCGTCGCCGCCCCCGCTGTTTCCGCGGCTGACACCTCCTCCCTGGCACCGCCCCTGTGGACGTGCTCGACGCTGTGGTGTTTGCCGCGGTTGCGGTGCGCGTTCCTGCGAGGTAATTCGTCGCACGACTCGGTGTGCTAAAAAGGTGTGATGAATGGGAGGACTGGGGCTTCAGAGTACCCGGTTGCCATGGTGGAGAATGATGCAGCAGAGATGATACTTGTGGGTGGGCAAGACGGTGTCACTTTCCTTTTCTCCACAGGTTGAAATCAGAAATCAGAAGTGGATCCGAGTGAGATAACTGACATTTGCTTCAAGACCGAGAAAATGGAAAGGTGGCTGTGTTTTCCGGTGTTTTCGCGCATAGTGATCTAGAGACATTAGCCCAGTAAATGTTTCCGATGGCATAAAATAAGCAACTGGAATCTGAGGAACACTTTCGTAAAAGAAGTGAATATCATCGCTAATAGCATTGATGGAGTTTCTGGAGCTAGCAGTTTCTATGTGGACCTTCAGCGTGGAGTTTCAACAAGGTTACTGTGGCCTCTTGACATTTTTCTGGGCAAACTGCTATTCTTATACAGATGTGACTTGACGCCTTGCATGGGGATGGTCGTAAATTTAACTTCCTCTGTTACATTGTGTGACCAGTCTTAAAAACAGTATTAAGTACTCTCCAGTTTATTCCCCCATCCCCACTTAAGACAATGCAACTCTAGTTTCCTCCCCCATGTGTTTGGATTTTTTGTTGTTGTAAAACTCCGGAAACACTCGCCTGGTATGTACACTGGCACTGCCAGGGTTAGAACCCCCGTCGTCGAGTTAGAACTCACCTCCGGCCCTTGAGCCTTACAAGGTTCCCAATCCAATAAGGTACGGTGAGGTAGGTGCATTCCATCGCCTTGGTTATACTGCTGTGCAGGTGTGCTAGATGCAAGATTACTTTACATAGGGTTAACCTATCACCATAATGTCATTGCCAAGTGGAAGCCCCACAGTGACATGGCAGTGACGTCTGCAGTAGAGAGCAAATTACCGAGAAAATATAGCATATAGAAGACATACTTTTGGGAAATTCTTATCTACAACCAAGAACAATTGCCAATTTAATCTGATGATGTTCTCTGACGGATGACCCAGGGGGAAATGAAAGTTGATTTGCGCCGAGAAACCACGGCGTAAAATTTGGGAGCTCTGGCCATATGCGTAAGCTTTCCATCCCGGAACACATAGCGTAAAGATGCGTACAGAGCAGAGCGGCGGTATGGCCTTAAAAACATTCAGAGCGAACCACTCGAAGTCCTCTACGTTTCTCTAAGACTTTTGCGTATCAAGTAACCAACAATCCGTAACGTAAGACGGAACTACTTTGAAATTGTGGGTAACTTCCAACAGTGTTAAGGATTGATAAAACTGCTATTTGATTCGGGAATGGTTCCGTGGAAAATGTTACAGAATTGTCAAGGAAAAATAAAAATAAATAAGCAAAGTGTATTTACTTGATATTTACGAAAATGCGTAAAAAATACTTTCTTATGCTGCGTAAATTTTCTAGTATGGCGCACGGCGGAAATTCGATAATTGTCGGAAAGCCCACTGCGTGAAAATTCGTGCCTTACCCAAGTATTATTTTTCCCTGGGATGACCAAAGCACTCATCAGGTAAGAAACTACAGGTCAGTCCAAATATTGATGTAAGCAATGGAATGTTATTGAACACCTCCCTTCTCTCCATTGATCAGCATTCAATCCCCGCAGCATCCTCGTGGCTTCCCGGCGAGCTCACCCGCGCCCCCCGCCGCTGCGGACCCGTCGTCGCCGCGTTACTCGATTCGCCGCCCGAGCTGGTTTGCTGCCGTCTGGAGGAGCCCGCCTTCAAGTGGTGGACGGTGCTGGGGGCTCTGCCCCTGCCCGGGCGCGGCGAACGCCCGGGGAACCAAACGGGCTCCACACTCGCCCCCCAAGGGCGGGACGCCGCTGGCCGACGCGCCACCTGCTCGTCGTCCCAGCAGCTGCACCATCTGCCGACGCCCGCGATGCGGCCTGGCAAGCCGCAGATGTGGGCTCGACCATCACCATCTTCACCAACCCTACCAGCGGGCCCGGGAGCCGTGCGGTGTGGCAGCCGCGGCGCCCCCGGCCCGCTTAGGTAGATGAGCGACACCCTCCCCGCCGTGAGCGGCAACGGCGGGGGCTAGACCGTGGTGCACACGGTTCCCGGGGCGGACGTAGCCGGAGGGCGAAGAACCGACGGTACCGCCGCAACCGCCAACTCAGAAACCGCCTACTGCTTTGCGGATGGAACGCGGAGGGCCTCCAAAAGAAGATCCCGGAACTCTCGCGCTGGCTCTCTGAGAAGAGGGTGGATGTGGCGGCGGTGCAGGAGGCGCAGTTCCCGGCGAACAAGCCGCTTACCATACCGGGGTACCAAATCGCCGCGGTCCGGAGGAGGGCGCGGGGTAGGAGGACCGACGGACCCGTTAAGGGAGGAGATGTCGCAATCTTCGTCTGTGACGGCCTCTCATACACCACCATTGAGACGTCTCCTCTCCTGCCGAACGACACAACCACCGAGTGGTGTGCAGTACGCATATTCACCAAACCGCGGGGCCGAACCCCCAGAGAGTCATTCATCAACATCATCAACATCTACCGCCCCCCGATCCGGAACTCGGATGGTGACGAACGCGTCGACCGCTTCACGCCCGACAACTTCCCTACGGACGCCCAAACCATCATCATTGGTGACATAAATGGCCACCACCCCGACTGGGATGTTAATTGTTTGGACCCAGACGGAGTGGGGACCACGGTCCATAAATGGACATCCTCAAACGAATGGACGTCGCTCAACTCGGGTGCCCTTACCTGCACCGGCTACGGGGAGCGCATACGCCTGACGGCACCGGACGTCGCGCTGGCACACAGAGACCTCGCGAGGCGCTGCAGCTGGTCGACTGGCGAAGACCTGGGCAGTGATCACCTGCCCCAGGTTGTTACCCCCGTGGTCGACGGCTCCCGCCCGCGGAGGATCCGCAAACCGCGATGGGCCTTCCACAAGGCAGACAGGATCGCCTTCACGGCAAACTGCGAGGAGGCGCTAACGGACGCTCCCTTGGATGCGCTCCCCATTGAGGCGCTGGCATCACACCTGGCTGATGCCATTCTCGCCGCCAGCTCCAAGTCCATCCCTAGGGGAGCCCGTTCGGACCCCAAGCCTTGGGCAGCCGACCCCGAGGTTGAGGAAGCGGTGAGGGAGCGCCGCCAAGCGAAGGCCGCTCTACACGGACAGCCCGATACCCCCGGAGCACGTCAGCGGTGGAAAGAGGCGAAGAGGAGAGCGGCAGAAGCGGAAACAGCCGCAAAACAGCGGGCCTTCAGAGAGTTTGCCTCCACGGAGCTCAACAAACCCGCGGCAATCGGCCAGGTCACCAAAATTCTGCGTAAGATGGAGGGCGCTGTTCAGGACCCCTGCCCAGGCCAGGCTATAAACGGGGACCGCGGGCAGACACTCGCGGAGGACCGTGCCAAGGCCGAGGCTTTTACGCGAACATACGCAGAAGTCAGCCGGAACACCCGCCTTAAGAAGCGCGACCGGCCCGTGAAAGCAGAGCTCCGCGACCTGAAGGCCCTCCCCTGTACCTGCAATGGCAACAAGACCGAGGCGTGCCAGCCCTTCAGCATGCAAGAGATGTTGGACCAGCTGCAACACAGAAAGCCAAGGAAAGCGCCGGGACCTGACCGTATATGTACGGAGCACTAAGGCATCTCGGCCCTACAGCTCGGCAAGCCCTCCTGCACATCATCAACAGGTCCTGGCGGACAGCTGAAGTCCCCTCTGCATGGCGAAGGGCGACGATCATACCGGTCAAAAAAGCAGGAAAAGACCCGAAGATGGTGAGCAGCTTCCGCCCCATAGCACAGACCAGCCACGTCGCTAAACTGAACGCATGGTGGCGGCGCGGCTGACACACCTCATCGAACGTGACGAACTCGTCCCCGCTGAGCAGGTGGGCTTCTGCCGGGGTCGCTCAGCCGAAGACAATCTGGCCCGTCTCGTCCAGACTGTCCAAGACGGCTGGAATCGCCCTAAACCCATGGGCCGCCCCGCAGACGGTCGCACGGCGGACAAGTTCGTCCTCCTTGCCTTCGATTTCTCAAGAGCCTACGATAAGATCGACCATCGCATGCTACAGCTCAAGCTATTGAGGAAAAAGCTGCCAAAATGCATGGTCACCTGGATCCATCACTTCTTCAGAGACCGGAGAGCCTGCGCAGAAGTAAATGGAACGCGCAGCGCGAAGCGGGTCTTCCGGGCAGGCCGCCCACAGGGTTCGGTACTGGCACCGACGCCATGCACCCTGTGGTCTGCAGATCCCATAGAGGCCCTCCGCGTCGTCGACCGTACATATATTTTTATGTACGCCGACGACACTGTCCTCTGAGTGCCGGCTACTCGATGAAACTGGCCCAGGCACGAGCCCAACAAGCAGCGGACTTTATGGCCCAATGGGCCGACCAGTGGGAGATGTCCATCGCGGGACACAAGACACAAGCGCTGGTCCTTTCCCAGTGGGCACACGACTCCAGAGACTTTCAGATCAAGGTCGGAGGGACACCAGTATCCGGCCAACCCCATCTAAAACTACTCGGCATAACATTCCACCGACTCCTCCACTTCTGAGAGCACTGCAACTCCCTGAGGAGGAAGGTCAAGCCGGGGACTTCGCAACTTCATCATCATCATTATTTGGGTTTTAGGGCGCATCGACAGCGACGGTCATTTTGCGCCCATATCTATGTCATCGTTCTAAGTTTAAAAGGAGATGGCATCGGGAGCCACCTACAGCAGCGTCGTCTAAAACACCAAAAATGGTATGTAAAACAACGGCTAAGCTGTGTCGTATCCTGAGCGTATCAGCGAAGTTAAGACGGGGAGTATATGACGTTAAACGATACACTTCTCAGGAAAGCGACAACAGTCGAAGCATCTACCACCGGACGCTCCCCGAGGAGCGACTCCAGCGGGGGTGAACCATGAAAGTGTTGTACTCTTTCAATTTCGTAGTCATCACAATCCACAAGCACGTGGCGTACAGAGAGATGACCTGCACATCGAGCACACTCCGGCGGGTCATCACCACTGAGCAGAAACGAGTGCGTCGCATGGGTGTGGCCGATGCGGAGTCTGGAAATGACTACTTCCTCCCTCCTTGACCTCGCGGAACCCGAAAAACGCACACCGACCTCCGGCTTCCAGACTCGGAGATTTCGGCCCTTTGGGTCAGCATCCCACCTGTTTTGCCATGATTTAATGATGTACCTCCGGATATGTGGGTACCAGTCGGAGAAGGGGATCCGGAGACCCGAGGGTACGGTCCCCTGTGTGGCCTGCTTTGCAGCGAGATCGGCGCTTTCATTTCCCTGGATACCCATGTGGCTGGGGATCCAGGCTAGGGTCACGTGCTTTTTCTTGGCATGCGCTCGGTGAAGTCTGTGTCTGATTTCATCTAAGATATATGACGATGAAGAATGTGTTTCAAAAGACTGGATGGCCTGCAGTGAAGAAAGGGAGTCAGTAAATATAACACATTGGAGCTGTCTCGATAAAAGGATGGTGTCCAGGCAGCGTAAAATGGCATAAAGCTCCGCGGTAAAGATCGAGGCAGCGGACGGCAGAGTGAAACGCTTCACAATATTGTCACTGACAAAGGCACATCCGACACCGTCCTGACACTTCGAGCCGTCCGTGAAAAATAGCTTGTGGTTTGGGTAAGAGGTCTGACAGTGTTCTAGAAATATTTGTTGTACGGCTACCAAAGCCAGACCTCTGGTCTTTTGAAACCAGGGTTTTGTCAACCGCTACTTCACCTGCTATCCAAGGTTCAACTGACGGGGCCTGAAATAACTCCACTTGCTCCAGGTTGACTTCGGCGTCTGCTAGCCAGCTATTTATCCTGGAATCAACCTGACGCGCGCGTTGAGGGGAATGCTCGATTTCACGCTGTTGTTCACCAGAAAACAGCCTTCCGAAGGTTGGGTGGTTTGGAAAGTAAAAGAGTTTTAAAGCATACTGCATGCCATTCATCTTACGCCTGAGGTCCAACGGCATCTCATTGGCCTCCACCAACAAACTGGAAACGGGGGACGTACGAAAGGCACCGGTTATTATTCTAATGGCGTGGTGATGGATTGTGTCTAACATGCGCTTAGAACTTTCTGTGGCAGCGTCGTATACTATGGAGCCATATTCTATTTTAGATCGTACCAATGATCTATAGAGCATAAGGAGAGTTTTCTGATCGGCACCGTGATTGAGCTTGGTCAAAACTTTAAGGATATTCAAGGCTTTAAAACATCTATCCCTCAGATCCCTGAAATTTGATATGTATGTTACTCTCTTATCAAAGATCACACCCAGAAACCGAGTTTGCTCTACTACATCTATAGTTTGCTTATACATTGTTAAGACAGGGTCAATGCAATCATTCCGTTTACGGCAGAAGTGTATACACTTGGTTTTTTGCATAGAGAACTTGAGCCCGTTCTGTCCACTCCATCTCTCCAACTTATCTAGAGCCATCTGCAGCTGCCTTACGGCAAATGGTGTAGATGATGCGGTAACCCAAATTGTAAAATCATCAACAAAGAGGGCTGTACTTACATTCCGAGGGATTCCATCTGCTATGTCGTTAATAGCGATCGCGAATAGAACAACAGAGAACACTGCCTTGTGTTGTTCCATTTTCTTGTGTGTGTGTTCATCAGATTCTGATGTACCGACGCGGTACCGAAAACGTCTGTTCTTAAGAAAATTTGATAGGAACCATCCCAGGTGACCTCTCACTCCTAGATTACAGACTTTCTGCAAGATACCGTGTCTCCATGTGAGATCAAATGCTCGCTCGATGTCGAAGAAGACAGCGATTGTGTGTTGTTTTCTGCTAAAGCCTTTCCGGATAGATGCGTCTAAAGATAAAAGGTGATCGACGGTGCTTCTACCCCTCCGGAATCCGCATTGTATGTTAGTGAAGAGATTGTTGGTCTCCAAAAAACGACACAAGGCGGAGGTTTGCCATCTTTTCCAGCAGCTTGCAAACGCAAGAGGTCAAAGAAATTGGACGGTAGTCTTCAGGTGTGCTACCTTCCTTACCAGGCTTTAGTATGGGGATAAAAACCGCCTCTCGCCACTGTTCCGGGAAATCGTGCTCTACCCAGATGTGGTTAAAGATCTGGAGCAGAGATGCGAATGAGCTATCAGGAAGATGAGAAAGCATTTCATTTCGAATAGTATCAGGACCGGGCGAAAATGGCTTCAGTGTGCGAAGTGCTCCTTTCAGTTCAGGCATTTTGAATGGAACATTGTATGATGCAGAATTATTATGTCCAAAGTTAACGATTGTTTGTTCTGCTCGCTCGCGTATGCGCCTGAAGCTAGCGCTCTGGACATGGGAGCTACATCGCGTGCTAAAGGCCGCCGCCATGCGGTTCGAAACTTCTTTTGCATCAGTTATTTTTGTACCTCTATCTTCTAATACGGGTGTGGGTGTGCACTGTGACCTACCCTGGAGTTGTTTCACTCTGGTCCATACCTGTGTAGTTGGTGTGAATCTATTTACAGTGCAGATGTACTCCACCCACCACCTCCGCTTCGCGTTTAACACAACGCGGCGAGAGAATGCTCGGGCACGTTTGAAGGCTATCAGATTCGTGGTTGTCGCACTTCTCGTAAAAACTCTAAGAGCCCGCTTCCTTCCTAAAATTGCTTGCTTGCAATCAGAGTTCCACCACGGAACGGGCGTGCACCGAAGTTTACGTGTAGTCATAGGTATAAAGATCTTTGCAGCCTCCAGGATCATTTTATTAAAGTCCCTTATAGCCTGGGTTGCCGAGGTATCTGGGCCAAGGTTTACTGGGCTACATGCACCCTCAAAACCAGTCCAGTCCGCAAGCCGCGTGTTCCATCGAGAGAGGTTTGCTCGAAGCACAGATACCCTGGTTTGAGAGATAAGAAGAGGGTAGTGGTCGCTGCCACACAAGTCATCTAGAGGTGTCCACCGGAGCAGGCCTAAAAGAGAGGGGGTGCAAATAGAAAGATCTAAAGCGGAATGGTTTCCAGAAGGCAGAGCTACGTGGGTGGGGCGGCCATCATTTACAAGACATAAGGAGTTTAAGTGGAGAAATCGTTCTACAATTCGACCTCGTGGACAAGTACGGCCCCCAAGTTTTCCCCATGCAGGATTGTGGGCGTTGAAATCACCCAAAAGCATGAATGGGGCCGGGAGCTGATCGACAAGGTTGTTTAGACAGTGGATATCAGTGCTGCCTCCCGGTGGTAGATAGATACAACAGACTGTCAACCTTATACGGCCTAAGTCGACTCGGGCTGCTACAACCTGAAGGGTACTTCTTATAGTGATTTGGTGGCATGGTATGGATGAATGTACAGCTACCATTACACCGCCATAAGCTATCGTGGTACTGAACACATCTTTCCGAAATATATTATAGTTTCGGATGGAGAACTTCCCACTAGGGCGTAACTTCGTCTCCTGGAGGCACACAACAGACGGGTTGTAAGCAGATAAAACGTTTTGCAAGTCTAAGAAGTTTGAACGAAGGCCTCGGCAGTTCCATTGTAAAATATGTGTCATTTAAGTAAAAGGGAAACGGGCCTAGAGCCAACTAGGCGGGAGAGAGGGGTTACTTCCGCGGGTTGCTGATCCCGTGGGTTCTCCCCCGAAATCCCCCCGGTGGTCCTCCCTGCTTCAAGCGATGGGGAGGCAAAAATCTGCCAGTTTCAGCAGAGGCTGCGCGCGCACGGGATGGCTGCGGCTGGCCAGAGGGAGTTCCGGCAGCCGGACGTTTTGTGGGGGACCTTCCACGGTTCCCCTCGGTCACTTTGGGCGCAACCTCGAAGGTTTTCCGGACAGTCGCCACCGATGTGGCAGGCGGTGTCAGAGTGGGGCGGTGAGGTGGTGGCATGGGATCTTCACCGCCTTTTGGCGGTATAACCGGCGATCTTGGGCCACGGGGTCCAGCGGGTGAACGCCTGCCCCTTGGACCCACCAACATCCACTCTCCCGCCTCCGCCGGAGGCTCAGATAGGAGAGGGATATTGTTCCCCGGGGCACCGCCGTCCACAGGCGGGACATCAGAGACAGGAGCAGGCACCTGCTCCCGCTCGTCCGCCCCACCCGTGGCAGGGGGTGGCGGGGGAGCCGCCTCCGGCTGAGACACCGGGGCGGCAGGCTGGTGCGAGAACACCAGCCCCAGCTTTTTCGCTACGCGGACAAAGTCTGTCACAGTCAACGAGCGAAGAAGATCTTCAGCAGTCATCTGAACGGGGGCAGAGGCGCCCCGGGAAGCAGTCTGGGCATATGTTCTTTGCGGGTGGGAGGCCTCGTAGGCCTCCTTGACCGCTCGGAACGAGATACGCCTCGAGACCATGAGAAACATGATTTCTTTTTCTTTCTTTAGCGTTTTACATTCTCGGCCCGTCACTTCGTGTCTTTCCCCGCAGTTTACACACTTTGGGTACGTTTCTGAGCATTCGCTCTTCTCGTGCTGCTCTGAGCCGCATCTAGCAAATCGAGCCTTCCCTTTACATGAGGTGGAAGTGTGACCATACCGGTGGCATCGGTAACAGCGCATGGGGCTAGGCACAAAAGCGCGGACGCCGACTTTCTCATATCCTACAAAGATGTGTTCTGGTAAGTCTGGGGTGTCGAATGTGAGTACTGTTGTGTTTGTTTCCCTAAGTTCACCTTTATGTTTTACTTTCATCTTTCTGGCAGAAATCACTCCGAACTCGTTCAGGCCGTCCACAATCTCATCTTCCGAAACTCCTCTCAGATCGTAACAGTTTATGACTCCTTTTACAAAGTTCTTTGTGCGGTGGGGCTGAATCGAAACATTTACTGATACTGTTGTCGACACTCCTCCCTCTCGCCTAGTGTTTGTAAGGTGATCAGCGTTAAGTGCTCTTTTTGCATCTGTAGGGTCTGAAAACTCTACCTCGAGAGTGCCATCTCGGAGGCGGTCGCAGCGCGAAACCTTCCCAAGTCTATCACATGCCTGCTTCCTCTGGAAAGGTGACAAGCTAATTAGTGAGCCATCTCGTCCCCTTATCATGACGACACGAGGACAGGATGGCTGAGGGTGTTGGAGTTCCCCTCTAGGGGGACAGGGAGTGTGGGCCTCCTGTGGAGGGTAAGGTGAGGGATTTGTGGTTGATGTGTCCATAGGAGTTTTGTTAGGTTCGGCCAGCCACGTGCGCCCCCCTTCCGACGAGGGTGCCACGAGGCGAGACGACGCACGGGCTGGCTATACGGGGAGAGACGCCGCCGTTACAGAGGGGGAGAGAGACTCACCAAACCCCCTGCCCCGACGACGGTCCCCCCTTGCACCTAGCCTAGACGACCCCGGGCGGGGCACGGACACCCCTACCTCCCCGGGTGAAGTCGGGACCTCACCAAGGGAGGGAGGGACAGCCGAGCCCCACCAAAGGCCGACAGACTTTTACAATGCTGCTACTCTTGTCGATGCCCTCAAGAGTTCCCCGCCCTTGCGGAAATCCAGACCAAAGTAGAGTGTTGCTAGAAGAACACGAACGAACACAGCGCATCCCTCAGCTCAGCTACCAGGACTCCTTCATCCCGGGGTACGGGTCGGTGCGCAGCTCACCTTAAAAAGACAGGCGCCCTCGCACAGCCTCTCACGGAGCAGGCGACTACCACCTGCTCGTCACAACTGATTCCCGGCTGGTCCGAGAGAAGCGAGCCCCCGGCCCGCAGAGCCAGCGATTAGAGGGATCCAATCGCCAGCCACACGAGCCGGAGGCCCACATACACCCAGACCATCCAGGAATCATAGGCACGTGCAAGGACGCCCATGATACTGGGATAATGTGGGTAACTGGGAAGTTATGAGTTGGAAAAGGAAGAGGGTCGGTCTGCGCTGTCCAGCCCAGACCGCGCGCCGCACGCGACCGAGGTGTCCACACTCAAGACGAGCAAGAGTGCACACACCCCCGCCACCCGCGGAGACACGCCGGGCCAGACAACGCAGACAGTGGGCAGGAGGGGTGTTTAAGAGTGGACAGAAAGGATACGGGTGGAAACTTCGCAACTTCGCCAGCTGACCGGTAGATCGTGGGGCCTCCGGGAGCTGCAGCTGCGGACAGTGGTCAATGGCTACGTCCGCGGAGCGCTGGAGTTCGCAGCTGCAGCATGGCTTCCCGCGGCCTCCGAATCCCACGTCGACCTCATCGACCGAGAGCTGCGAGCCGCGGCTCGCGCGGTCACGGGCTGTCCGCGGTCAATCCCATCGGACCCCCTGATGGCGGAGGCAGGTCTGCCAACGGCCCGCTCCCGACGCCGAGCACTCGCGGCGCGGATGGTGTGCCGGGCGACATCGCTCCCAGAGGGGGACCCCCTCCGAGATATCGCGGAGGCCACGCCCCCCCCGCGACGGCTGGCCACCTCTGGCTGGCGTGACATCGGGAGAGAGGCGCTAAGAGAGGCCGGCCTGTGGGAGGTCGCGGTTGAGGAGCGCCTGATCGTCGCGGCGCCACCATGGACTGTTGGCGAGGGACTGAATGTGAAATTTAGCCTCGATGTCGGCCCGAGCTGTCGCCGAAGCGCCCCCGATGCGGTGCGCCGCTCGGCGGCCGAGGAGCACCTGGCCGGTCTACCGCTGGAGGCCACCTGGATATGGACGGACGGCTCCGCAGTGGCGGGTACCTCGCGGGGTGGAGGTGGCGCCCTCATCATGCTGCCGTCCGGAGAGACCCGGGAGGTGAGGGCGGCGGCTGGGACGCTCTGCTCGAGCACCCGCGCCGAGCTCTGCGCCCTGGGGGCCGCGCTGGGCGACTTCGCCCAGATGGTGGACCCCCTACCACTCTCCCACTGGTCGTTTGCACGGACTCCCGGGCGGCGCTATCATCGCTGGCCGGGGGTGCCGCGGGTCAGACCTCACCGGTGGGACACGACATCTGGCGGCTCCTCTCCACCAGCTCTGCCCGAGGCCAGGATATTCACCTCCAGTGGGTCCCAGCCCACTGTGGCCTGGCGGGCAACGAGAGAGCCGACACCTTAGCCAACGAGGCTTCCGGCCTGCCGCAGGCGGAAGTGCCTGTCGATGCCGGCACCATAACCAAGGCTTTAGCCCGCGCCACTACTAAGAAGAGGAGCGAGCGATGGCCAGACAGCCTCTTCAAACGCATCATGGGGGTCACCTGCCGCCCCCCATCGCTGGCGAGGACAGAGAAGCGGCAGTGGACGTACACCAACTGAGGGCCGGCCATTGGGGTCGGTCCCTCCAGTACCTCCACCGAATCGGCCGACACCCCTCGCCGGCGTGCCCGCAGTGCTCCAACAAGAAGTGCCCCGCGGCGCTCTGCGCCGTCTGCCGCGAGGAGGCGGACACGTTGGAGCACGTCCTCCTGCGATGCCCGTCCCTCGCTGGCGCCCGCCTGCGTCTACGAGGCTCTATACACCTGGACCCAACGCAGCTGCGGGAGACGTCCTGGTGGCTGTCTTGGCCGGCGGCTACCTCCGCCACAGGGAGCCACTCGGCTATGGCCCCCGCTGGAGGGCCCAGGGGGAATCACAACAACAACAGCTGGTTTGCTCGGGGCTCGCAGCCTGACACGGTATCGCGTCTCTCTCGCCATCTCACAGTCTCATCGGTACCACATTTCTCACGACACTTCCTTTACCTTCTTCCCGTCACTCTCCCATTATCACTCTTCTGACTTTTCTTTTACTCTGCCTGTGCTCATATTTGATCTCAGGTGTATCGTGCGGCGCCTGCCACCGGACTTGAACGAGGAGGTTTTGATATCCTGTCGTGTCTTTTTAAACATTATTGTATGTGTATGTCTGAATACATGTCATGGCTACAACACACAAACCCAATATTCCTCAGGAAAGTTCAGAGCACAAACATGTTCAGCATCATCAGGTTCAACTCAGTCACATACAGACAAACTTGACACTTTTCCTTTCTGCACTGTATGTGCTTTAAAGCCAGTCTGCAGAACGTGGCAGGCTTCTTGATGAGGCATTTGGGGCAGCTCAAATCCTGCCCGAATTGGGGCATACATTTTGTTGCTGGGGCAGACTTTTCTTTCCACTTGGGCATGAGTTTTTATTGTATGCAGTAGGAAGGCCACTAAAAAACAATGATTGCCATTTTATTTCACCTTTTTTTACTTTTTGGTGCTTCTGTGTCCGCCTCAATGTGACAGGGCTGCCTCAGTGTCACTTTCTGTCCCAAGGATTCCTAGGCTGCCTCAAAGATGGGCAAACGCTACCCAAACCAGTAGGTCTGCCTTGAAGTTGCCCCAACAATATCTTGTCAAAACCTGTCACCTTCTGCAGACTGGTCTTTAGGGGTGACATAACACTCCAGTTTGCAGGCTGTGGGGAGTTTTGGCAAGATCTAAATAAGGAAACCTGAGGACAGGCCTACTGGCTTGGGGCAGCTTTTCCCTGTCTCTGGAAAAGGCAAGGAAACCGCCTTGGAACAGAGTACCATGGGCAGAGACTAACATTTTGGGCAGCATTGACCCACTGGGGCTGACAAAGCAAGCTGACAAAGAGGCACCAAGAAAATTAGAAATAGGTGAGAATCAGTAGAAAATGAAAATTTATGCCCATGTGAAAATAAATTCCTGCTCCAGCAACCAAATTTCTGACCCCATTCAAGTAGAAATTGAGAAATTACCCTAAAACACCTTGACCTCATTAAGTTCAAGTCGCCTACCTGCCACCCAGTCTGCAGAAGGTGGCAGGTTTCAATGAGATCTCGTTCCAGTCTGCAAAGTTTGACAGCAGTTCAGACGAGTCACGCTATTCATCCAAAATTCATGCATAAATTTTCACACCCAGGCACCTAAAATTCACACCAATATACAGTACACCTGGGAGAAGAACACGCCGACACCTACCCTCACAATGTATTGCTACCTCTCTTACTCTTCAGTTAGTTTTATAAGGCCCCCTCTTGTGTCTTTATAACCATTCATCCATTATTTGTTTGGTTTTAAGTGTCTCCGCCCTTGTACCAGTCTTGAAAATTTGCACCGGTTAATCAAATTCACACCACTCACTCTGACGCCCGTCTCCAAGGGCACTCACATCAACAAGATCTCGTGGAAAGTGCCATACTTTGCACATCACATCTTATTGGGGCAGCCTAGCCACAGGCAGACCAACCAGTTTGGGACAGCTTTTGACCATCTTAGGGGCAGGTAAGGAAACCTTGGGGCAGAAACTGAGCACCTTGGGCAGCACTGAGGCACCATGGCAGACACTGAGGCACCAAAAGGAAGAGAAATTATAACATAAATTATTATCATTTATAGCAGCTTTCTTAAATTATACTATCTATCTATATATCTATAGTTGTCGGAATTTTGGAGGCCACGTTGGCCTGCTGGATCCGGTCTTCGACAGGCTCAGTTTCGATGAGTCTACACTCAGTCTTACTCAGGCCATAATGCCTGAGGAGTTGACTAGTTGGTGAGAGCAGTTGAAAAGAAAGTAAAGGACCTTACCCTGAGCATTCAGGGACAAGGTACATCAGGGATGACCAATGAGAGTCAAGCTTGTTCTTCAACTCATTGACCGTGGTGGTTTCTACTACTAATGTAGGCAACGCATTCCAGTCATTCACCACGCGGACTGAAAATGATGAACGACACACTCTAGATGTAGCGCTGGTTTAGCAAGTTTCCACTGATGTCCGCGGGAACGGGAGCGATCAATGAGATCGAAAAACTGAGCTGGATCGATATCAATGGAGCCGTGAAGCACTTGGTATACTTTGATCAGGTCTCCTCGGCGTCGCCTGTAATACAAAGAGGGAAGCCTAAGAGCCCTCAGTCGGTCAGGGTAAGATAAACCCCTCATGGAGGTGACCATACGAGTGGCCCTTCGCTGCACCCTCTCAAGCAGCCTTTGGTCAGCCCTATTGAATGGTCCTCAACAGATGTTACCATACTCCAGTAGAGGACGCACCAGTGCCTTGTAAAGAAGAGGCAAAGTGAAAGTGTCAATGTTAGCGAAGGATTTTCGGATGACAGCCAAAACCTTGTTAGCTTTTGAGACTGATGCCGCTGCTTGCTGTCAGAATTTCAAGACCCTGTCGATGATTACCCCGAGATCTCGTTCTTCATCTAACTTCCTGAGATAAGCACCGCCCATAGTGTAATCATGACAAGGATTATTATTGCCAATGTGCAACACTACACATTTACCTTCATTGAAGGGCATCTGCCATGTTGCCGAAGATTCCAATACCCGATTTAGGTCTGCTTGTAGCAATTCTGATGAGTGGAGGTGCCTAATTCCTGTGTAGAGTTTTGTGTCATTAGCAAATTTTTTTATGCCAGACAGTACACAATCAGGGAGATCATTGATAAACAGAAGAAGCAAGATCGGGCCAAGCACGGAACCCTGCGGAACACCACTAGTGACCTTCGTCCATTCTGAAGCCATCAACGACCACATATTGTTTCCTATCTGATAAGAAAGCGAGGATCCACCTAAGTAGCTTGCCTTTTACACCTTAACTCTCCAATTTCCCCAGAAGACGCTCACGTGGGACCAAATCGAACGCCTTCTGAAAATCCAAATAGATGGCGTCGACGGGTACGCTCTGTTCGAGCCTCCGTGTCCAATCCTCCAATGTCTGTAGAAGTTGTGAGTCACACGAACGTTTTGGCCGGAATCCATTATGGTGATCTGAAAGAAGGTGGTGGGTGCCCAGGAACCTCAGAAGCTTGTCCTTAATCAGGGACTCCAAAACCTTGCAGGGTATAGAAGTCAAGCTAACTGGTCTGTAGTTGCCAGGATGGTGTTTGTCCCCCTTTTTGTAGATTGGGACCACTCTACCCAACTTCCATTTCTCAGGGATGGCCCCAGTGTCTAGGGACTTCCTGAAAAGAAGGGACAAGGGGACACAGAGGGCTCTGGCTGCCTCATTCAGTATGAGGGGATGAACAAGATCAGGTCCAGGAGAGCTGAAATTTTGAAGAGATGTAAGTTTGGAAAACACTGTGTGAGATGAAATGGGAATGTCATCTAGAAAATGTCCAAGACAGCAGTCGTCGAAGTCAGGTACGTTCTGTACATCCTCGGTAGTGAAAACCCCTGCAAAGAAATAGTTCAGGATCTTAGCCTTTTCACCAGCATCAGAGTCAAGGTCACCATTTCTATTCCGTAGGTCTTCGTCTTTGGAGACAGTTTTCAACCGTGATTCCGCGTAACTCCAGAAGCCCTTGGGATTTGTTTTGATGTTGGTTGCCAGGCCCTGCTCAAAGTCTCTCTGAAGTTCCGGGTCAGTGTGCGCAGTTCATTTTGGCATATCTGGAAACGAGCACGATCAATCTCGTCTTGAGTGCGGTGGTATGTTCGTGACAGGTCATTTTTCTTTTGTTTGAGTCTCATGGCTGCCCCAGTCATGTAAATATTCTTACGGGAGGCCCTGATTCTCGTTTTGGGGATACATATTCAACAGCCTCGTTGAGGTTATTCATGAAAAAGCTATAAGATTCTTCTGAGCTAAGGCTGTCCATGGTAGTCCAATCAATATCACGGATAATCATGTTCAACTGTTCAAAGTTAGCACGACTAAAGCTGAGTTTGGATACCCGGTCCAATCTTCTCCCCACATAGCATTTGATATTAAACTTGAGAAGTAAATGGTCACTTAGACCAATACCTGGAAAGTGTTCCAGGTTAGTCAGCATACCCTCTTCGTCTGTGAACAAGAGGTCGAGAATGTTAGCCTGCTGGCCATGACGGTGACGTGTGGGTTTTTGAACATGTTGAAAGAGGAAAAAGTCATACATGGTGTCAATGAGACTGTGCGAAGGGTGGCCTAGGGAGCCTGTGGAGAATTCACCAGACCAGTCTATTTATGGGAAGTTGAAATCCCCAGAGACCAGAAGATGTGAAGGCGAGAAAGCCTTGGCTTGTGTGACAATATCAGATAATAATAAGAATTGTTGGGGTTTAACGACGCACCAACTGCCAGGGTCATACGGCGTCGCCAACTCTCACCCTGTTGGAAGGGATTTTGGGGATCAGTTCGACTTATTCAGAGGCTCCGCCGGGACTTGAACCCGGGACAGGACAATATCAGAAAAATCACTCATGTTTTTATGGCCGTCCCCTCTTTGACTTCTGTAAAAGCAGCCCAGGAGCAGAAAATCATTCCTGTGGAGCCTAATTTTAACCCATAACTGCTCAATTGAGTATGTACCAGAAATGGGTACCATCGAAGACCAGAGGTTATTCCTGACATAGATGGATATTCCTCGTTCATTTGTACGGCCAAGGTTCAAGAGGGTATGGCCAAAGCTAGTAAGGAGGTGGTAATTTGGAATGGACAAGAGAGCCAAAGCCAGTGGGGAGCATTGAGCCTTAGGGATCACCTCTAAGCATTACAACATCTGGGTCTTCACCAGCAATCAGCATGTAGAGATCCTCTGGTTTGTTGATAAACTGATCACAGTTAGTATACCAAACTTAAAGGTGCTTTACGTTGTGGGCCACTGTGAGTCAATTTTGATGTGCATGCTGTGGTGCTGTGGGTGCCAAAGGAGCAAAGGTATGTGAGCATAAGCATCATCAGTGATCTGACTCACTGGTTGGTTTGCCACACTGGTAGCCATGCACACCCCATTGGATAGGGTGGCAGTGAGATCCCTGGCAGTCTCGTGACTGGAGGCGCCCTCTGCATGGACAGCCCCTCACACCCTGCCCAGGTCAGCTGGGGAAGGACAGCTTACCTGATGGGCATACTCAGTTGGTGCATGCACATTGACCATGTTATGTGCAGTGTGTTGGGGAAGTGTACCCTCTTCTATGCCTACCCCAGAGCTGGTACCTAACTTGCCCACCCTGAGTTGTGGGGGCAACTTGTCCTAGCAGGCACCTACCTTAATCTGCCTTCTGGTTTGTAGGTATAATGCCAGGAGTGAAAGATGCAGGAGCATGAGTGGTCCCCAGTGTGATGATTTTGCCCCGTTTGATGACAAGATTTCTTTCTCCAGCATCCCTCCTCTTCATCAACCCTCCCCGCAGTATCTTCTGCTCCTGTCTCTCACTGAAGGTAAGGTCAGGGGTGATGCACACTCTCCTCCACCTTTCCAGAGTCCTGAGGTGAGAAGACATTCTCAAGATGTCATGCCTCGCTTCTTCATTTTCAAGTGTAACAATAAGTAGTCTGTCCCTACCAGGGATGACTTTACCTGCTCTGAAGGATTTTAAGGTCTTGACATTGATGTGGAGTGCCTTCCTGGTCATACAGGTGAACAGAGTCATGTCAGCCTTTGATCTCTCAAGCTGTGAAGCTGATGCTCCACCTTGCTCTGGCAAGTTGTGATGACAAGGTTCCGAGCCCTCCTATTTTTGTCCAGAAACTTATCTAACACTTTGGATATGGTCTTAGCATCCCCGCTTGAGACAGTGCCACTGTTTCTAGATGGTGCAGACACTGAGTGTAGTGTCTCTTTCACCTGGTCTACCAATTTGTCACCTGATTTGACAAGAACTTCAGAATACAGCATCTTTTGCTTTTGGTTTTCACTGAGAACCCTCTTGATAAGGTTGAAATGCTCTATAGCCTGACCCTCCTGTTCCCTCATGGAGCTGGCAACAAGTTTCATGTGGTGCTGAAGGGCTTTGCTGAGCTGATCAACACCCTCTCTAAACGAAGAACTCAGTTTGTCTACCTTCTTCTCAAGAGCACCCATGAAATCACCCTGGGGTGTCACAGAGAATTTGGGAGGGACAAGATCCTGGGGATCCTGGCTATAGGCCTCAGTTTGGGAAGAGGCATTGCAGGACGCTGAGTTTGGAAGTGGAAACTTCAGAGACTGTGTTTGAGGAACGGAGATGCTTCAAAGTGAGAGTATTGCAGTGACTGCATATGAAAGCGATGCTCCTATGCTTGGAGAGGGCATTGTAGGCAGGCTTTGAGACTCCCTGACAGAGTGTGTGAAACCAGCCTGTGAAGATGTCACATTGTACCCCAAGCTGTCAATCATTGACTTCCAGTCTGCAAAGTATGGCAGCAGGCCAGACGAGTCGCACCAGCCGTCTAAAATTCTTGCACCGCCAGCCACCAAAAATTCACACCAATATGCCATTTACCAAGGAGAAAAACACACACATTCCTACCCACACGATGCAATGCTACCCCTCTTATTAGCTAGCTAATTAATATTCTTTATAAGGCTCACTCCTGTGTCTTTATAACCATTTAGCCATTATTTGTTTGGTTTCCAGTGCCACCTTCCTCACACCAGTCTCACAAATTCGCACCAGGTTGATAACATTCGCACCACACGCTCCTGTCTCCAAGGGCACTCGCACCGACGAGATCTCGTCGAAAATGCCATACTTTGCACACTGGCTTGACTTCTAATCCACAGTGATTTTTACCAGGCCCTCCTTTGCACACTGAGGGTAGATCACTATCACAATACAATTAACATTTATGGCCAGGTGGAAGGAAAGCTCTGCCACTGCAGACAAATTTATGCCCCGATTGGGGCAGGATTTGACGTGCCCAAAAAACCTCGTCGAGAAGCCAGCCACATTCTGCAGACTGGCCTGCCAAGACGTTTGAATTCGTTAACATATATTGTTCATCATAACAATACACTGCACATTATAAAAACGACCAGGGATAGGATTAGGTGCGCAGGGGGCGTGCTCGCGAACATGGACCGATACTACGTGGGGAATGACGGCGTTATATCTTTGGCGGGGGAACGCGGGACGCAAAGTACAGCGCGGCTCCGACGCAACCTACTCCAGAGTCCACCGCGAAATCGACGGCGGCGGCGTCGGGGAGGGGGAGGGGACGGCGGCGGCGTCGGAGGGGGAAAGGCGGCGGCGTCGGGGGGGCGAGGGGACGGCGGCGGCGGCGAGATGGCGCGGATGACGCGGCGGGCGCGAGCATCAGGACGCGGATGAGCCAGCGCTGGGGGCGCGACGAACGGACGGCGTTTGGGCAACTAGGTAGTGAGGATAGCGTTTGTGAAGAGATGGAAGGAGAGGCTGTTTATTTTGAGGCAAAGGCAGTGGATGTAGCACGTGAAATGTCCTTGAAATACATATAACATGGCAGTATATCATCAGATCATCAAACCACTAATGTTGACATGTAATACAGATACTGGAGCATTGCGGTCACATGCGTCCAGAGGAAAAAATTGCAAATATTATCTTTGAGAACAGAAAATTCAGGATACATTTAATTCCGGCCGACTTCATATGAAACACAAGGGGGAAGTCGATGAAATACCATCGCGGCATGGCCGGCCGGTCATGTCCCAGGTGGCGCCACCACCGGTCCCACTCTGGGTGGCGCCACCTGCCACCATACACCATGCACTTAACATTCAAGACATTCTTAACATTAACATAACATTCTTAAAATTCTTAACAATTGAAGCCATCATAACGCAGAATTTCTACATCAAGTTACACTTCGAATAAAGGGCGAAGAATTGAAATTAATGTACAGGTTGCATACACACTGCCGCTTCCAATTTCCGTGATAACGTAATATTCCAATTCCGTAGCACGTAACATATGTATGAATTACTCTGGGTTTCACCCAAGGGTGGCTGGACATGTTTTTACACTAAATATGACATGGCTGACATGACATGACAGCAGAAACTTGGAGGCGCTGACCGAGCAGTAAGGCACCACACTCAGCGCCCGCTTCAAACGTCATCCTTTTCCTCTGGTGCACTGCACCGGATGTGCGGTAGTCGGTTGTCTGGTCCCTCCTGGCGGCCGGGTCACTCCTCGGGTCATACCCCAGTCACACCCACATGCTGCTCCAGGGGCCGGTGCTGCGCCTACGCGGTCAGGGCTGAGGTCGGAGTCAGTGGCCATACCCTGGAGTCCAGCGCGGTCGCGCGGAAGTTCGACGGTAGCTTGGCGACGCCGGATAGGTGGGCGATCACCAGGCCCCCATCGAGCTGGTGCCAGGACAGGATGTCGCTATGTTGCGCCAGGGGCCGGTGTTGAAGAAGCCGGCCGGCAGAGAACACAGGCGGTCGGCCGGCGCTCCCCCGCAGCACCCCGGACGCCGCCAGATGCCACGACGGCACTCTGAACCAGTCCCCGGGCTCCCCAGCCAGTAGCAGGTGACGGAGCGGGTCAACATCAGTCGCCCCCGAGCAGCCGCTCGGGCAGGTTGAGGTCGTCGGTGAGGCCGCGCTGCTCGGTGAGCGACTCGAAGGAAGGTGAGTCACCAGCGGGCGTTGCGGCACACAGTCTTTCAGCCGGGAGACCGCCCGGGCGCCGCACCGCCGCCGCCGCGGCCCCCGGAACGGCAGCACAGGAGCGGCCGGGCCGGCGCCCCCACGCAGCACCCCGGACGCCGCCAGGTGCCACGACGGCATCATCAATGCGCCAACCGGGCCCGCAACCGTCAGCAGCCCGGAAGGTCCGGCGCCGCCCACCAGCAGTCCATACATCCTGGAAGCGGGAGGAGCTATTGGTAATAACAGGGTACGCGAGGCTGGCATGGATGGCGCAGGTGGGTTAGTTTGCAGGGAATAGTTAGTCTTGTTGGCGAAAGGTACTGAGAAAGACGGTGGTGCAGTGTACAGGAGACGGGAAGACCGGGAGCCTGACGTCGGCCCCTGCTCACAGAAGGTGAAGTTTAGTTTGGTACCTTTTAATGTGAGTCTCACTGGATTTGAATTAAAGATTGAAACTATTAATACCCAATGTGCTCGGAGTTATGGAATCAGAATGACGCCATGCCTCGCCACCGTAACACTTGTTTCACGCCATGGGCTCAGGGGTCAACGAGACAGGACAGAAGTATTTCAATTAAGACCACACAACACAACAGACAGAGGAACATGACGCGTAGTAGACAAGGCGACTCCAAGACAAGGTCGACAGTTTGTTCACTAATAACAGAAAGATAGGGGACAAAAGCAAAAAGAGCCCTACCTCAGTACTGATCCAGGATCATTTTCTTTATCACCTTTTTGAATTGGGCCCTACTCCTTGGGACATCATTGATGTTTCTTATCTTAGAGGCAATTTGGTCATTCCATGTTTTTGGGGCAGAAGAGAATAATGATAACTTTCTGTAAACGAATTGTTCGAACGGTTCTTCAAAGTGAAGGAGCCGTCTGGCTGCTCGGTCTCTGGTCTGGTTAAGCAAAGTGAATTTTGATGCCAGAGAGATGGGTAGGGTATTAGTAAGAAATGAGTGGAGCACATTCATTTGGCTTACACTTATAAGGTCGGAGACCTTCAGAATACCATATTTTTTAAATATTGGGCTTGTTGGAGCCAATCGATCAGCCTAGTCAATAATTCTTACTATTTTTTTGGAGAACTTTCAGCCGAGAAAATTTGGAAGGAAGCGTGGATCCAAATTAGAGGTGGGACTTTTTGGAAAAAGCTGGTCCCGGTCCCGGTCCCGGTCCCGACCAACATTTCTTGGTCCCGGCCTAGTCCCAGCGATTCAAGGGCTTTACTAGATTCAAGGGCTTACTAGAAAAACATATTATGGCTAAACTGTATGCATATATGTAATTAGTTCTTGAACATTCTGGTGGACTGTATGATGTACTCGCTATATTAAGCCTGTATCTTCTGAACAAAGTATGCTGGAAGACGCACAATACCAGTTAGGTACTGTTTGTATGTTTGTGAATATGCTGATAGGGACTGGCGCGTCTTTTCATTAAAAGGTTCCCTCCATCCTTCTATAGCCCATTTTCTATCCAGACGGTCGCTGATGCAGAAGGGAACCAACCAGGTAAGTAAACCAGGTAAGAGAAAGATGTGGTCCCGGCCCGGTCCCGGCAGCCTTTTTCCCACTTATTGGCTTTTAAACATACTAATTCTGGTGGATTAAGAGCCAAACATATTAAGCAAATTTATATCATCATTACATAAACAAATCAACATAAAGTATGAACTATAGCTTCAAGAAATCCTTACCTACTATCATGAAAAATGGCCACAATTACCTGACAATGCTCTCTGAGGAAATGTTTGCATGTTAAACCCTTAAAAGGTACCTAAAAATTTATAAATCAATCCAAATTCAAGCTGTATCACACCTCCCTTCAGTCCATCAATAAACATTCGATCAATAAGCTTACCTAAGTTTTATCAGGGAAGGTCAGGACACAAATACCTTCAAGAGCCTTAAGATCAAATCACCAAAGCACAGGAGCAATTTGACAAATCACTTTTGCAGTTGCCATGTGACTACAGGACTGTTTTTGGCTGTTTATGAAGCATTATGAGAGTTGATACACTGGATGAAGGAACTGACAATTAATGTTTTACATACCTAGGTAGTTCTCCAAAAACAATTAGGTAGGTAAGCACCCACCTTCCTTCCTTCTTTCCTTTCTTCCCAACAACCAACCAACACACACACACAAACAATAGGGCTAATGTCCATGTATGGATTTCCAAATATGGAGGCAATTAGGTCTGTTACAAAGCAAAGCTAATAGCAAAAAATGCCTTCTTTGATTCGTGGTAAAACGTTTTTCAGTTATTTTAAACAAATCAAATTTTTAATTTTAAATACCAATAACAATATTTGCTTGTAATAGACAAAAAAATTTACAGCAGCCGCAGACGGCGCACTAAAGACAACTAGTACGCGCAGTGCGTGGGGCATAAACTTCGCCGTCGAAGGGGTAAAACCGGGGCGGAGCTTGGGGCAAGACTCGGGCAATGATTGGAGGGCTTTGCCCCTGTTTGGAAAGCTGGCCACCAGAGCGGAACGAGTCCAGTGGCGCACTCAGCAGCACAAGGAACGGTATACTGTTGCATACATAAACGGTTAACCGTTGCACAAGGAACGGTATACCGTTGCTGTCCCTGGATGTATACATCCAGGGACAGCAGATTCCACTTTTGAGAGGGTGTGCAATGTTTTCGGGAGGGGGCGCCTTCCTTCCAGGAGGGGGGCGCCTTTGCTATCCAGAGAGGGTACCTTTTCTCTGTGTGTGTGTGGGGGGAAGGGGTGGCTTTTGCTGTCCAGGGGCTCCTGTTCTAAACAGAGGGTGCCTACGCTATCCAGTGATGCCTTTAAAGGCCTTTAAGAGCAATTACTCTTCTTGGGGGCACCTCTCGCAGTGCAGGACGCACCTCAACTGTTCAGGGGGCGCCTTTGCTATCCAATGGCACTCATTTTATCCAGAGATTGCGCCTTTGCTTTCCAGAGGAGGCTCCTTTTCTTTAGGGGGGGTGTTTTGCTTCCAAGGGGTACCTTCCCTCGGGTGGGGGGGGCGCTTTTCCATCCAACCGGCACCTATGCTGTCCAGGGGTGATTTTGCTCTGTGGGGGGTTGCCTTTTGCTGTCCATGCCTCTGACGTCCAGGTGGCGCCTATGCTATCCAGAGGAGTCGCCTTTGCTCTGTGGGGGGGGGGGGGCGCCTGTGCTAACCAGGGGGCGCCTATCCTAACCAGGTGCGCCGTTACTCTTCTAAGTGGGACGCCTTTTTCTGTCCAGGGGCGCCTCTGCTGTCCAGGGGGTGCCTTTACTGTCAAAGGGCGCTTATATATGCTATCCAGATGGGACACCTTTTCTCGCCAAGGGGGGGATGCTCTCTATGGGTCGGTTTTGATGTCAGGAAGGGACTGTCGTTCATATTTTTAAAGTGTATTTTATTTTACACGGAGGATCTTACCTCTTCAAGTAGGTGGTGTTTAGGTTAGGGGGGTGACAGAAATTACATTTCTTAAAAAGTTGTGGCCTCCGCACTTAAAAATGTGCTCTGGAATGTGGGGAATCTAATGAACATAAATTTATATGTATCTAAGGCCGGCTGACCCCCTGTACATGGGGTCTGAAGATAACAATGTAATTTTTCCATGTTTTGGCTACCGCGTATGGTGCGTTGTGGTGCTGTGTTCATTGAATTTGGTTCTGCGTTGTGAATGAACTGTCGCACGCTCGTAATTTATTTAAAAAAACTCAAGACATAGTTTTTACGTTAATTTCCTTTGCATCCAACTATTTTGCTTCCGCTTCCAGGATACTCATACATGAATTATGTTGTATGAACAATTCGTGGTTGGCTCAAAATAATACTTCTTTCTAGGAACACAAAGAAACCTTCCTAATAAAATGTTTGCTTCACATTCACATTTCTCGCTTTCGTTTCAGCTTCCATTTTGGATGTTTTGGAATAAGCAGGGTTTATGGTTGACGGTAATGCTACGGATATACTTTATTCCCAAGTGTTATCACTGGAGAAAATCACGGTTGATTATATCCCTGATTGAGCTGATATAATGTTCCACTACCCTGTTTATTCTTTTTTAATTCACATCTGATAAAGGGCCCTAGCGGGACTTATAGCCGCAAAAAATACACAAACAATTGACAATGGGAAATCAGGAGGGCGGGATTTGACAAGATGTCATCAGTTGAATATTGCAAACTGTGTTGCAATTGCATTTAATAACACCCACTTATATTAGGCTCGATTTCCTACTAGGCTTATAGGCAATTACTAATTAGGCTCGGATGCACTTGACACATCAGATGACCTGGTACGTGTTCTGCGCCAAGCTTCTCAGCCATCATTTCTTCCACACCCACGTTGTGGCTGACACTGCCGCTCATTACAGAGTCCGTCTTCTCCCAAAGATCCTGCTTTCTGACCCCACCACAGACTGCCAAGACAGACAGTACAGTGGATTTAAGTTCCGCCACGTTTTCTCTCGTTTCTGATGTGACTTTAAATGTGGGCAGTGGGTAATACTGTCCTTGAACTGTGACTCCTTCAACGGAATATGAACCTGTCTCCTGTGTCCTGCTACCATCGTCATGGTAAGTCACTGCAGCTTTGTCATCATTGTTCATGATTTCTTGTGGAATCTGGGACAGGGTGAAGGCTTCAATAGCCTTCCCCATCGTGATATTTGTTTTCTTGTGCGGGACAGTATCCAAGTCTATGACTTCATCATCTTCATTGTGCTATTTCCAGTCGAGATTGAACATGCATTTTCCAACTTCAACCACAGCGGCTGTCGCCTGAGGCAGCGACATGTGAAATGTCGATGTTAGTTTATCCACGACGCGGTAATATTCCGGCCGGATTTTCTTAGCACTGAATCGGATACGACGCCAGTGCTGAGGCAGGTCTGTCTGTTCTTCGCTTTCAGTGAATGATGACATAGCGAAAAACTTCCTCTTCTTGGGTATTACCGGAGCAGGCTCGTCTGCAACCTCTGAAAATTCTTCACCGGATTAATCGCTGTTGGTCAAATCACCCATGAATGGAGTCTTCTTTATCCTTTCCTGGTCCTTACTCTCCTGCTCTATCATTTTTGTTAATCCCTCTTCTTTCTTTTGTCGTCTCAACGCCATCTTCTTCCACTTCCTATCAATTACGCCGTCGCAAAACATCTTTCGGTCCGTCCTCTGATCTTTCAGGGAGGATGCCTCGGTATCAGTTATTTTTACGCCATAGAAAAGCTCCTGTCTCTTTATAGATGCGGTATCCTCTGTGGCCGCCTCAAACAGTGATGTCTTTACTCTTTCATTGAAGGTCTTTGCCCGTTTCTTTAGCCATGTGTCCGTCCTTCGTTCCTTTCTAGTTTGTAGAAGGTTAGAAAACTCGCTGAAGAGCTTTAACACCAAATTTGTAACAATGTTTTTGTCTTCGTGTAGATGTTACACCAAAGGTAATGGTCAATGACACCATCTGCTACTGGCGCTGCAGCTTCGTCTCGACTCAATTGGTAATGCCCAGCACCACAGGGGCGGATGTGTGAGAGCATCACTTCTAGGACTTCCTTCTCTGTCGGAAGAAGCCCAGGGGAAAACTCACGACGCTCTTTATAAGTTTCAGCGTCCAGAGTTCTTTCTGAAATCGACCTGACTTCCCTCATTATCAGCCAAAGTTGACGACCCAATATAAGTGATAATCACCCCTCGTCTGCTGGCCGGCGTCTGCTGCGATTCTTTGTTTACAAAAAGACCTGGGCAACAAGTATCGCTCAATTACCCTGGTGCCCAAGCACTTGACAGTAGGTACCTGTCTTGTTACAAGACAGTGCCACATGTAGGCGGAGTTAGATGCAAACGTATTTTTCATATATCATGGGCCTTTTGTGTGCAAAATTGTGCTATGAAATGTGGCAAACAAAGAGGTTTCGCAGTACTTCCGATAATCACATTATTCCTTATTAAAATCAACTCTTGTTACTGTACTCATGCCTATTTGTTACTCTGGAAGCGGCAGCGGAAGTGGTTATTTCTATCCAGATGAAGCAAAAATTAACCACCGCGGTGGCGCAGTTGGTTAAAGCGTCGCCGTTATATGTGGGAGGTCCCTGGATCAAACCTGACCTCTGGCAGCCTTTTCCTCGACCGCCTCCTACCCAGGAGGTGACAGTAAACTGGGTAGTGTTTGTCTTGACACGGGAGTTTGCTGACCAACCAGCGCCCTTGTTATTGGGACCACGGGCCTGATCAGCCTTTAAATAGACCCACCGGCCCGGTGGCGCGCCCCGAGGGCACGGCCTCGCCTCGTGTCACCGGAGCAGTCCTCTGCTCCGCCGGGCCTGAGAAATCGGGATAGCCTTGCCGTATCATACGGTGGGGTATGTGAAAAGGAGTGTGCGGGCACGACTGTCCCGCAAGGGTGCGGATAAATGGAAACATCTGCCGTGTAAATAGTGTGACTGTGTTTATGTGGTGCAAACATGCAGAAATGTCCCCAGGTCGGGGCGCAAAAATATTTAAAAAAGCAAAAACTATGCAAATTGTGTGGTCCTATCAAAAAGGCCATAGGAGGAATAGTTCGTAATAGAAAACTCAATTTCAGTGTTTTAAAACCAAAACGTAACATCCGCGGCCGTCAAAAACAGTGAAAAGTGACATGCCTGTCTTCAGACCCCATGTACTGGGGGTCAGCCGACCTTGGACACGTTTAAATTTATGTTCAATAGATTCCTCACATTCAGGAGCACCTTTTGAAAGGCGGAGACCACAACTTTTTTAAAAAAGTCATTTGTGTCACCCCCCTATTTAGGTCTGATTTCCCATAACCGGTCGGGGGCACCGACAAAATCCGGGGCGGGGGGCCTCCCCGGACCAAATAAAAAGCCGGGTGTGCAAAAAGATGCTGTTGCACACTCTCAATATTTTCTTGATGTGAACTGCACAACCTGCCCCCCGGAATCCGCCGTCCCTGGGTACATCCCAGTGTATAACCTCATACGTGTGAGCTCGACATTTATTCAAATCCTCGGCATATCCATGTGATGTTGCGCACCTGCCAGTAACAATTCAAATTAGATAGACCAGGGGCGTAGCCAAGGGAGAGGGGCGACAGGGACAGCCGCCCCCCCCAGGGCACGGGCCGCGCGAAGCGCGTCTCGTCTGCACTATGCTCTGTGGCCAAATTTCAAATTTCGCACCAGACAGGGCCCTCTTAAGCCCTCTTCAGCACTCTGTTCTGTAACAAGCAAGGCCGTTTTTACCCATCAAAGCCCTTTTGGTGCTGTTGCAGAGACCCTTTTCGGGGAGCCGTCCCCTGAGCAAAATCCTGGCTACGCCCCCGGATAAGACCACCTTACTCAACGCTACAAAACTGAGTTTAGCTCATGGCCATGCTCGCGAGAAACCAATCAATTTTAGACAAATGTATATTGACTGCAGCCAAGTTCAAAGCTTTGGCTTTGTCTACTCATTATTTCACAGCCCTGCGCATATTTTCAACCCAGCAGTGATGTTGCTAGCTGACATGCTTAACACGCGCATTGACGGGGGTCTAAGCCACCTTCGCTTTGACGGGGGTACCATCCCCCCTCTAAGATCTCGAGAACCACGGTAGGAAGCGAAAAACAGTAAACGGCGTTGGGTGAGCCCATTTACTTCTCCATCAAAAATATTTGTACCATTGTTTTTGTCACGTCACATTTAAGGTCACGAGGGTCAAAACATGCCGTCATAGGGATAGCATGCAAATGAAGGTTTTCGGCTATCACATCTGAACAATTAAAGATGGAGCAAAACACCTGTATGACCTGTATGAATCCTCGCAGCAAGCGGAATCGAATGATATATAATTTGGCATTACTAGGTCAAATCAAGGATTTGACCTAACCTGAGGTCAGTTCAATGTCAAATTATATAAAATGCATATCTTTAGAACCGCAAAGACAAGGCAAGTCTAATGCAGCGAAAATAAACGCTCTATCACCATCCGTTACTGCGTTAGTCAGCCAAACCATTTTCCCATCTATTTCCAACGGAGAGGTCATGGCTGGTACCTGACCTTAGGTCATCGATATAAAAAAATACCGGAATATATTTTAGAGAACTCGGTGGGCCCATTATGTGACATGAGTTTCAATCGGATAAATTCACCCTGTTCCGACTTATGCTATCTTAAACTTTTTTTGAGGTCAGGTCACTTGACCTGTACTGGTGACCTGACCTGAGATGACCTAACCTTAAAATGTTCACATAAGTTGTAAAAATGATGAGAGAAAAGGTGTGCCAAGTACGGCGGCGCTACGCGCCACCGTTTTTCTGCTATCTCCGAAAAACACGAGGGGGCGGGTACCCGCCCCCGTCAATGCGCGTGTTAATGCATATTTAGTAGGTACCTACTACAAAATAATGAGGCAGGGCTAGGGGTATTAAAGAAAGCTTCAAACATATTCAAACGGTAGCCAGATGAAGGTGAGATCTAGATTTTCCTCATACAATCGTCCCCTGTAGTGTCCTGTTTAGCCACTAGCCTCTGGAGGAACTAAACGGCACCCCCACCTTATTTAACATTACAAAACTGAGCTCAACTTGTGGTTATGCGCCCCAAAAACCCATCTGTTCCAAGCTAGTGTGCTCTACCTCACAGTAAAAGAAAAGCCTTGGCTACGGCCACGCCATATTTGAAAGCCCTTCACATCTTTACTATCCCAGGAACAATATTCCACGTTGGCTTGTTTATAAAAGTTTTAAATGTGATATTTATGAAGCAGGGACAGCTCTAGATCGTTGTAATTTTATTCAAACTAATTTATGTGCCTTGGCTACGTTCACGAAAATTCAAATACCTCTGCGGGTTTCTGTTTTTGCACAAATCACGTTGCAATTTGCAGCGTTTAATATGTGTTTTAACACGGTAGAAACAGTGCAACAAAATTAAGGGCATTAACATATGCTTCAAGAAAGCTCAAATGTGCATGAAATGAAACCGATTTTTCGGTTTCAATAATCAATGTCTTCTTATAGGGTTTCCATTAACCCCTGAACTCTGGAGGGAAGATATGCTGTTCTCAACCGTATTTAACAATGGGAAATGTACTGCGACTTGCTGCCATGCCCACCAAAAAGCGTATCATATTCCTATCCTACCAATGTAATTGTATCCAGCCTAAGCACATTGTTTTGTCTATGTTGGCTCAGAATTCCAGCCCTCTGCGTGACATTGTGAGCCCAGGAACCATGTTGCAACTTGCAGGGTTCAATACAACTTTAATACGGTAAAAACAGTCAAACAGCCTAACAAGCATTAATATATGCTTCGAGAAACCTCAAATTGAAATGAAATGAAGTTAAGCGTTCGCTGTTCATACATACCACAAGTGTCTCTGTCTCGTTTTATTTCAGGGGCGGACGCAAAACCGAGTTTTGGGGGACCAAATCCATGTCTGCCTCTCCTCCTGGGGGAGGGGGACGTGCAATTTGGGTGCTCGACAGACCTAGTATAAGCTACCTCTCCAAGTACAAGATTGCTCCGCCTGGGCGGGGATGGGGGAGCGAAGATTTGTTTGCTCGACAGACCTATGGTAAACACCTTTTTCAGACAATTATTCTGTTTTGGGGGAAAAAGATAGGTTGGCCCCCTTCCAGCGCTTTGGGGGGCCATGGCTGGAATGCCCCCTCCCTGCGTCCGCCAATGTTTTATTTGACCCCTGTCCTGTAGGGGAATGTAATAAGCAGCCCCAACCTTCTTTACAATTAGCAGAAAAAGTCAATATCATGATCATCCTCGTTAAAAACCAATCAGATCTAGAACGTTGTAGCTTTACTCAAGCTAAGTACATGTCTCTTACCACTTTCGCTCAACATTTCCGCGCTCTAAACGCCTTTATTACGCAGAGACGATGCTGCAAGTTGTGGTGTTTAATAAATACGGTTTTAGCACGGTAAAAAACAGTCAAACAGCATTACAGGCATCAAGATATGCTCCAAGAAAACTGCAATGTATATGAGATGAGGCTAAAAGCTTGTTTTAGATAAACGGTGTCTTTGTGGCGTTGTATTTTACCCCTGGCCTGTGGCAGGAGGATAAGCTGCATCAACCTTATTTATCATTGTAAAAGCAGTTAATATTGTGACCATGCCAACCAAAAAACCTATCAGATCTAGAACAATGAAGTGATACCAAAACTAAGTGCAGATCATTGGCTACCTTCACGAAAAAGGTATAAGCTCTACACGTGGGTATTAGCCCAGCAGCGATGTTGCAGGCTGGCGTATTTAATTTAGGTTTAATACGGCACAATCATGAAGCATTACTACGGGCATGAAAATATGCTTAAAATGCTAAAAAAAATTACCAGATAAAGCTAGTTAACTGCTCCCCATGATAAAATCCTATCTGTAGCGTTTGGTTTAATCCTTGGTATTCTGGGGGAGATACGGATCAGCCAACCTTATTTACGAGCAACGTTAGCAGCAGCAGTATATAGGCCATAGCAGCCATATTGTGGGCCTTCTCGCCAAAGCACTATCAGCTCTAGAAAATGCACTTTTACTCAAACTAAATAAACAACATTGGCTACGTTCTCGCAAAATATCAAAGGTATCCGCGTCTTTATTTCCCCGGAACAATGTTACAAGTTTCAGTGTTTAATACGGTATTAACACGGTAAAACACTCAAACGGCATAACATACATTAATATATCCTTCAATAAAGCTATAATGGGTATCAGATGAATTTGATGGTTGGCTTTAAATCATCCATGTATTTGTGGAGTTTTATGGAACCACCGCTAAATGGAAGGGAAGATAAGATGACCACAACCTTATTTAACAATTGCAACGTAGTGCAATTTGCTGCCCTGTTCACCAAGATCATATCATGTTTAGTCAATGTTATTTTCTTCGAGCTAAGTAAAGTGCTTTGACTACATTTTCTCAATATTTCAACGCCCAATGGGTCTTCAATAACCTAGGAACGGTTTTAAGAATTTGCGTGTTGGACACATATTTAATGCGACACAATAACGGAACAGGGCTAGGTGGTAAGACAAGCTCCAAGAATGCTCAAACGGTAAATAGATGCAGGTAAGAGTATATTCTCCATTATCTTGCAATCTCTATAGCGTTGTGGTTATCCCATGGCCTCTGGGGGAGGATAAAGCTGCCCCAAACCTTATTTAGCATTAGCAGGAAGAATCAATATAGTGGCCCTGCTCTCCAAAAATCTTTCAGATCTGGAACCATGTAGTCTTGGTAAAACAAAGTGGAGATCATTGGTTACCTTCACGCAAAATTCCAAAGCCTCACGTGTCTTGATTAACCCGGCAGTGATGTTGCAGGGTGGTATTTTAAATAAAGCTTTAATACGGCAAAATCATGAAGCAGGGCTATGGAGTAGGAGGATGAGCTTGAACAGTGCGCAGAAAGTTACCAGATCAAGCTAGTAGGCTGGTCTTTATTATGATATCAACTTTGTAACGTTTGGTTTATCCCCTGGCATCTGGGGTGAAGATACGGTCTCCTGACCTCATTCAACATTTGCAGAAGTGGTCAATGTTGTGGCCCTGCTCGCCCAAATTCTATCAGCTCCAGAACAATGAAATTTTACTCAATCTAAGAGCATAGCATTGGCTACCTTCAAACAAAATTGCAAAGCTCTCCGATTGGAGCAACGGGGTGTGACGCGCCCGGGGCCCCAGTCAGCCTTTGTCGCATCGCCGCGGATACATCTTTTCTAGCCCTCCGACGGCCGCCGCCTCTTCCGACTTCCCTCGGTTAGAGTCGGCGTCTGTCGTCGGTGGCTCTGGTGATGAGGTCCGCGGCGATGCTGATGATTGCCTTACGGGCCCTCTGTTACCTGGTCGGTAACCGTATTGGATTGAGTCAGATCTGTCCTGCACCTCCCAGTATGTAGCTCCTGTTTGTTTTTGTTTTCTTATTTTGTTGATTATTTTTAGTTCCTGCCCTCTTTTTATGCTTCAGTTATTGGTCCCACAGTTATTTGCCTTCTTCGGCATTTTATGGGTGTAAGGCGCCCACTCGAGGCCTATCTCGAGCCCCGGCGACGAGGTTGACGGGATCCTGGGGGGTTGAGGTCCCCCTCGGGCGGGTCAGTCCCGAGGGCTCCAACACGCCCCCTTTGGCCCAGATATCTCGATCCAACCGGGGGTAAGCCGTCCGTAGGCTGCCGCGGGCGGCCTAGCTACGCGGCAGTGTCTACGGGCACTGTCGCTCGGTCCAGCTGGGATGGGGGGATTATGTTTCGGGCGTGCGGCGCGGCGCCCTTCGCGGTGGGGACTGTGATAGCTCTTGCCGGGCGCGACGCGGGCCGGGGTTTCGGAAACCGTCGTTTTTCGAGACCCCGACCTTTTGTGCGCGCCTGTTTGACCGCAGTTTCCGCTGCGTGAGGGCTGCCGCGTTTTGCTTCGTCCCGACTCATGGCCCTGCCGGCCCACTGGGCTGATGGCGTCAAGGGGTGGGTGCGTTCTGATCGGAGGGGTTGCGTGAGTATCTCTCGCCCCTCTGAGACGGACACACCTGCCCCCGTAGGCACTGTACCAGCCCCCGGGCCCAGCTATTGACAGCTGGTAACCCGGGGGGCCGAAGGTAAACGGATCTGTCATGGCCTCCTTAAATGCTCAACCACTCATTGAATCGACCGCACGGACTCCGACCCCCGCAACGACACTGACCAGCTCCAGCTCACCCTATGATGCCGCCGATAAGAGGGATGACAGGGTTGAAATACCCCGCGCATTGACGATTCGGACTGAGGACCCGTTGGTCAAGTTGAACCCCTTCCAACTTCACGCTGCTCTCAAAGCATACGGAAATCCGAGCGACGTTTTTTGCCGGCCCAACGGGAACATAGACGTTGAGTTTACCAACGACGCAGATGCGGCAAAGCTACTCCAGGCTACGCGCCTTAGTGTTAGAACCGCGAACGGCACAAGGTCCATACCCATCACAGTTGTCCCGCACGCCACGAAAAACAGTAGCAGAGGTGTCATCACCTCTCCGGAGCTAGAGGATGTCTCGGAGGACGAGATTCTCGCGGAAATGAGAGATCAGGGCGTAGTAGGCGTTAAAAAGATGTCCAGGCGAGAAGAGGGAAAGCCAACTGGCACGGGTACGATTGCACTGACATTTGCAGGACGCGATCTGCCTGAAAAGGTACGTGTTGGTTGGCGATCTATCCGTGTCCGACCGTTCGTTCCTAACCCAATACGGTGCTTTAAATGTCAGTCATTTGGACACTTTGCAAACACCTGCAGAGCCAAAGAGCGCTGCGGCCGGTGCTCGGAGCAGGGACACAGCTCGAAAGCCTGCAAGGCAAAACAGCTGAAATGTCCCAACTGTGGTGAAGCCCACGAAGCCTGGAGCAGGACCTGTCCCAAGCTAACGCGGGCCAAAGAAGCTCTAAGGAAGAGAGCACAGGGATCCGGAGCAGCGATCCCTGTTACCCCAGCTGCAGTGACACGGGAGGCTGCGGCGAGACCAAGGTCTCTAGCGGCAGCTGGCTCACCTTCATACCGAGATACCTTGCTCAGATCTAGCACATCCATCGAAAACATCTCACAAAACACTAGAGTGAATGAGCTATCTCACCTAACGATACAGAGCCTGGTTCAGATCCTACGACGCTTCATCCCACACACAGGACCACCCAGCACCCTGCCGGGAAAAGAAACGGCCGAAAAGGCCACCCAGTGCGACCTGACCAAGGCACAGACACATGCCGCCACTCAGACCGAGGCTCCTGATGATATGACTGCTACTGATGCGGCCGAAAACACCACAGTCGCACCAGCTGCTGACGAGCCAAGCGATTCCCCGCCCAACACAAAGCGCCCCAGAGTCGACACTTCCCCAGCAAGTGAAGCCCAAAGCCACTCAGAGCCGCAAAACATGCATGAAGTAGGATCATGCCAAACTAACACAGAAAGCCCGGCGACTGAGACATCTGCCACAAGAACCGCAGTCAGGGAGGAGACCACCCCAAAAAAACTCACAACAAGCAAACATCTCGAAACTCCAGTCGCACAAATACAGCAGCCTAGGAAAGTTACAACACGTACGGAGGTCACGGATTCAAACAAAACAAAGGAGTCTGATCAGATGCCTCCTCCTCCCAGTGATGCAGCAGTGCCGCAAAAGACACAGAAACAACGACAAAGTGAAATCACCAACAACAATCAAACACAAAGTAAGAAACGTAAACTTGTATCCCCAACAAATACAAATCGCTCAAACAGTAAAAACAACACAAATATGGCCGCGAAACAAGGAACAGGACACCCGTTCCGATCCAGCAAAGGTGTCCAGTTAGAAATTCCTCGAGTATCAATAAAAACAACTCACCAACAAACAAAACACAACCTCTCTGAGCGGGCCCGATCAATGGAGAACCTGGGGCCTGCGCAAGCAGACTTAAGGAATTCTGCGGACCTTAGGCAGCGGATACGCAGGCCCACCCCTGCAGACGATGGGAGACCGGCATATGCAGGCGATGCATATATGGTGGAGAGGCCTGTCTTCACCAGGCGCTCACCTCCACGAGATTGCAATGTCCCTCCGCGTGAGGTACGAGATTGGAAGTCGCGTGTGGGCTGGAGGGAGCCGGAGTTGTTTGACGGGAGGAGTTGGGAGGCATAATGAACGGTGCGGGTTTTAAACTAGGACAGCTTTTACACACCTCACTAGTACTTTACTCAATGACACACGTATTACAGTGGAATATAAGAGGGTATAGGGCAAACCACACTGAGCTGCAAACGTTGTTAGCACTTAAAACTCCTGCTGTGGTTGCGTTACAGGAAACCAAGCTTAAACACGATTATATATGGCAACAATTACATTATAAAACGTTTCGCCACGATATCCAATCTCCGACAATCGCCCATGGAGGAGTAGCTCTGCTCGTCCATTTTAGCGTTCCTTCTTATTCATTTCGCTTGAGAACTAGCATCCAGGCTGTTGCTGCAACTGTAGACTTCGGACAACATAAAGCAACAATAGTATCTGTATATCTCCCTCCCAGTGAAGCTTTTCCGGAGGAGGCACTTAATAATTTAATTCAACAATTACCAGCAAACTACATACTACTGGGCGATTTCAACGCTCACCACACAATGTGGGGCTGTCCGCGGACAAATAGGCGAGGCCGACGCCTGGAAGAAATAATTCACCGTTTTGATACATGTGCTCTCAACACAGGAATCCCAACGCACATCTCACTACCATCAGGGGCAACATCTGCAATCGATTTGTCCCTTTGTTCACCCTCATTGACCGATCGTTTTCAATGGCGAACGCATTCCCACCCGTGCGGTAGTGATCACTACCTAATCTGGCTGTGGTCTGAGACCCCTCATCCGGGTAAAAGAACACCGCAATGGAACCTGCGGCGGGCCGACTGGGAAGGTTTTACCTCCGACTGTATTCTTGATTTTATACCTGACGAAGGCAAGACTGCTACTATACTTGAAGAAGAGATGCGTGCGCAGTTAATTGACTCTGCACATAGGTTTATCCCCATGACTGGCTCCTTACCACGGCGCATCCCCGTGCCCTGGTGGACGGAGGAGTGCTATCGTGCCATTAAGGAACGCCGGCGATGCTTTAAGATATTTACAAAAAGACCGACAACTATAAATTTAATACAATACAGACGTGCCAAGGCATTGGCGAGACGTACCGTAAGAGATGCCAAGCGTCAATCGTGGCAAACATATATCAGCACCATCAACAGGCTCACCCCACTGACAACTATTTGGCGGCGAGTTCGTCGACTGTCGAGACGCAGTTCTCCAATGGCTGTGCCCGTGTTGGCTGGACCTAGCGGTAATGCTACCAGTCCTACCGAGGTAGCAAATATGTTTGGTAGGGCCTGGGTAGCTCGGTGGCGGATAGGATGCGACGATCCGAGGTTTACTAGGCATAGACGGCAGAGTTAGCGTTGCCCTGTGAATTTTAGCTCATCTGATAACCTCTCCTTTAATGAACCTTTCACGATGGCAGAACTCCGGACAGCACTCTCACGGGCGAGGAGCACAGCTGCTGGCCCAGATGGCATCCACATTGACATGTTGAAAAACCTCAGCGAACGTTCTACTACTGCTCTACTGTCTTCTTTTAACTGGATGTGGGCTACGCATGACTTCCCCAGTGCCTGGGGAAATGCCACTATTATTCCGGTTTTAAAACCTGACAAGGATGGCAGTGACCCTTTACATTACAGACCTATCGCCCTGACATCTTCTGTCTGTAAACTCTTCGAACGCATGGTGAACGCGCGGCTGATGTGGTACTTGGAGAGCACGGGTTTTTTCTCTGACACTCAATGTGGATTTCGTGCGGGCCGTTCTACCACAGACCATCTCGTATCGTTGGACACATCAGTGCGCCGCTCTTTCGCTTTGCGACAACACGTATTTGCTCTGCTATTCGACGTTGAAAAGGCCTATGACACGGCCTGGCGCCACGCAATTTTACAGAAAGTACGAAAAGCCGGTATCAAGGGCCACATGGGGTATTTTATAGACAATTTCATGAAACGACGTAATTTCAGAGTCAGAGTTGGAAACTCCTTGTCGGACAATTTCTGCCAGAACAGTGGGGTGGTCCAAGGTGGAGTTTTAAGCGTGACACTGTTTGGAATTTTGATTAACGATATATGCGACGGCCTGCCTCCCACGGTCGAGAAGTCTCTGTTTGTCGATGACTTTGCCGTGTGGTTGAGTACCTCCACATCGATCTCAGCCCAAAGACAACTACAAATATGTATCGACCGACTTACCGAATGGAGTCTGAGAAACGGGTTTAGGTTTTCGACGGAAAAAACTGTGTGTATACATTTTTGTCGCCGCCGAACATGTCCCGACATCAGGCTCCAGTTGTACGGACGTAGAATCCCAGTTGTGCTGGAGGCCAAGTTTCTTGGCATGACACTAGACAAACGCTTGACATATGCACCACATATATCACTGTTGCGCGACAAGTGTTTTAAACGCATGAATGTGCTAAAAATGATGTCTCGCACATCTTATGGTGCCGACAGATTGTCACTGACTCGGCTTTACCGCGCCCTAATCAGATCCGTCTTAGATTACGGCTCAGTTACATACGACGGCGCTCTGAACAGCGTCAAACAACCCCTGGACGCTGTTCACCATGCTGGTATGAGGATTGCGACGGGTGCGTTCCGCACCTCCCGCAGAGCTAGTCTCTTAGTCGACGCCAACGAACCGCCACTGGATCTTAGACGAAAAAGGTTGTCACTCGCATACGCCAGCAAGATTCGCCAATATCCCACTCACCCGACGCACAGGTGGATATTTGATGAGGTGCTAACAGCCCCTCTCGGAACAGCACGGCCCTCGTCCTCAATAGCACTCTGCACACGTGTAACCCAATGGCTGGAGGATTCTAACATAAATCTGGAACAGATAGCTGAAACTAGGGTGCAGCGCATAGAACCATGGCGACTCACTCCTCTCAAATGCGACCTCGACTTGATGCGCCACAAAAAGTCTTCAATCCTGCCTGCAGAGTTCTTAGACTTAGCTATGCATAAAATAGGAACATACACAGGACATACAAGGTTTTACACCGATGGTTCCAAGGGTGCCAGTGGCGCCGGCAGTGCCTTTGTGGGGGACGGACTTAGGAAAGGCTTCAGCTTGCCTGCGACTGCTTCAGTTTTTACCACGGAACTATACGCTATTTTGTGCGTTTTACGACACATCAGACACACCCCTGAGGAGCGATGTATTATTATAACAGACTCCGCAAGCTCTTTAATAGCCCTCCAGTCTCACCACACGCAGCAGAACTGGCTCGTGCTGACAATTCGTAAGCTTCTGACAGTTACTGCATTCCGAGGTACTGACGTGTGTTTCCTTTGGGTGCCGAGCCACGTCGGCATTCTGGGTAATGAACAAGTTGATAGGGTTGCTAAAGATGCGTGTCAGCTGCCCCCCTCGCGCAGGTTTAAGATTCCAGCCGCGGATCTGAAATCATCGTTTAAAATGTTGGTAGATGCCGAGTGGCAGAACAGGTGGACTGCAGAGCCAGATTGTTTTCTGAAACGTTTGCGTCCATCGATTAAACCATGGGAATCGAGCTACAGGCGAAGCAGAAGGGAGGAGGTGAGCCTTACAAGGCTTCGAATCGGTCACTGTTTCGCGACGCATGCCCATTATCTAAACAGCACCGCACCTAGCACATGTCCTCACTGTGGCAGCCGCCTCACTGTGCAACATGTTTTATCTGTTAATGACAGCTGTGACCAGCTGAGGCGAAGTCAGCGGCGATTCTTCCCGCCGGTTCCGCTGGGACAGATCCTAGGCAATGACGCAGTCGTGGATATTAGGAAGGTTTTATCCTACCTGAGAGAAGTTCGTTTTGACGTAGTATACAATCCCGTTGGAAATTCGTAGGTATCACACCCTCCGTATACGCCAATGTAGCTAATAGGGACAGTCTTGGAATATTGATGGAATGATTTAATATGGTACAGACGGGCACATATGGCCTCTGCAGCTGCAGTGCCCTAAAACCCCAATTATATATATATATATATATATATATATATATATATATATATATATATATATATATATATATATATATATATATATATATATTTATATATCCAAGGCCTTACGTGTCTTAATTAACCCGGCAGTGATGCTGCAAGGTGCTGTTTTAAATAAAGCTTTAATACGGCAAAATCATTAAACAGGGCTATGGAGTAGGCGGATGAGCTTAAACAGTGCACAGAAAGTTACCAGATCAAGCTAGTAGGCTGGTCTTTATTATGATATCAACTTTGAAACGTTTGGTTTATCCCCTGGCATCTGGGCGTGAAGATACGGTCTCCCGACCTCATTCAGCATTAGCAGAAGCGGTGAATGTTGTGGCCTTGCTCGCCCAAATTCTATCAGCTCCAGAACAATGAAATTTTACTCAACTAAGAACATAGCATTGGCTACTTTCACACAAAATTGCAAAGCTCTCCGAGTCTTTTTTACTCCGGAACAGTGATCCATGTTGCAGGGTTTATACAGGTAAAACACGGTTAAAACAGCCAAACAGCATCAGAGGCATTGATATGTGATTCAAGAAAGCTATAAGGGATATCAAATGAACGTAAGAGCTTTTTCTCAAATAATCTATGCATATCTGCAAAATTTTGTTTAACCATTGGTCTCGGGGTGGGGAGGAGATGTGCTACCCCGAGTCTCCATTAACATTGGGAAACGCAGTGCAAATTCTCGTTATGCTCATCGAAAGCCAATCAGATCTAGACCAACGCAATTTAACTACAGTTGCGTGCAAGGCTTTGGCTATGGGCGCTCGAAATTTCGACGTCGTACTAGTATTTAATAACCATGCTACGAATTGACGTGTTCCTTAGAGCATTATTGCGATACAATAATTAACACGGTTATGGTTATTGAAATATGCTTAAAAAATTCTCAAGGAGTAGGGCAATAAAACTCATAGGCTGCTCTTCATTATATATTTAACCCTGCAGAGTTGTTTTAACCCCTGGCATTGACACCAAATGCGGGGGACGGGGGGACGTCCCCCATGTTGGTCAACCAGGGGGACGTCCCCCGTTAAATTTTCGAGTCCATCGTCATTAATACTGTCAGGTGCCGAATATGCTCAAAATTCGCCTCCCTCGGCTCAGCACCAGCCCAGGTCTGCCCCCTGCGAAATTCCGCGGCGGCGCGCCTGACAACTGGCCTGTGGGTTAACCAATGTCATCCCCAGCTTATCTCACATTACGAAACTGAGTGCAATTTGTGGTCATGCTCCTCAAAACCTATGGGCTCTTGACCAGGGTGTGTTAACCCGCGCCCCACCGGGGGTCCAGAGCTACCTTCGCCCCACCGGGGGGCATCGATGGCCCCCTCTAACTCCGAAAATATGGGCGTTAGCGCAAATCTGCAAAGTGCAATAGAAACCTCGTGTGAATTCAGTAAGAAATTACTTCACATGTTTTAGTGCTCAGGTCAATGGTTTGAGGTCAAAGTCACAGTTCAAATTAGGTCAAAATCGGCTATTTTCACTCAAATATGCAATGCTTAAGCAAACTGGGCATAACTCTTATGCCATTAGAGCTATTGAGGTCTGGTAAAGTACATTTGATAGGAAATTGTCAGTCCTTTTCCCGCTATGTGAAACGTAAAGACCTCCCTCCTGTGGTTTGACCTCCAGAGGTCACCTCGTGACCTAAGATGACCTGAGGTCACGAAACGTCACAAAGTGACCTTGCCGTATATCAAATGAAAGCCAGTGACAAGACAAACACGATGGTGTTTGTTTCAGCTCTCTAGCTTAATTAGATCAAAAGTTATTGTCAAAATACTGTTTTTAACCCCTGGTGACCTTCGATGACCTTGGAGAGGTCAAAGGGCAAATATAGCCCCTGGAATCCGTGAAAGGGTGTCCAAGAACGCTTTTCTGATCAAGCTGAGCATTTTCAATCGCTTTTGTGACTTTAAGATCATAAGACAGCTTTTTCCCATGCTTTTTCAATGGGAGAGGTCACCTCGTGACCTGACCTCAAGGCACGAAATCGAAAAAATCCCGGATATACACCTTGTAGACCTTGGAGGGGCCATAAAGTGTAGGAAGTTTTAAATCGATCGACTTTGAAATGTAGCTCGTACAGAGCTCTAAAGTTGAAGTGAGGTGACCTTGGTTGACCTCGTCTGGTGACCTGACGTTGGGTGACCCGGGGTAAAAAATTTCAGGGATAGTGGGAAAATGATGCAGTGAGAGGTAGAGTCCTCAATCGCGGTTCTGCGCCTCTTCGTTTTTCTGCTATCCCGGAAAAACCTTAGGGGGGCCATCGATGCCCCCGGTGGGGCGAGGGTTAACTGGGTGCCGAGCTTTAGCTACGTCCACAGCAATATTTCAAGCCTTGACACGTCTTTATTAACCCATTAACTATGTTGCAGGTTGGCGTGTTTAATACAGTTTTAATGCGGCAAAATCTTTAAACAGGGAAAGGGTATATAAACAGGGAAAGGGTATAAAAATACGCTTCACAACTATTCAAACGGTAGACAGAAGCCGGAGGCTGTTCTTTATTATCGAATCTCATCTTATAGCGTTTTGTTGCGCCCTTAGCTTCTGGGAGAGGAAGAAAGGGGGGGAGAAGCACCGCCACCTTATTTAATATTACGAGCATTAGTGTAACGTGTGGCCACGGTAGGGATAAATATAAGTTTAAGCGACGCAGACCCGAGTTTTGGGGGAGGGTGGCCAAACCCATGTCTGCCTCTCTCCTCCCTGGGGAGGGGGATGAGAGCGAAAATTGTTTGCTCTACAGACCTAGTGTAAACACCTTTTTCCAGTGCTCGACAATCCTAGTATAAGCTACATCTCCGAATACATGACCGCTCTCGGGGAAGGGGGAGCGAAGATTTTTTTGCTCTGCAGACCTAGTGTAAACAATTTTTTTCAAAAACTTCTCCGGCGTTTGGGGGGCAAAAGATATTTTGGCCCCACCCCTCTAGCGCTTTGGAAGCCATGGCCGGAATGCTCCCCCCGCGTCCGCCAATGAGTTGAAGCAAGTACAGAGTTTTGGCTACGTCCATTGAAAATTTGAAGCATTTACGTGTCTCTATTAACCCAGAAACAGTGGCGGATTCAGGACAAAATTTCGAGATGGGGGTGGACTAGAGGGCTCGAGCCTCTCCCCCCACCACTCGGAACAGCCTCCGCCTATGCATTAACTATAACCACTCTGAAATTTCGGGGGTTTGAGCTCGCCTAGTCCCCCCCCTTTGTATCTGCCAATGCCAGGAAACGGTGTTCCAAGTTAGCGTGGTTGATTATATTTTATTACGGTAAATTAATGAAGCGAGGCAATGGGTACTAAGATAGGCTTGAAGAATGTGGAGACCATAGCTATATGAAGCCAAAAGCAGTTTTTCATCAATTATTAATCCACGTTGCGTTTGCTTCACCCCTTCACCCCCATCACCTTACTCAACACTACGAAACTAGTTGCCGCTGGTAACCTTGCTCAGTACGGATGGAACCAATTGAATACGTTAGAAAAATAAATTGTGAGCCCATGATTCCATACGGGAAGATGTTGCCAATATCCCTGTCGACAGTGGTGAATTCATAGGGGCTTGGGGGAGGGGGGCTCAAGCCCCCCTCCCGAAGTGTCTGAGCTACTATACTTAATACATAGGCGAGGGGCTGCCCGAGGTACTGGCGGGTGAGGCTCGGGCCCATTAGCCCTCCCCACCCGATGATTTTCTTGATCCGCCACTGCCTGTCGATGGGCAAGTAACATTAATGCACCGAAATTGATTGCTACCAATGGTTCAGCGCAGCTCACCCGAGGCTTTGATGCTAGCACTTGACAGCGGCCTCAGCTAGAAGCAACGCACGGTTGCAATTGCGCCGGCAGGCCTGTCAATACTTTCCTTTCCACCCCTCCCTCCGTCTCGTCACCACCGCTGTCGCCCGGCACGCTGCCGACGCATGGGCAAGTAACATTAATGCACCGAAATTGATTGCTACCAATGGTTCAGCGCAGCTCACCCGAGGCTTTGATGCTAGCACTTGACAGCGGCCTCAGCTAGAAGCAACGCACGGTTGCAATTGCGCCGGCAGGCCTGTCAATACTTTCCTTTCCACCCCCTCCCTCCGTCTCGTCACCACCGCTGTCGCCCGGCACGCTGCCGACGCATGCTGGGTGCACGCCTGCACAGCCGCCGCCCTGGTGGCGGTAGAGGAAAGCTCATTTAAGACTGCCGGCGTTTCAATTGTCTCAAATGCAGTATCAAATGGTCGCAATTGGCCCATTGTTAGTGCACGAGTTTGAAACATTTGAGACTGAATTGATACTGCCTCCCATACCTTCAACATGGATTTGAGACAATTTGAGACCCCGAATTGAGAGAAGCATGTGCCAAAATGCAGCGCAGCGCGTTAAGAAAATAAAGCAAAAATTTACTGAATTATCACATGGTTAATACTTTTTAGCCTTGAGGCTACTAAAGCTTGTGCTTCTGCTTGGTTGAATTTTTCTTCAAAGACACTTGTGGCGCACACTTGTTTTTTTACCCAGGGTACTTTAAAGGGACATTGTCGCAAAAATTTTTATTGGCTAGATCAAAAGGTTACAAAAAGTTGTTTCAGAAGTCATATTCTCATTTTTGCAATTTCAGGCTCAAAATGCCTGAAAATCGGCCTCAAAGTCAACATTTATAGACGACTTTACCGAGTCCTTATGGTAACGATAAAGTGACGTAGACTTGGCTATAGCTATCAATTTATATATGAAAAAATGTCAAATATTTCTTTTAAAGCAGTTCAGTAGCTAAAACCTATAACATCAAAAATTATTCTATGAAAGTATATTTCCAAAACGCTTTTGGAAGAGAAATATAGGACTTTAAAGAAATACCATCAACCAATCAGAAGCCCAGTCCTTATAGGATCTGGTCACGTGGGCTTATCTTACATCAATGTGATGTCATCATGGCTATCAATGAACTATCGATATTCACCATTTCAAAAACCGCGGCAAACGCGAAGATATGAATACAAATTCTATAACACTAATTAGCGCTGCGGTCAGGCCCGAATACCCTAAAGATTATAATTAATAATTGTTCGTTATTGCATGATTGCATTGCAGCTAAAATGATACAATAAAAAGATACGGGTAGCGCGATCCAGAAGAGCCTCCTTTGAGGCATGAAGAAAGCTTTGGGTGGTTTTTCGGACGAGGAGATTGTCGCCTCTCCGGTCTCGTGGATCAACATATCAATATTGATATCGTCGGTAATCTGCCAGTGTACAAAGTATGGCATTTTCGACGAGATCTCGTCGGTGCGAGTGCCCTTGGAGACAGGACCGAGTGGTGCGAATTTTATCAACCTGGTGCGAATTTGCGAGATTAGTGACACTGAAAATAAACAAATAATGGCTGAATGGCTGTTAAGACACAGGAGGGGCCTTATAAAAAGCCCTTAATTAACTGACTAATGATTGAGGTAGCATTGCATTGCAGGGGTAGGAATGGGTGCATTTTTTTCCCTGGTATGTGGCATATTGGTGCGAATTTTTGGAGGATGGTGGTGCGAGAATTTTAGATGGCTGGTGCGACTCGTCTGGCCTGCTGCCATACTTTGCAGACTGGGTAATCTGCATGTAGAATATTTTGAGCCTTTGATGTGGTCAGTTGAGATTTTCTTAGAGGTAAAAAATATATGCGTGAAAAGTTAATGAAACAATTTGAATTTTTACCATCCATCTTTGCTGGCCACCAATGCTTATTGAGGTTTTGTTTAGTGAGTGTAGTGAGTTAGTCAAACACTAATCCTATCAAGTATGGGCAATGCATTTAAAGTTTCTGTTCTGCATTAATTAGGTTCATGGAGTTGCCAAAAAGCAAATTGTATGCTTAATTGATAACTATTCATTTTGGCCCACTGTTAAAGCTGTGGTCTCGTTTCGTCTGTCAACACCAATCAGCGAGCAGCATTGAGTCCCAGTCTGCAAAGTATGGCAGCAGGCTAGACGAGTCACACCAGCCATCTAAAATCATTGCACTGCCAGACACCAAAAATTCACACCAAACTGCTATATACCATAGAGAAAAATGCACCCTTTCCTACCCACACAATGCAATGCTACCTCTTGTATTAGTTAGTTAAATACTTGTTGTAAGGTCCCCTCCTGTGTCTTTATAACCATTCAGTCATTATTTGTTTGGTTTTCAGTGTCACCTTCCTTGCACCAGTCTGGGAAATCCACACCAGGTTGATGAACTTCACACCACTCACTCTTGTCTCCTAGGGTACTCACCCTGACGAGATCTCGTTGAAAATGCCATACTTTGCACACTGGATTGAGTCTATGTCACATGGCTATAGCCTCTCCCCTGAGAACCAATCTTAGAACCAATCTTAGATTTACAGGCTGGCTACCTGCTGTGGTGCTGCTGGAAAAACAGTAACAGCACAACAGTGGTAGCATACTTTTTTGTGATTGGTAGATAAGTATTCTGGTTCATTTTTGTCTGATTAGCCATAGCACATACTAGAGCCAGTTGTGGTATTTCTTTTCTAGAGGAAAGGCTCGAGGGCTCACGGATAAGGCTGTGCTGGCAGACGGAACAAGGCTTATGAGCAGTGTCAATGCCAAAAAGTCCTCATTTTATTGTTGCACAGGTGAACTTGTGTACCAAAATAGGTGAAAATTATTTGGTGATGGCAATTCTCCAATGATTATTTAAGCATATTATTTTTGAATTGCCCATATTCCCTCTCTTTTTGGTCTAACTTTATATTTACAATATAAAGACTCAGTAAAAGTCTATATCAAGCTTGTAATTTGAATTACAAATTTCTACCTGTTACAAATACTGGCTCTGCACAATGTGTGCATGCTAGTGCATTTGCTGCTTAGCTTACCTTCTTTTAAGTATGAAAATGTTTTTGGATAATTTTACAGATTGAAACAGATTTTCCATTTATTTTGGTACCATACAGTACATAGTAGTCAGTGTACTCCTATCTACTTATCAGATCCATTTACTCATATTTCAAGTGCTACTGTTTGTTTCCAGACATGAAAGTGACTGTAGCATGAATTCATCCATCTGCCCTCGGAAAATGCCCATCTGCATTCATGCCCATCTGCAGATGAATTCATCCATCTGCCCTCTGAAAATGCCCATCTGCATGCTTTTTATAATTGATATTAAAAATGAACTGAAGGAAAACTAGGATAAGATGTATTATGATTTGAAACACTAGGAGTGTACCCAATACAACAATATAATTGTGAACAAAGAGTATGGATAGTCATGTAGGAATGACAGGGGGGCAGTCTTGGGTGATGCAATTTTTTTGTGTTTTCCTGGAAGAATATATGAAAGATTAGGCGGGTCGCTTCAAAGAAAAAATTTGTGTACTAGAAAACCTGTCTTTTGTAGCTACTGTGTATCATCAAGCTATCGTCCCAATGGACCAGCTTGTGTATGATCATTTTGTTTGTTAGTTTGAATGGGATGAACCCAATCAGACCGATTCTCCCATAGACCTGAAATTTGGAATATTTGTTTCCTATTGTGGGCCAGTGTTGAAATAATGTATTCTAATTTATAAAAAAACATGAATTTGCATGGTTCCACCTGACCCCTCCACAAACCCATGATCTAGACTATAGATCGTCTTTGGGGATGTCTTTGTTCTTGAATATATATATATATATATATATTGCATATGTTTAAAACAAGATTCAGTGATATCTTGTTTGCTTTCATTGTGGGCTTGCGATATTTTATTTGTACCCTTTATTTGGCCCATTTGTTCCTGCTGTGAAAATATCTTCTAATTTAAGAAGAGCCTAGCCATGTATGTGCGTAAGTGGTGTTTATCGCGGTATATTAAGGCAAATCCTCTGAGGACCTCAGTAAAACATGCCATTAAAAGTATTTTTTAGCCTAAAGGTAAGAAAATTAGTAATGCAAAGGGTCTTTATAGTAAAAAACCAAGTGGTCAGATTTTGTTGGTGGTCTTACGTGCGAAAGTCGGCGAAAATAATAAGTGACACCTCTGTGCTCAGACTATTGCGGTGAACATTTTATCAAACCGTGCAGCACTTATTGTGGACAGATGCAAAATCTGTTATGCTTTTGATGTACACTCAGTATTTGGTTCGCTCCCCAGCCTTCTTAGAGTGCACTTCAAGGACTGGAAGCTAGGAGCTGCATACCCACTGGTGGGTTCAGGGAAAATTTACTTTCCTCCCAAACTCTGCGATTTTCACCGACCTTTAAAAAATGTGTATTCACGATTTTGGACCCTGTCCTCCCCTCCCCCCCACAAAAAAACATTGGCCTGGATCCGTCACTGACGTACTGAGTTATATCCTCTAGTCCACGTTGCACTCGGAAGACTGCTCGTTGGGGACTCGCAGACCTGATTGTTGCACGCGTTTCTCACCTGCCGAGGGTTATGACTCGCTTGTAATTTCCTGGTAGGTTATATTTTCTCATGTTTTTGTGAGATTGAATATAAGCCTCATTGATCAACTGATATCTGTTGGTTTTTAAAAGTAGATGAATTTTGCATTGCGTAGCCGAGGAGCATGATTATAAATTGGTAAGATGTTTCATGGCTTTGCCTCTCGAATTCTTGACGCAAAATGGAGCCTGTGATCACATATTCGGGCACAGCCCCTCGTCAGAATCCTCATAATACAATAAGCGAAAACTTTTGGTCATAGTGTGACCAAGGCTTGAAATTTAGATCTGATTTGGAAATCGAATGCTGGAATAATGCAGTTCAGTACTGGAATATTCAAATATTGGAACTCGATTCGAGGTTATCCTAGCACTCTGACTAAAAATGTATGTGTTCACCTATTATATTATGATAATTTTGGTGAAGGGATGTACCTGAATATTTATCAGTGTATTAGCCCCATTTTGGAACTATGATTCGAGGAGGCTGGTCATGAAATATCTTATCAACGTAGATAATCTAATAAACAATCTAATAAAAATAACGGTTAATATACTATTTTATATAATGATATGATGTTATATGAAGTGCTTCTGGAATTGTTTGTTCTATTATGAGAAAGGACCGTTTCCGAACTCCGAAGTATTAAAAATAAACGCTTATCATTTTCATAAACAAATGTCACTTATGAGGCTAGCAGCTTGCTTGTCTTAAAGCTGCGATGCGTCTTCTTAGGTTTAGACTCTGTGACTACCAATGTTAAGATTAATTATAGAATCCTTTTTATTTAATACGAACTGTTCCAGGCTATAATTTTGAGGTATATTTTCTTGATGTGCCCTGATCAGAAACTAACTCAACTTGAAGTAAAAAACAATGTATTCTTAAATCTTGTATATCTATATACGAAAAAAATTAGAAAGAGCTACCACCACGGAGAGAGGAGTGAGGTGGCCAGTCCATCTCCAACCTGCAACACACAACAAACGTTCCCCCTGAAACAAAAAGTGATCAGGTTTGGGTTCGTGGTGCGTTCCACACTTTTGTTAGTTCATCCAAGGATCGTGGTGGCTGCTCTCTGGTTCCCCAGTTCTGACGCATATCAAGAGTTATTCTTCCGTATCACATTCAGCTATTCTCCGGTTCTCTAGACTACGTGTTTTTATATTCTCCGGAGACCAAAGAATTACAATTATATTACAGATTTAGATGTCGACGGACACATTTAATCTGATTGATTGATTGAGTGTTCCAGCCATATGGGAGGGGGGCGCCCCTGCAGGCGCCCCAACCGCCGCAGGAACATCGCCAGCCGTCGTGGGTCCGCCAGCGCTTCCCGGATGGGCGGGTCGTCCCGTCCAAATATGTCCCAGCGCAGGTCAGCGCACGCAGGGCACCGTGTCAGAAGGTGGTGGAGGATCTCGTCCTCTCCATCGTCGCATTCCTGTAACTTGGCCTCCGGGTTCAGGCCGATCCTCTTTCGGTAGCTGCACAGGAGAAGGGAGTGGCCAATGCGCAGGCGCTCCACCTCCACACTCTTCTGCCGTGAAAGGCCCAGGCGGTCTTTCAGGGTGGTCCGCCCTGGGAGACCGCCACATTTAATCTCGAAGACGTTTTATCTCGTACGGATTAACGTTTTGTCTCGTTGTTTTACCAGATTAACACGCGCATCGACGGGGCTCTGAGCCACCTTCGCTTTGACAGGGGGCGCGGGTACCCCCTAAAATCTCCAGAACCACGGTAGGTAGTGAAAAATGGTAAACGGCTTTGGGTAGCCCATACGCTTCTCCATCGAAATATTTTAACCATTTTGTCAGGTCACTTCAATCGGATGAGTTCACTTCGTTCCGACTTATGTTGTCTTAAACTTTGAGGTCAGGTCACTTGACCTGTACTGGTGACCTGACCTGAGATGACCTAACCTTAAAATTTTGACAAAAGTTGTAAAAATGATAAGAGAAGGTATGTCAAGTTTTTTAACCCGAGTTTATTTTTAACCTGAGTGTGTTAAGTACCTACCTAATAAATGTGTGATGGCTTAAATTCCGTGGCGGCGCCCCTGCCTAGTTTTCTTTGCCTAGTGTTAGGAGTGTATGTTTTACCATGTACTGCGTTTTTACTGTTAATATACGCGTATGGATACAAGTGCGGCGGCGCGTACGCGCCGCCGTTTTTATGTTCTATCCGAAAAACCAGACGGGGGGCGGGTACCCGCCTTCCGTCAATGCGCGTGTTAACCCGCGCCTCACCGGGGTCCGGCGCCACCTTCGCCCCACCGGGGGGCCATCGATGGCCCCCTCTAACTCCGAAAATATGGGCGTCAGCGCAAATCTGCAAAGTGCACTAGAAAGCTCGCGTGAATTCAGTAAGAAATTACTTCACATGTTTTAGTGTTCAGGTTAATGGTTTGACCTCCAGAGGTCAAATTAGGTCAAGATCGGCTATTTTCACTCAAATATGCAATGCTTAAGCAAACTGGGCATAACTCTTATGCCCTTAGAGCTATTGAGGTGTGGGAAAGTACATTTGATAGGAAATTGCCAGTACTTTTTCTGCTATGGAAACGTAAAGACCTCCCGCCAGTAGTTTGACCTCCAGAGGTCACCTCGTGACCTAGTATGACCTGAGGTCACGAAAGGTCAGGAAGTGACCTTGCCGTATATTAAATGAAAGCCAATGACGAGACAAACACGATGGTGTTTGTTTCAGCGCTCTAGCTTATACAGGTCAAAGTTATTGTCAAAATACTGTGTTTGACCCCTGGTGACCTTGGATGACCTTGGGGATGTCAAAGGGCAAATATGGCCCCTGGAATCCGTGAAAGGGTGTCCAAAAGCGCTTTTCTGATCAAGCTGAGCATTTTCAATCGTTTTTGTGACTTTTAGATCATAAGACAGCTTTTCCCATGCTTTTCAATGGGAGAGGTCACCTCGTGACCTGACCTCAGGGCACGAAATCGAAAAATCCCGGATATACACCTTGTAGACCCTGGAGGGGTCATAAAGTGTAGGAAGTTTCAAATCGATCGACTCCGAAATGTAGCTCTTACAGAGCTCTAAAGCTGAAGTGAGGTGACCTTGGTTGAACTCGTCTGGTGACCTGACCTTGGGTGACCCGGGGTAAAAAATTTCAGGGATGGTGGGAAAATGATGCAGTGAGAGGTAGAGCCCTCAACCACGGTGCTGCGCCTCATCGTCTTTCTGCTATCCCGGAAAAACCTAAGGGGGGCCATCGATGGCCCCCCGGTGGGGCGAGGGTTAAACGATTAATTAATCTCGAGACACATTAATCTCGAGATTAACACATATAATCTCGAAGAGCCACCCCTGCTTTTTATTGAGCCGGTTTCTGGTTCTTGGTTTGCACGAAAACCGGTCAGCCTTCAAGAATGGCCTTCAGCAAAGGACACAAAAGACATTTTCGAACGGCGAACAGCGTGTCCCGCTGGTCAGAAAACAGGGGAACTGGTCTCCAATAGAGGGAAATCCGACGGATTGAGAACCATTGCAGGGAGCTGGAGACAAGCCGGTTCCAGTTTGGTACGCCGGTCAGATTAGAAAAATATTTGGGGCTAATATTCCCTTTCCCTCAACTACCCGGACGGAGGGATAACCAGAAGAAATTGTCCTTAGAATATTTACTTCATCCCATAGGAGGATGCAGGAGGGCAAAGGGGGCACGTGCCCCCTCCCCTCTCTGATCAACTCTCGGTGAACCCTAAAATGTCGCGGCCCATCCCTTCCCCCAGGATGCGAAAATCGGCGCACACTGATAGGATTTAGCGTCCATCTGATAGGTTTTGCCGGTCAAAGGTGGCGCCCCCCCCCACCCTGGTCTGGATGGTGCCCTCCCCGGAAGCTACCCCCCGATCGGCAATCATGGATCCGACTATGCTTCATCCATTAGTATGCATGAACAAACAAGAAGAAAAGCAGAAAAATTGTTTTTACAGTAAAAACTTCCACGACCTAGATTCGCACCCGTATTACCCGTGTTAGAGTCGGGAATGGAGGCCACTATACCATCCCCGCTGTACGACACCAGCCCGGTTTTAAAACTTTCCTGATTAGTTTTCTCAAGCCGAGTGTTTTGGACAATTTAATCTAATATTTGTATTTTTTAAGGGTTAATAAAAATAAATTGAATACGAATACAGCATAAAAACATTTTCTACCCCAAAAAATCATTTATAGAACTTAAAACTTTGATTGATAGAATAGAGGTGAAGAGCAGGTTACAGCCTATTATTGATATTGTTAGCAAATTTGAATAATTGTTGAGTGGCCTCCAAAAATTTAGCTGAAGATAAAGAAATGATTGATAGTACCAGAATCAGGATTTTTCAAATATTAAGAAACCACAATAAAAATTTTTGCGACAATGTCCCTTTAACTACGGGTACAACCATGGAATACAGATACCTGGAACGGAAGGCTCGTTGATTTCTGGGATGCTTTTGTGGGGCTCATTAAAAAGAATTGGGTAAATAGCCAAGAACATTAAAATATAGACGGCAGTAAAATATTCAACAAAAAACAAGCCTTTGCGCGTGCCTTACTTCAACCCAGAGGAAACAGCTACTACTGAGGTATTATTCATCCAATATAAACATAAATAATTGCATAATAACTATAAAATATGAATACAAAATCAGCGTGAGCCCGGATTCGAACCCGGGACACAACGGTTGCTAGACAAGCATGCTGCCAACTGCGCTATTGAGCGACGAAATTACCATTATGAAGATGAAAAGTTTCACGCGTGGGATTCGAACCCGGGATCTTTCGCTTACTAGACGAGGCTTAACACACTGCGCTATTACGGCGCTGGGCCGCGCGCGCTTAAGACATGTTATAATACAAGTTGAGCTGCAGTATCAGATTCTGATTTCTCCTGCGCTTTGCTCTAAGATTTTAGGTATTTCATGCCTAAAATCTATTTTAGCGGACGCACCACAGATTGGGCTTTCCGAAATGCAAAGTGGTTTTCCTGTGCAAGCCACGGTTTATAAGTTATGACGCATCAAAGTCATCGGCCACCACATCTCCCATAGACTTTACATTGGTCCTTACCGAGCTTTACTTACCGAAGGATTTTTTCATGTCCTAGATTGGCACCCAAAAGCGGGGTGGGTTTGCATTAAGGTCTCCATTCCAGGTATCTCTATTCCATGGGTACAACCAAGTTTCCTACTAAATATAGTCCTCCCATGATGACGTCAACGCCATTTCCTACTAAGTTCTAGGAGATTCTACTAAGTTTTTGGAATGATCAGCTGGAACATACCAAGTTTGGGCGAATTTGGCAGCAATCTAGTATAAATCGAAATCAATTTGTTTCACCCATTTGACAGTAGCCTTGATCTCAACGGCGAGTACCGTATTTTACGTAAATCTAATGAAAAATCATAGCACTTCAAAGAATTTGTTGAAAGGGCATGCATTTATTTGATCAACTCAGGCCTACATAATAGCCGAGAGAAATAAGTTTACCTTCACTCAAGAAATCACCGGTGTTTATTGTCTTCTGCTGCAGGTACCACCAACAGCCAATCAAAGGTCAGAAATCAACAGCCAATCAAAATCGAGATTAGTCTTACTGCAAACAGCTGTTAGTGCTGAACCTGTCCTTATTTTGACTTGCTCTGGAAAATTTGTAAAAATAATATTCTTCACTGGAGTTTTTGCAAAACGTCTGATGGTTTCACAAATAAAAATCTTTTAGCTTTCTGTTCAACCATATAAGTTTTGTTGATACAGTTCTAAAATAGGTTATTTAGAGCTTCGAAAAAGTGCAATTTCTCCAATGCCCTGCATAGTAACTGTTGTGCCTCTCCAGCCATGATGACGTAGTGCTGCCAAACAACTTGAACGGGGTCTGTTTTTACCTTTATTATTCTTCTTGTTGTTGTCCACGGTTCTTAGAGATAGTTGTTGCTCTATTGCTTTGGTTGTTGTCTATGACAACGAAGCGTTGTGGGGTAGTTGAATGTTGTTGAAGAAATTGAAGCTCATGACATAACGCACAGACGTAGGTAATTTGAAATACTGTTGAGTATTTTTTTTAGAGAGAGAAGGCAATTGAAACAGTGGGGTTGGCCAGTCTGCAGAACATGGCAGATTTCAACGAGATCTCGTTGGGGCAGCCTCGGGGCAGACCTACCGATTTGGGGCAGCTTTTGGTCGAGCTTGGGGCAGAGGGGGGCTCTTGGGGCAGGAAATAGTACTTGGGGCAGCAATCAGTCCTTGTAATCACCGGAGGAAGAAGAAAAATAATTAAAAGAAACGACAATCAATAGTTAAAATTGCGCTGGAAAACGTAATTTGTCTCAAAAGCGTCATATTTGTCGTCAAGCAAAATATGGTTAAAAAGATACCAAACAAAGGAAATTTTTCATTGAAGTTAAGTGCCTGGAAGTGAATAAAAATTAAGGCAATAGACACCTTTTGAAAGCTAAATTTATATTTATTTTCTAAAATTGTAATTTAAACTTAATTTTAGCTACATAAAACAATCTTAGAACTCAAAATGAAATTTCCCAGTCTGTAGTTTTTTTGCATTTCCTTCGCTATGTTTTCATCGCCAAAGGCCGGCAAATCAATCTTGCCAGCCCCCTCCCTGGAACGAATGCTGGTCCATGATGTGACGTCACACGGACGTAAGGGGATCTTTCTTCGCTTGGGTCTCGTGAAAATACCTTACCTTACCTAGGGATTTCGGAATGTGAAGGCCTTATCGGCCTGCTGGCTCCGTTCACTGGCGAGCTCAGCTAAGGGAAGTCCACAGTTACTCTTCCCAGGCCATGAACTTGAGCAAGGTCTGTGTCCAGGGCTCTGTGGAGCCCAGGACAAGGGTGTCTAGGTCAGTTAGTCAGGGGTGTCATACTTGGTATGCATCCAATGACTGTCAAGCCTTGCCTTGAAGAGGTTTAGTGAGGGTGCCTCCACTACACTCGAGGGCAGGGAATTCCAGTTGTTAATAACTCGAACGCCAAATGAGTTCCGTCGAGATCTGGTAACTGCCTGAGGCTTAAGCAGTTTCCATCGATGACCACGGGTACGAGTGGAAGTATCTAGGTGAAAGAATTGGTCAGGATCCTGATCTATAGCTCCATGAAGAAGCTGATACACGCGTACCATTTCACCCCGACGACGTCTATAGTATAGCGACGGTAGCTCGAGTTTCCTTAACCTAGTACTGTATGGGAGACCTCGGAGGGAAGTAACCATGCGGGTAGCACGACGTTGAACCTGTTCTACTGACTGCTCATCCTCGCGGTTAAAAGGTCCCCAAGATGCGTTCCCATACTCCAGCAAAGGTCGAACAAGAGTCTTGAAAAGAAGTGGCAGGGTGACATCATCAATGTGAGCAAATGAGCGCCGGATGACTGCCAAGACTCTAGTTGCCCTAGAAACTGCTGCTGCGGCCTGTTCTCTAAACTTTAGGTCTCTGTCGATAAGCACCCCGAGATCCCTTTCCACATCAGATTGCATGAGGAGTGTGCCATTCATATAGTATGTGTGATTGTCATTACGGGAGCCAATATGGAGCACTACACACTTGCTTACGTTAAATGGTAGCTGCCAATCAAGCGACCATCTCAGTGCTCGGTCAATATCTGCCTGGAGTGTGTTTGTGCATGTGGGATCATTTGCAGAACTGTAGAGCTTGGTATCGTCAGCAAAGATTTTCACGTGCGATTTCACATTGTCAGCTAAGTCGTTGATAAATACAAGGAATAACAAGGGCCCCAGGACGGAGCCCTGAGGCACTCCGCTAGTCACAGCCGCCCAGGAAGAAACTGAGCCATCGACACAAACACGCTGAGCTCGCTGTGAGAGGAAGGCCTCTATCCATCTTAGCACCTTGCCACCTACCCCATAAGCCTGTAATTTCCTCAGGAGACGCTGATGAGGGACACTATCAAATGCCTTCTGGAAATCTAGGTAAACAGTATCCACACAGAGGTTTTATTCTAGATAGCAAGTCCAATCCTCCAACGTTTCCAGGAGTTGGGAATCGCAAGAGCGCTTTGGGCGGAAGCCGTGCTGTGCACTGGACAGCAGCTGGTGTGTGTTGAGATGCTCTAGGATGCTGTCTTTCACAATGGACTCTAATACTTTGCAGGCAACAGAAGTAAGGCTAACTGGGCGATAGTTGGAAGGATCTTGTTTTCTCCCCTTCTTGTGTATCGGGACAACAGTCCCCAGTTTCCAATCCTTAGGGAGTTTGGCCTCATCGAGAGATTTCCTAAAGATAATGGACAGGGGGACACAATGATGAAGCAGCATCATGAAGAACTCAAGGGTGGACTAGGTCAGGGCCAGGTGAGCTGGAAAGTTTGAGATCCATGAGTTTGGACTGGACAGTCTGAGGGGTGATGGGAATGTCGAGGAACTGACGATGACAAAGGTCCTGAAATGGTGGGATGGACGTTACATCCTCGACAGTGAATACAGAAGAAAAGAAAGTGTTCAGCAGAGAGGCCTTTTCTTGATCGTCTGAAGCTAACGAGCCGTCCGGACGCCTGAGATCTTCTATTCTTTGTTTGGTCTTGAGTCGTGAGCCCGTATACTTCCAAAAAGCTTTGGGGTTAGTCTTCAAGTTGGCAGCTAAATTGCGTTCATAGTCCTTATGAAGGCGGCGTGTCAGTGACCTCAGCTTGTTCTGGCAGATGGTTACCCTGGCATGATCAATGATATCATTGGTGTGGCAGTAGATTCTGAATAAATCATCTTTTTTCTTCTTCAGATTCAAGGCTTCACTGGTCATGTAAATATTTTTCCTGTTTTTCCTTATCCTTATCCTAGGGATGCAAGTGTCTGAAATTTGATTAAATAGGTTCATGTAAAATTTATATGCTTCCTCAACGTGCATTGTGTCCATAACACTCCAGTCAACGTCAGACATCTCTCTGTTGAAGCGTGTGAAGTCGGCTCTTGAGAAATTAGGTCTTGAGACTCGAGTGTCTTGAAGAGTTGTGTAGCACTCAATGCTAAACTGGAGCACAAGACCTAAATATTCCAAATTTTGAGATGCTTTCATGCAAATTTGAGAAAGGAGAAGGAAAAAATGTGTTAGCTATGGAAAAAATTATCATATTTGAAAATAGTTGTCGATTGAAATATCAATTGATCAATTTATCGATTGATACGGCTTGAAAGAAGGGACAAATGACGTCACTAGGGGAAAACTTGGCTCGTAAATATACCTTTGAATAAAGGCATCTTTGAAATTGTGCATCATGAATGCAAGATAGCTGCTGTACGTGGGTTTCCATTGCTTTGGTACTTGGTCAACCAAAAATGGTCTGAGCTTCTCTGCTGAGAAATCACAAGTTATGATATTTAAAAGAAATATTAAACTACCTTACCATGGCCCTTTACAGCAAATCCAAATGGGGGACGCCCCAGTTGGATTTGCACATGAAGTTCGATTCCTGGGCGTCATCTTCGATGAGAGGCTATCGATGGAAAGCCATGCAAAATATATCAAGGCAAAAGCTGAAAAAGAATATCTATTCTAAAATGTATTTCAGGTCACTCATATGGTGCAGACAGGAAAACATTACTCCGAATTTACATCTCGCTCATTCGCCCCATCTTAGAATACGGTTGTCAGATACTTGATGGATCAACTCACAAAAACCATCAACTCCCTAGAATGCATACAAAATACGTGTATCAGAATTGCACTGGTTGCACTTAGATCTTCCCCAATAAAGTCTCTCCAGGCAGAGGCTAACATCCCCCCCTTTACAGGTTCGTCGACGATACTTAACCCTGAAATACTGCTGAAAGTTTTGGCGGACGAAAATCACCCAGTTTTCACAGAAGTTTCTACAATGCACTCTCTCCTTCTCCTGGGAGAGAGAAGACTTCAGCGGTTATGTGGAATCCCCATCTCCTGCAGATTAAAACAGACCCTGGACATACTACAATTTCAGATGCCAAACAACCTGAAAACAATATATGGTGATATAGCCCCGTGGCAGCTCATCACACTGACCCCAAAGAAATTGGCGGTTGATAAAAAACAAAGCATGTCTCAAGTTGAGGTCTTGGAAAAATTTATTGATTTAGTAGATAAGTACGCTGACTATAGGTTCTTTTTTACCGACGGCTCCAAGATCGGGGACAGAACGGCGTACGCTTTTGCGTTTACAACCGGTTCCTTTGAGGAGAGACTTCCAGACGGATTGCCAATATGCTCTGCGGAACTGTTTGGAATTTTACGATGCCTGCAATTTATCAAATCAAGAGATATTAAAAAAGCTGTTATATGTAGTGATTCTTTATCTGCATTACAAAAAGATAAGCAACATCGATGATCCTTCCCCAAACTCAATCCACGCTCGGGAATTAATTCATGAACTGCTCCTTGGTGACCATGAGATTGAAATGATTTGGGTACCCAGTCATATGGGAATCCCAGGAAATGAAAAGGCTGACCAAAGAGCAAAACGAGCAATTTCTTTCGAATTCCCTGCTGAAGTTAACGTTCACTTTACAGAGTATAGGTCAAGAGCGCAGACCGCTTTGAACACTTATTACAAAGAACAATGGCAAAAAATGAATGTTTCTGATCAGTATAAAAACCGAATCTTACTGTCCATAAAACAGGACCTAGCAGATGATGAATTTTCTACTAGGCCGAATAGACGAGAGGAGGTAATATTGGCCCGTTTACGTCTGGGACACACGAGATTAACGCATAGTCACCTTTTTTTCTCAGAACCCCCCCTCCAATTTGTGATGTGTGCAATCGCCCGATTGCGGTTAACCATATACTCTTGAACTGTAAAAATTTCAGGTTCATCGGCGACGCCTCCGCAAGGTATGTGTGGATAATCAACTTGAGTTAAGCTTGAAAAACCTGCTTGGTCACAGTGATATCATTTTTCAAGAAGTGTTGAAATACCTTAAGGACATTCAACTGTTTTCTGAAATATAGGAACATGGTGTCGAAATTGGTGCGTTCTCTGTTGACGTCATGAATTAGAAAAATTGAACCAAGATTCTAATATTATAAAACCTGGACACGTTAAGATCAATTAACATTGTTTAGTCATATGTATCTGCTCTTAACCAGGCCTCTTTCAGCGGACTGGCGAGTCGGGGCAACGCTGCACGATATGGTCGGTAAGAATGTTTAGCAACATGGTCTAGAAAAGACAAACAGTAGTAATTTTTGGCTTATTGTCTGACTGTTTAAACTGTGATGGTAGTATTTGTTTGACTAGAAGTCTGGGTCAGAAATTAACAGCTAATTAACAGGTCGTCCGTCACCACAACCGGTTCTGGTTCCAGTACTCCACTGGAACCAGGACTGGTTCTCTCACAGCCCGAGAGGCTCTTCCCCTTCCCCACAGGTAAAAGACGCCTGAGCCCTGGAGGCTGAGCGTCTGAAAACACCATCATCATCATCATCATTGCTTTGGTACGTGGACGCTCGTGAGTACGTCGTCGTCGTCGGTCGGATGCACAGTTTTATTGTATTTGTAGGTGTTTTGTTTAAAATGGATTAGATAAAACTTGTATCGGTACGAAATTACGGCCCCCCCTCCCGTTGGAGGAGTCTGCCCCAGCCACCAAATTTCTGCCCCAATTGGGGCAGGCTTTGGGCTGCCCCAAGCGCCTCGTCGAGTCGCCTGCCACGTTCTGCAGACTGGGGGGTTGGTAGGGACGGCCATTTCCAATCGCCAATTCCAGAATTCTTTTTTTCAATCAAGCTTTTGTTTTTATGCCTTCCAGTACCTATATGCAAAAAACGTTTTTTTCTTCAATTCAAAGTGATTTTGACCCCAGTACCCACCATTTTTGGGTTGTATTTTGGTTGTGTCACTGAGTGGCTTTATAATTAAGTGAAGAAATAGGAATTACATCTGAAAATGTAGTTTCCAAAGAATGAAACTTAGTGAGAGCTGTGTTCTGTGCTGTGTGTGTGCAACATTATTTTTTCTCTTTCATCTAGTTGAATTGATACTTTTCTCATCTTATAAAGTTGGAATATTGCATCAAGGAGGCAATGATGTGCTGGAAAGTCACAGTTATATTTTATCTCTTATCTTAGTTTTAGATGAAATGTGGAAACCAATATCATGAATTTTTCTTTATCCAGACTGGCTCTGGTCCCGGCACAGTCCCGGCGTCTAGCTTTTGGTCCCGGCTATAGTCCCGCCGGGACCAAACCTGGTCCCGGCGCCGGGACCGCGGGACCAAAAAGTCCCACCTCTAATCCAAATGCTGGTAGTCCATAGGTGAGGTGGGGGAGGACCAGAGAGTTGTAAAGGAGAAGCAGATGATGAGTTTTTAGAAACCTTTTTGCTCTAGTGATAAGTTCTATGTTTCTGGAGACCATGGTTTCTACAGCTCGAATATGAGGGTCCCATTTCAATTTTTCGTCTATGTAGGTGCCTAGGTACTTTGTTGCGAATTGTCTATTTAATTTTTGGCCATTTATTGATATGTCTATATCAGACTGCCCTTGTAATTTTGAGAAGAATTGGTAAGTTGATTTTTTGGCATTTATAGTTAGGCCATTACTAGTCAACCAGTCTGTTACTTTTGGAATTTCGTTAGCGATAGCTTCTTGCAACTATGTTTTTGGCTGAAAAAATTAAGACCGTATCATCAGCAAACTGGAGGAATTTACATGCCGAGGAACTGAAGCTGATAACATTTATATATAAGAGGAAGAGAAGGGGGCCCAGAATAGACCCCTGTGGGACGCCATATGGCATGTGCTGAGGAGTAGTGGAAAGGGTGGAGTTGATTTTTACCACTTGAGACCGATTTGTAAGGTATGATTTGAAAAAAATTTAGCGAAGTGTCAAAAATGCCATATGCTTGCAGTTTTCGTAGTAGGATTGTGTGGTTGACCGTATCGAAAGCCTTTGAAAAATCCAGATAGATGGCAGCACTTACTTTTTTGAGTTAGAGCTGAAGTGATTGAATCATGAAGAAGGGATATGGGTATAAAGGTGCTGTGGTGTTGACGAAAGCCAAACTGGTGATCATTAATAACATTTTGGGTTTTTATAAATTCAGAGACTTGACAAAATACTATTTTTTCCAGAACCTTGGAAAAGAGACTAAGTAGACTAATTAGCCTATAATTATCATTCCGATCCTCGCCTTCCTCGGTGCCGGACGTGTCGTGCTCTGCTCTGTGATTGGTGACCTCAGGCTGCACTTAAGATAGTTCTTTTCGCACTTTGAGCATTGTGTAAGTAAGTTTGGTTTTTTGTGCTTATCGGCATATGTTTAGGCTTAGGTAGTCTCGTTTAGGAAAATTAAATTTAATATAAATTATATTTATGTCATTTGCTAAACCGATTGCTAGTTAAAGCGTCAGTTTTGTCTAAGCGCCATTTTCGTCGTCACTTGGCGCGGGCTGTCAGCTGACACTGGCTCAGCTGACCACTAGTTTGCGAAGGGTAGGGTATTTTTACTCCATACCTTCACTCTCTTTCCCCTATTTCCCTTTCGTTGCGTTTCACGGTTTACAGCTGTGCGGAAAGGTAAAGCCGTGGGTAAACCTAGCGGAGGTATACCTTTACGAGATTTGCCAGATATTTTTGCGACCCTGACCTTGCACTAGGCACGGATCTCTCTCTCTCTCTCTTCCGCGTTTGTCGTTACGGGAGGTGGTGCTCGCGGTCATGGTACTAGTAGGTAAAGGCCCGTATTGATTCTAAATTGTTGCATCCGTGTATCAACTTAGTTTCAATCCCTCATTGCTGTTGCTGCTGCTGAGGCATTGTCTGAATTGACACAGGATAAAATTGTTTTTTGATTTGCCCCTATATATATATTTTTTGTATTTTGATTGGTGAAAGATACTCTCACTCGTTGCAGGGGAGCCGCCTGCTAATCGCGCCCCCATCTAGTCAACCCTACTTGTGTGGACTTGTGTGGCGACACCTTCCCTGCTCTGCATCTTCAGTGGAGCACGTTTTCTGCACATTCATACTTAGGTTTGTGCCCAATTTTTCTGTTTTTGTTATATTTTAGTCATGGATTAGGTATTCTTGCGGACTGGCCATTGCAGCAGTTAGATTGTGATTGAGTCACAGTGTTGTCAAGCAGACCAATTGTGTCCTCGGTTCGGCTCTGACTTTTTTTCACCCCGGCCCTTGTGCACATTTCTGTGATGAAACCCATGAAATTTATAGTAGGTGCTGTGGAAAAACTGAAGGAGGAGGTGGAGGGTTTGCGCAGTGAAAATGAAAAGATGAGGCAGGAGATAAAGGAGCTTCGCTCTGAATTAGTTGAGGTCCAGTTTCTTGTATCAGAAAATGTAGAGCGTCGAGAAGCCGTAGAGACCAGTATGGTCTCACTTGATCAGCGTACCTCTGAACTTGTAGCCAATCAGGATAAACTTAAGTGTTCCCTAGAGGAGCAGGCACAATATAGCCGAAAGTCCACTCTCCTGCTCTCAGGGAAGGTTATCCCTGATTATAGAGATAGTGAAAACTCGCATTGTGGCGGTTAATCTCATCAGGGACTACTTGGGTATAAGTGTGCAACCTGGAAGCATCACTGCTTGCCACAGGCTGAAAAACAAGAAAGTAATCCTAGTTAGATTTGCCTATCTTGATGAGAGAATGCATGTGTACCACCAACGTACTAAACCAGTCAAATATGGTCTCCTGGTCCACGAAAGCTTGACGGCTGAGCGTCTTGCTGTGGTAAAGCTCCTTCAAGAGATGAACCAACCACGTGACAGGGCTCCATTTGCCTCATATTACACTAGCTCTGGCAGGATATTCGTGAAGGTTACTCGGAGCTCCCGACCTGCCGAGCTGTTTGTTGGTGCGACCCGAGCTGACATCCTCAGGATCTGTGATGGGCACTGCCACAATGCAGGTTCTGGGGGTGTACAGAGAGCATCTGCTGGCCCATCGCCTGGGGGTGGCTCTAGTGTTGGACGTGGGGCGGCGGGTACTGTGGTTGGGGGTGGTGGGAACTCTGTCTCTGGGCGGCGGGCTCTGATACCTGCAGCTGCACAGACTCACCTGTCCCCTCTGGTCGACCCTGCAGGATCCTCGGCGCCGCCTGCCCTTGGTTCTGTGGTCCGGAGCTCTGCGCCTCCTGATGGTGGTGCTTCGGGTGGCGCCTTCTCCTCTGGAGTTGGCCCTGTTCCTCCACCTGGACCTGTGCCTCCTGTGAGGATCTGCCGGGGTGCGGAGGGGAGCTGGACTCTGGGAACTCGGCCTGACAGCTCGGTGGGTGTTAGCACAGATCCTCCAATTCCGCCTCGCCCTGCTCCAGGCACTCTAGCCGGATCGGGTTCGGATGGTATGCCAACAGGTGATAAAAAATCCACCCCTGCTGACGCCCCTGACTGTTGTTTGACCTCCAGGGGCACATCTGTGCCATGTACTTCTCAGTCTGGTGGGTCTCTGATCTCGCACCCCCCTGGTGTCATGCCCCCTCTCCATATGCCCCCACCTGACATTGGACATGGTGGCTTGATTAATGGACCTGCGTCACCTCTCACTACCACAGGGAACACGGACACAGTTTAAGTCACTCAAGTTTCCCACTGGATGTAACTTCTACTTTGCTCCCGCCCCTTCTTGTGACCTTCACAGCTTTATAATTACTTTCATTCAATCCAAATTAATAAAGATGAACTGGGGATCTGTCCTGGCGGAAATTTCCACCCCAGGAAACTGAACTGGTTTGCAATTAAGTTGATACTTACAACATTGTATTACCTCCAGCTCATTGAACTTGAAACAATTTGTGCCATCTGTGTAATATTGTACTGACCCTTCCCCCACCTTTTGTGTAAGGAACAAATGTATTGCTTTATAATACTGAGCTGTTCGAATTTAAACAGGCTGCCTTGGCTGGTCCAGGTGTGTTAACTGGTTGATATCGCCGTCCGCATTTGGTAATTCTTGTTAGCCCTTTGCATTTGGTAATCCGCCTTCCGCATTTGGTAATTCTTGTTAGCCCTTTGCTTTAAAGTCTGCCTAAGCACAATTCATTAGCTTTGTTTAGGTTGTACTTTGTAGACCCGTTTTTTCTCTCTCTCCTTTTCAATCGTTGCTTATAAATTTTGAATTACCATTTCATCTCATCAGCACCGATTGAAATTCAAAACAACCTCTAGATTTCTTCCTGACTTCTCGGTATCTGATCAGGATGATGATAGTGATTCCCCTAACACCGAAAACTTGCTTCAAAAGTGTAACTGCACCACCATCTCTGACTTTAATGATTCTAGTTTAACCAATGGCAGTACCATAATACACGTCAATATTCGCTCCTTACCAAAGAATTTCGACTCTCTTTCAGCGCTGATCTCAGAACTCCAACACAAACCCCTGATAATTCTGGTGACCGAGTTGTGGCTCCTCCCTGAACTTGCTAGCTCCTATGACTTAACAGAATACTTGTTCGAAATTTCATCCCCTCAAGAATATAAAGGAAAGGGGGCTGGTATATACATTCACAAAAAGTTGCGTTATACCAGGAGAGGTGACTTGGAGTCGAATACTACTCAGCAACAGTCGGTCTTCCTTGAAGTAAAAAACGTCTTTCCCTTTAGCTTTGTAATTGGTGCTGTATACAGGTCCCCTTCTTACCCATCATCAATATTTTTGAATTACTTGGACTTGTTTCTTGATAAGATATCTGAAGAAAATAAAACTTGCTTAATTGGTGGCGATTTTAACTTTGATATATTAAAATTTCAGACTAATGAATCCTGTTCATGTTTCTTACAATCTCTGGGGTCTCGAGGATTCCAACCATGTGTTTCTCTTCCTACTAGAATTACAAGTGATTCACAAACTCTCATTGATAATTATTTTTGTAACGATATGTCTGTTTTGAAATCCACACATGTTCTCGTCTCAGATATTAGCGATCACCTACCGTTAGCCGTCAATTTAGCAACACAAATTAATATGATCATGAATACCAAAAACAAATCCCGTGCATTCGATTTCAGGAAGGTTGATCTGTTAAAAACTAGTTTAAGATCCAAACTCACCATTTTTTTCTCTATTACAGACCCAACCACTGCTGCAGACGCCCTCCAGACTACCATCACTACCGAAATTTCCCGGTTCTCCATCAATAAATCTGACCGGAGGCATGTACCCATCCGCCCTTGGATCTCTTTCGGACTCTTAAAATGTATAAACAAAAAATCAGAGTTGTTCAAAAAATTCATAGACTCCAAATCTAAATCAGCCGAATCTATCTACAAATCCTATAACAATGCCTTGACTGGAGTGATACGAACTGCCCGTAAATTATATTTTCAACGGCGTCTAGAAGAGAATAAGGACAATCCTAGGAAGTTATGGGATACTATGCTAACCATCATTCGCAAAAATAAATGCAACAAAGACCTTCCAGACAAATTTTTGATTGGCGAAGACTACAATGATAATCCTTTGAAGATTTCTGACGAATTTAACAAATTCTTTTCCACCATAGCAACATCACTAGACGACTCTTTACCCTTGTCCACTTCAGATCCACTAGAATTTTTAGATGGAGCCCCTGAACGCTTGTTCAATTTTCTTCCAGTAGATGCCCAAATTGTTACTAATACTATCTCATCCCTCGGAAGCACAGGCGCAGCGTATGATGGCATTAGTTCGAAAATTCTTAAGTTGCTCTGCTCTACCATTACACCTCATCTGGTTCATTTATTCAATCTCTGCCTCTCCCGAGGTATATTTCCTGACAAATTCAAAATGGCAACGGTCGTACCTATTTTCAAAGCAGGAGACCCCTCATTATTTACTAATTATCGGCCCATATCTCTTCTCCCCATTCTTTCTAAAGTGCTTGAAAAAATTGTTCACGCCCAAATCTCTAGTTTCTTGGATGATGAACGCATTCTCTTTGAAAACCAGTTTGGATTCCGAAGAAATCACAGTACTTTAATGCCGATTGCTCTTTTGCATGACGAAATTACATCTACTCTCATCTCTAAAAAGGTTTCGGCCTCATTGTATTTGGATTTCAGCAAAGCGTTCGACACCGTAAACCACGAAATTCTTCTTTCTAAACTCCATCACTACGGAATTCGGGGTAGTTCACTAAATTTCTTTCGTACCTACCTCTTAAATCGCACTCAAATTGTGAAGTATAACGGAATTTCCTCTAATATGCCCAGGGCAATGCCCAGGGGCGTCCCGCAGGGGAGTGTACTGGGCCCCCTTCTCTTCCTGCTGTACGTAAATGATATATCCAAAAGCTCCAAAATTCCAAATTTCTATCTGTTTGCCGATGACACGGCCCTCCTATACTCTGCTGATAACTTACCTCAACTACAAAGCAAAATTAACGACTCGCTGCCAGATATCACGTCCTGGCTGCTGTGCAACAGACTCACAATCAATGCGAAAAAATCATCTTATCAACTCTTCTCGACCTCATCCAAAAATGACCTGAATATCGCTATCAATAACACCCCTATTCAACGTAAATTTTCATTTAAGTATCTAGGCATTACTCTCGATGAGGATCTGAAGTGGTCAAATCACATCAAAAACGTTGAGAACGCGATTTCCCGCAACATCGGAATTATCTCAAGATCAAAACACATATTTGACTCCGGTCACCTCCTCCTGCTGTACAATTCTTTCGTGCTCCCGTACCTAAATTATGGTTTACCTGTTTGGGGGAACGCATTTCCCTATCGCTTTAATAAATTAACCACTTTACAAAAGAGGATTCTCCGTGTAATCGACAAAACTGACCGTTTGGCTCATACCAGCCCCTTGTTCAAAAAGTACAAAATTCTGAAATTAACTGACCTTATCGAATTCAGCCAAATCAATATCTTGCACAACTACCTACGACGCACGGTACCATGTGTTATTTCAAACAAATTACAGCTAGTGGATCCGAACCAAACGGGGAGAAACTTCAGGCAAGCTCAGCATTTTGCTGTGCAATTCGCTCCAACCTTATACCGCAAATTTTCATTTTTCATTGCTGCCCCCCGGAACTGGAACAAAGTCATCGCCTCAAAAATAAGATGTTTGGAAGACGTACCCCTGAGTAAAAGCTTTTTCCGCAAGGTTGTAACAAAACTGTACCTGGATGATTACTAATCATTATGTTTGTATATGCCGATACGCACTGTTTACCATTCACTTGCTTGCGCTCGCTCTCTTGATTTTTGTAACAATGTAACGCAAAGCTTGCCTCAACATAACAAGTGTAACCAGTATAATTAACATAAAGTAAACCTCGCTGCAAAGAAATTTTTGAATAGTGCAGCTGTTGGCGCTCTCACAGGCAGGCCTCAGGCACCTCCCTGCCGTTCCATTAAATCCCCGCTCTGTTTTGCGCGCTCCCAATCACTTCATTTTCACTTACTAAACTCAGGCGCACTTTCATTCTCCTTTTTCCGCCCTGTCACAATAACATAACGCTGTCCTCAGGGCTCTGGAGAGTAGCTGTGCCGGGATCTTGCCCGGCTGCTCACTTGCGGCGTGCGGCCGGAGACCGCGCGGTCCGGCCCGTCCGACTGCACACCTGCGGCGGGCAGCCGGAGACCGCGCGGTCCGGCCCGACCGACTGCGCGATGGCCCTCCCCCGCCCCTACGCTCGCGCTCCGCCGGCGCGCACGCGCGCGAACTGCGGCTCATCGTGCATTCCCGGTTATTCCGATGATGGCGCCACCTGCGAGTTGCGCCCTCTGTACGGGGCGGGGATGAGGACGACGGTCGTGTGTTTATATATATATATATATGCTTTGTCTTGAACTGATTTTTACCGTGTGCAAGTGTGATTCACCGATTTGTTGAGTATGTTTTCTTCCTCTCTCTTCCTCCCGCGGGATCTTTCCTATACTTCTTATGTACTGTTTTAATCTGATTTTATTTGATTGTGTTTTTATTCAGCAAATACATGTGTATGGACGTATTATTGAAAACATGTGGATTGCCTGATTTGAAGATTGGTACAACAACTGATTTTTTGACAGTGTGTGGAAAAACACCAGAGTTGAGACAAATGTTAAAGACATGTAGGAGGTATGGGGCCAGAGTTGCAGCTATGGCTTTCAAAATTTTGGGGTTAAGGCAGTCTGATGTAGCACATGAGGAGTCAACATTCTGAATTATTGAGAGGATGGATGGGATATCAGTAGGGGAAAGGGTGAAATGGGACCTCAGAGGTTGGTTACGTGGGAGGTAATCCAGTGAGTCCATGTTGGATTGGTGTAATTTTCCATCCAGAGTAGAAGCGATGGAGCCAAAAAATGAATTAAACTAATTAGCAATGTCCAGGGGTGACGAAAAAGAGCAATTACCAGAGACAAAGTGATCTGGTAGTTCAGGTTTCAATTTGCTTTTACGTACTAGTGATTTCAAAATTTTCCAAAGTTTGAAAGGATTTGCCTTGTTTCGGAGAGCTTATGTTTCGCAGTGGATAATACCTTCTTTTTGTAATAATAATGCTAATCCCTTTGCTTGTTAGGTAGGCAGGATTAAGGACCTGCAAGCCTTTTACCTTGAAAAAAACGATTAATTCAAAATTAGATACCACTTAATTATTCAGCAATGGCCGATTGATTGATTGAGGAGATCCCCCACCGCCAACGCGCTCAGCAGCACCCTATCAGCCCCAAAATAGCAGCAGCTGCAAACGGCGCGTTAAGGACAAAATAACCAACTGCATCATGTGATAAAAAAGGAACTAATAAAAATTAAAATTCAATAATTATTTAACTACATACAATATAAATAATAAAAACCAGCTTGATATTCTCAAGCTACTCTAGACTTAGCTCTACTTGGTTTAACCAGCGATGCCATTCACAATCTTTTGGAATCCCAAGACTCACACAGAGATTTCCCAAGATTTGCGCCCCGGATCCCAAGACCAAAACTCTGAATCCCAAGCGAAATCCCCAAAACTTTACTGAGGCATTGGGGTATCTAGCCGGTAAGTTTTTTTGGGGGGGATTGGGGAGGCAAGCCAAAGTCGATGAAAAAGTCATGCGGTGTTTGTTCGCCACAATTTAACTAGACATTAGATTTTGGGGGTAAGCCCAAAAGACGACGAACAAAAAAGGTGGGCCGAAACATATCGCCACAACATGTTTTTTATCCAAGGCCCAATGTTTATACCGAAGCTAACTGGCCCTGCTCGAAGTCCAGAGTTGTAGCACCAAAACCTGAAAACGAGTCTGGGCAAAAAGGAGGTCGACAGCTTCGAGGGGAGGAGGCAAAACACCGAGCCTTTCCGTTTTGGGGGAACAGGGGTGGACGCATGCCCGAGTTTTGTGGGGGGCCACACCTATGTCTGCTTTTCCTCTTACGGGAGGTGGGACGTGCGATTTGGTGCTCGGCAGAACTAGTATAATAAGCTACCTCTCCAAGTACATGGGCGTGGTCAATGTTGCAGCCATATTTTACTCAGAAAATCACAAGTTTGGTCCACTCGACTACCAAACAAAAATTTTAAAACAGATCGCGCCACAAGAATGCTGGCTGGCGCTATGGCCTTTTACAAACTTCTTTTATCGCTTACAAACCATTATTTTATCATTTAATAATATACCGGTGCCTAGTCCAATCATAACAATCATGTTTCCTTCTCCAGGCCCATGTCTCATATCCTATGGACTCCCAAGTTCTACTCTCATGCTGAGATGGCAGGATTCTGGCTAGTTCCCCAACTTTTTTGCAAACTTATTGTGTGGCTTCAAATTCATTATTTCATCATCCAATAAAACCCCGGTCTGCGACCCACCGGCGCAGGAGAGCCGCATGACAATGTGCTAAAAGCAAACCATACTTCGTTCTCAATGTATCTCTTCATAAGCCCGTAATAAGTTTTATCATTATTTTCTTTGAAATAACTAATAAAGATCACGCTGTCACCCCTGGATTCGAACCGGCCATCCCTGATCAAGAGACAGGGCTTCTAACCACTAGACCACCTTACCATACTGTATCGACTCCCACTAGTCCTACAGCTGTGACCCGTCAGGAGGCCGGTATTACTCAACCAATAAAGTCGTGGCCCTTGCCCCGGGTGCCGTGTTCGTACAGAAAAGGCATGGTATAAAGTTGCTTCTAGAAGACGAACCAAACATAATTGTTACCTGGAATTACATATATCGCCGACTCAGGACCCTAGGCTAGCTTCATGCCAAATTCCAACCACTTCCATTCATTTTAAGGACTTGAAACCATGGTGAGAAACAAAGATGGTCCGAGAAATTTAGCACCTTGTCATACATTTTCGGACTAATTTCTTGAAAGCCATCAGATATAGTTGGGTAGTGTAAATGAGTGAAATGACCGCAATTAATTTTCCTATTCAGCCATGGCAATTTTGAGCTTGTGAGTGACATGTGCTCGGAACCGAGAAGCTACAAATAAAAGGTTTTTGACTAAGATTATATTTATACATATAAAAAATGAATTTCAATATCACAATATCCATCTCCAAATATTATTAGGCGTAAGCACTCTTCTTTCATTATCTGAAATGAAAAGTCAAATCGGCGCATTAGATCGCGATATATTAGGATTTGAATGAAATAAGCAAAAATTCAATCCTCCGCAGAATGGCAAATACTAAGTCAAAAATTTAGGTTTTCCATTGAAAACTATGCCTAAGTACAATTAAATTGACCTAGCTGCCTCCAGGTGGCTCTCTTAAAACTAACTGAACCGTGCCTTCTGACATTTCGAGCTTATAAGTCGACCGCAAATTTCAATAGCTTTTTTGTTTGTATCAGATATACTGCGTTTTGGCGTAATACATATTTTCGGACCAGTTCGATTTTTTTCTTAGGTGGCCCTTGCTGCTTTTTCAGAAGGGAACAAATTTCTAGTTCCTCGCTTAAGGAACAAAAATAAGAAAACAAAAATAAGAAAATACAAAATTGAAAAAGTTTGCCCCAAAATTTTTCAAAAACTATTTTTGATTTAGATTTGGGGGCCTTAGTTTGGGCGTCCGGCGTAAAAGGGCTCTCACCCTAAAAAATTACAGAGCCCTGGGGCCGTATTCACATCGGCATCTTAAGATGCATTTTCATCCTAAGTTGTCTGCAACATCTTATTTTCGTCGTGAGTTTAACTTAAGATGAAAACCGACTTACGATGTTAACGTGAATACCAAAATATCTTAAGATAAACGCGTAACTTAAGATGAACTTAAGTTAAGATGTCGACGTGAATACGGGCCCTGGAATCAATTGTCAGAACGGCAAAGCGGCCAGAATAGAGCCTCTTGAGAGATCTCAATCCTTTTTGCTCCATGGATTTCGTCATGCAGCTCTGACACAGATGCCTTGACCAGTTCTAAGAATGATGTTTTCTTTTTCAGATCCACAACTCCTATCCCTCAGACTCCAGGTTTTTTATTTAATGCTGCAGTTTTCCCAAACTGATTTGCACTAGGCTGTTGGGCGTAAAATTTATATTGGAAAATATAGTGGACGAGCGGATAGTTGAGAAGTTTGATGAAGTGAAATTTGATCAAAACCCTTATTTAAAGTTTAGGAAGAACTTTTTCATCAAAATTTCCATTTAGCCATGTGTACTTTTGGCCGGTTCTTATACACCATAATTATTGAATTGTGCTTAAAAAAGATCCACCGGAAAAGCGAGCTGAGATTTGATTAAATTAACAGAAGTCAGTAGAAAATTCAGCTTGTCCCGGTGTCACTTTCCACCCAGCACCCTGGGATTTGGAATGCTGTCATGCTGAGATAGCAGGAGGCTCTAAGTCCAGGCGTAAAGTTGTGGGGGTGGCGATACCAGGGCAAAAACTGCAGGTTGCGATGACAAGGATTGGCGATGACAAAGAAGTGGGAGTGGCATAGGAGATCAGTGATGAAAATTTGTGCGAGAATTGATATTCTTGAGCTAATCCCATGGAAGGGGGACATTTTTTTCTTTTTTCAATGCCTGGAAACGGAAATTTAGTCAAATCCATGCTCTAAAATACTGAAACATTTTTAAAACACTTTCTGTGGACTAAACATGTTCATATGCGTCTCATGTTGTATCTGTAGAGTGAATAAATCAGAATTCGAGGGGTGGTACAAAATTGAAAAACATTGGTACAACTTTGACCACTTCTTTAGCAACAAAATAAAAATTGCCATTGGGACCAACATTTCTGAATTTTCCGGCACGTGATAGCTGAAGGATTCAACTTCTTGCCCGCAAAGATCCAAGCTCATCCATTTGCAAACAACAGAGTTATTAAGGGAAAACTGCAGAAGTGGCACAAAGTTTCTCGGTGTTACAGTATCATCCAATTGAAGCCCATTGAAGCCTATTGAACATGGCAGAAGTTGCCAGATCGTGATGTCATCCACAGGCTGAAGTTTTTTTCACTGTAGATGAACATTTTAAAAATCAAAATATTGAGCTCATTGTTGATTGTACAATTTCCAGAGAAATCATAGATGTTTTCATGTTTTTTTCGGCTAAAAACACCCCTAATTACTTACCCTAAAGTCATGGATTTAAACAAGTTGCCACATTCCCTTTAAAGGTGCATTATGCACCTTAAAAGTGATGGAGCATTATTGACAATTGCTTTTGCATTTCCGTTATAAGGTAAAATTCCTACATATTTATGTTTTTGCTGTCACACTTTAATGCCTCAAATCCAGACCTGCCGGCTTTGTGGGGGAATTTCTTGTGCTGGCCATTGTAGTGTATTCAGGGGATCAAGACCCCATTTTGAGGGGGTTTAATAAGACTTAGACACGTTAGTGTTAAAAAATACTTATCAATCTTTGTGTTATTTAATGGCTAGAGATTATAAATGCTGCCCAGGCTACTAGGTTTTTTTCGGCGGAAGAGGTCAAACCGACTTAGAAAAAGGGCCAAAGAGTGGTAAAGTTTTATTTCCACTAAAATAGCCAAATAAACACCACAAAAGCCAGATTTAAGCCTATACCGACCCCTACCGATAGTCATAAACCCACAGAAAAACCGACTTGTATCACTGTTTATAACTAATCGTTGACAGTTTGATGTTGACTTGACGCTATATTTTTAGCACACTACCCATCTAATAGGAAGCCAGGGGTGCCCTTCCAACCCTGCTTGGCCATGGAATGATTTTATCCACATAAGCAGAACATATTTTAGCATCATTAATCACCCCCTCCCCCCACTTTTTGACCAAAAATTTCCTAATCTCATTCAAAATTGATGAAAACCGGAAATTTGTATAACCAGCCGCAGCGGAAAGCAACGAGCCCAGATTCGAAGTTTTTGGTGATAACGTGGACAGTTTTCTCTCAGCATCAGGTTGGAGTGTGACTGGCCCCCTCGCTTTTTTGCCGATGGCGACGCTTATGTATGCTACCACCACAATAATAAATAAAAAGGCTAAGCACTTCATACCGCCAAACCAGCAACCAGTCTTACGCACTTTGACTACACTGTGTCCCGTCTAATCCACGAACAAGCTCTAAGCGCTGACAACCGACTGCGTGTGAAATGAGAGCATTATGCAATGTCACGGTACTGACTGGGCTTCTGGTCGGATAGAACAGGATGTTTGATCAGTTTTAAGCCAGCGTTCATCTCCTGCGTTGGGATTAGTTCATGCTGAGGCTGCTTTACCGGGATTTCCCGTAACTACGGACTTTGTTTCGTCTTCGCACGATGGAGTAGACAGCCACGGATGAAAGTTTTTAGCACAATTTTGGTGGATTGCCAATTTGGGACCATAAGTAGAACAAAGTTATAATTATCAAGTGGTGTTCAGTCTCATTTTGGTTAGGTGAGTCTGCATTTGATCGATTTTAGGTCATCCATATTTCACTGGGGGGGGCAAATTTCCGGGCACTGGGCGGCATTTCAGACGACTGGGGGGAGCAAATGGCCCCCCAGTTAACATGTTAAAAATGGCCCGCTGGGAGTTGAAAAATGGCCTTTTACGGTTTACCAACCCCCACTATCAGAGTAAAATACATTTTTACATGGTCTCAAGAAAAATACATCTTGCACACTTTGCAGTACCAGAGTCACAAATTTATTTACGATTGTAGACAAACAATGAAAAACTTCATGAAGAAAAAATAAAGTAATTCCGTCCACGCAGGATCAGGACAGACAAATTCTCCCTAAACGTACGCGTCTTACCCCCGCTCTACCCTAATAATGCAATAATGCTAATTCAAGTATGTTTAGTAACTTTGACACGGAAGCCCTACTGTTGTCATCAAACGCTCTCGAGATAAATTACACACCGCAATAGTTGCCAACCAACCAAAACAAAAAACAAAAAAACAAAACAGTCTGACCGCCGTTGAGTGTTTTTTTTCGAGAACTTGACTGTTTTGTTCAGAGGCACAATCTGCACCGCGTTTCAGTTCAGTTTGCCGCTTCCATAAATGATGTGAATGATTGAAGATCTGCCTAAATACGACCAATGGCAGCGATTCGTCAGATAAGAAATCAACTTCGTCACTATTGGCCTCGGTCATCGAAAGTGTTGGCACCTGGCGGATTTTTTTGAAAACGCCAGTAGAGGGACTGACGTCTGGCGCGGCCGCTTCATATCCGGCGCATCGTTGAACGCGATATAGATTTTGAAAGTTTATTTTCAGTCGTGGTGAACTCGTTGCTGTGAAACAGTGTATTTCATGTTGGTTGGACGTGAATATTGAAGACTGGCGTTATTTTCTTGTTTGATATATTCTTGGAAAGTTCAAGGAAAATGGAGGTGAGACGGATAACCATAACATCCAATCAGAACTGCTGCGTTCCTCAGTGTGTATCCCTCCGAAGAAAGTGTCCAAGTCTCAGCTTTCACAAATTTCCTCAGGATAAGGTGCTGTCCAAGCAGTGGAAGTCGAAACTGAGAATTGGGAAGAAGATAGGCTCAAATGCTGCTGTCTGTTGCAGACATTTTCAGCCATCTGACTTCCATTCACATCCACCTGGTACGGTGCTGTGAGGCCAGTGTGCAAAGTATGGCATTTTCGACGAGATCTCGTCCGTGCGAGTTCCCTTGGAGACAGGACCGGGTGGTGCGAACTTTATCAACCTGGTGCGAATTTGCGAGGTTAGTGACACTTAAACTAAACAAATAATGGCTGAATAGCCATTAAGACACAGGAGGTGCCTTATAAAAAGTCCTTAACTGACTAAAAATTGAGGTAGCATTGCATTGTAGGGGTAGGAATGGTTGCATTTTTCCCTGGTATGTGGCAGATTGGTGCAAATTTTTGGAGGCTGGTGGTGCGAGAATTTTAGATAGCTGGTGCGACTCGTCTGGCATGCTGCCATACTTTGCAGACTGGCTGTGAGGCAATCTCCAGTTCCGCTTATGCCTCCTTCCACTCCCTTGAGCCTGCTTCTAGCAGGAGTAAGCCCTAATCCTTGGGCCGTCATCATAGGCGGATCCAGGATTGCCGATCAGGGGACACATTCCCGGGGGGCGGCGCACCATTCTTGACCGGGAAACCCTATCGGATGGGAGCAAAACCTTATCGGTGGGAGCCGACTTTTGTATCCTGGGAGGGGGTGGTGGTGGGAAGCGAAATTTCAGGGGCGTGGCCATTTCAGGGGGCGCTGAGGGTCGATGGTGGGGGCACATACTCCATTTGCCCCTTGGATCTGCCTATGGGGCATGTGCCCACTTTGCCGTCCCCTGGATCCGCCTGCAGGAATGCAGCCACATGTGGCTGCATTCCTTTTAGCCCGGAAAACTGACATCTTGAAATAATTCGGTAGATATACGCCTTTTATTTGTTTCAAGCTGTCTGAAATTCCAGTTTGAATGTACGATAGAAAATGCGTTTCCAAACACAAGCGTCGCCACTGGCAAAGAAGTGGAGGGGGGCAGCAAACTTCAACCTGATGCTGACTGCAAGCTTTGCTCCTTGGGACCAAAAACTCTTCGAATTTGGATTCTTCTCTGCCTTCCGCAGTGGCTGGTTATAAGCTGCTGCCACATACCAAACAAAAAACACGTATAATTCACCGCTTACCATGCTATTCCCAGGGCCCACTAACGTTGTTTACCTTTCGGAGTCCCTCTTTCGCGGCCATCTTGGAGGGAGCACTATCGCCTCTGGTGAGCGTGACCGGGGTCAATAAAAAATAATTATTTTAGCCCCATAGGTATTTTACAACGGAAGAGAATACTGCCTAGTTTGCTCTTTGTAGCCAACAAGCTGCAATCCCAAGAAAACAGGCTCTATCCCAATGAATGCGTAGAAATCCCAAGAAAATGGGCCTATTTCCCAATGTCCCACGAAACTGCTCAAATCCCAAGATCTTGGGACAAATCCCAAGGAATGGCATCACTGGGTTTAACGCTTGTTTTCTTTGCCATGTTATTCTGCCGTTCAAAAGCAATACTAGTATGCTGCACGCATGCGCATTATGGTATCTTTAAGTCCATGATACGGTATCGCGCATGCGTGTGGCACACTAGTATGCATTCTGCTGGCAGAACCACGGTTCCTATAGGGCAGACCCAGGGTAGTAGGCATATTTTTTTCATACAATGAATTTTACATACACGGAGTAGAATAGTGACGATTTCTGACACATTTGGAACCTTCGATGGTTGTGTATCCTAAAAAGACTATATCTGCCGTTTTGAATCAAATTGTACCAATCAAATATTTTTAATTCTCTAGAAACATAGTTTTAAGATAATTTTTAAGGAAATATTGCGTTTTTTTTATATCCAGAGAAATTCAGTTTCTTCGATCCAACATTTTCATCTCTTTTATGATTCATAAGCGGTGCAGCTGAAGCATTTTCGGCGCATGGTTGATGTTCTGTAAAAAAGAAGGAAGGGCAGTGGAAGGAAATTGATTATTTATTGGTTGCTGATATATGTGGCGTGGGTGCTGCCCATTTTCATAATTGTGATCGATATGCGTATGTTTTTCTTTTCGGGATATATGTGTTATCATTCTCTTTTGTACAGGACAAAGCCGTGGAAATTGTGTATCCGAATTTTGGCATTATGGTCATATTTTTTAAGAGCTTTCACAGAATTGCATAGTAAGTGCAGGCAAAAATCTTCTTCCTTATTTTATACCCTGCCAATATATTTAGGGAATAAAATGTTAAGATTTCCATACATTGACATGGAATGAGAAAGTCAAACAGGCTTCTCCAGTTCTTATGAGTAGGGTGGAAACTTGCAACATTTTCCACACTAGTTCCACCTGCAAATGTAAATTGAAATAATGAATTCCAAACCAAGAAGTTTTCTGGAGTGCAGACACAAAAAATAAGAACCAAACCCAGGGCGCTCTATGGGCTTGCCAGGCTAGTGCACCCCCTAAGCCCAAATAACTACAACTTAGAACCAAACCCTGAGCATTGTGTTGATTGACACATGTAATAATCTACTTCCATTTACACTTGGCTGGAAGGGCTTGTTTATTATTTTGTGACTGGTGCTCATTATTCTGGTTTTAGAACTATACATAGCTGTCATGCTCTAGTCACAATTGTAGTTGACTTTTTGATTGGGCAGCTGGAGTATCTGAATTTTTTTCAATTGATTGTTTTGTTATTTATTATCACTACTTGAATGCTGAATGATAATATATTATATCTGTGTATGCATGCTTGATCAATATGCATGCTTATTCTCTACAAAAATTTTTGTAAATAGTGTGTAGATTAGCGATAGTTTCCAATACGTTAAGGACGTTTGGCACTTTTTTCCCTCAAAATCACAAATTCACCATTTTGATTCCAATAATGAAAACAAAATAATTTTGCTACTTGCTATCATTATAAGGTAAAGTTTTGGATGCATATGGAGTGCTTGGTGCTGTTTTTCCCTGAAAAGTTCTGATTTGCTATTTTGGCTCCAATAAATAAAACAAAATTGTATTTCTATGTATGTAAGGTAGCATGACAACATAATTGTCCAAAATATTATTTTTTAAGATTTGGGGAGCTCTATTACCATGATGAGATGTCTATCTCTTGTATGACTCATAAATGGCACAATGAGAGTTTCTCAAATCAGTGGCTGATCCAGGGGGGCAACAAAGGCATTTGCAACCCCTAAATAGAAAAGCTTGGGGAAAACTGTTTTCCCCTGCCCCCAAAGCTGTTGACCTCTTTTGCCCCAAAACCATTTTTAGTTTAAAAGCAAGGTTTTGGTGCTTCTAAACTTAACTTCAAACAGAACCACTATACTTAAGCATAAAATTTGGTCTTGGAGAAAGCATAAAATTTGGTCTTGGAGAGCAAAAAGAAGCCTCTTGTGCCCACATCTTTCACTCTGAGACATTTTTAAAGAAATTAGTAGTATTTTTCTCATCAAATTTTGGGTTTACCTCGAGAACCTACCATCCAGTTAGATTGTGGCAAAGTGTTTCACTGTGTGACTCTTCTGTTTGGGCTTGCCCCCAAACCTACCTGCTAGATCTGCCACTGTCTAAATTATTTTTCAGCACTCCTCTGATTTTGATGTTTCGATATGGCCAAGGTATATCGATATAGGTAGAGCTGCGCTCAAAAATATCGATAATATTTGCAGATTATCCTAGAAATATAATTGAAGTGGTTCAATTATGGTGTGGTATTTAAGTTTTTCCCTAGAAATGTAGGCAAAACTTTTTGAAGTTCAAATATGTACACAGTCGTGAAATTGTTTTCACAGAAAGTGGAGGGTGAGACCTAACTCCCAAATCAGGTAGCAATTGGCTCCAATCTTTTAATGCCCAAATGTGTAGTCATGCATTTTTTCAGGCAAATGTTTAGCACTTCATGTGTACTTCAGTTTCTCCGGGGCGTGTCATTTCTCTTCATAAAATAAAAAAGGCGTATTCCTCAATTTAATTTTCAATTCAGGCCAAAATGAAGTGCTGGTGAGGCCGAAAAAATATTAAAAGGTACGTTCTCCGTCTAAAATTTTAGGATTTTAGGGCACTGCATGTGTCGGTAGTATGGTGATAGCAACCAAAATCCGACATAAGGGACTCGGTCCCAGGTGGTGGATACAAGGGGTTAGGGGCTGAAGACCTAAGGTTTGCTTACCTGACTCGGGGCTTGTGTTCTCCGACAGGGTTGGCCGTCTCACGCCGTGTCCGTTGACAGTAGCTGGTTGAGCCATCGAAGTCCGCCGGAGCGACTTCGAGAAGCAAACCGCGGCCATCGATACCATCAGTGCATCGACAGTTCTGCCGCCGTGATAAGGCGGTACAGTGGTGATAAAGACGAAGATAAGGAGTGCTACGGCGGTGCAACGGTGATAAAGGCGAAGATAAGGTTCGACAAAGTGAATTGATTTTTAATCATACCTTCTGAGATCGCCACAATCGTGCGCTCACCCTTGCACCCGCATTGCAACCTGATTAGTGACCTGATAACGCCATATGGTTGGGATGATATGCCAGGGCCTCCTCACATGGTGCTAAAAGTCACAGGTCAAGGACCTAACAGTATTTTCAATGCCATTGACTCAAGTGGTTCTGGTCAGATGTGTCATCCAGTCTGATGCATATTTTGTCATGACGTCAGAGTTAGAGGGAATGTGACACCTTGATGGAATCCTGGAATTTAGTGCAATTAGGGGTACTCTTACCTGAAAATCATAGAAGCGACCATGATTTCTCTGAAAACGCACAATAAGTTCAATATTTTGATTTTTTAAATGCTCCTCTAGGGAAAGAAAAGTATCTGCCTGTGGATGTCATGATCTGGCAAACACTACCATATTAAATACGTTTCATGGGCTTCGATTGGCTGATACTCAGTGATGTCAGCATATGTCACACCAAAAGCTATGACAACTGTAGCCTGCTGCTAAGGGTACATGAGGGGTACATTTCAGGTAGGTTTGAGCTTTTTTTCTACGGAAATCTTGAGTTCCAAGACAAATGATACATTGAGTACGGCGTTTACCGACTTCCTTTACAACCTGGCCAGCACAGTGCCCAGCACGGCTTAGTTTTGACATGGCCTCGCTTGACATTTCCATTACTCATTGCGTTTTGAGCTGTCTAGCTGGCTTCACCTACCATACGGTTTTCACCCGCAGAATCCCGGTCTCATATCTGGCCATTTGCGACATTTTCTTCCTGTACGATTTGGTTTGCATTCTTTGCTTCATCATTGACCACATTTTAGTTGTTTGGCAAATTATTCAGAAGTGGATGTAACCTTGTACCGCTCGCAGCTATATTTTCACTGAACGACCTTCCGTTTGTGTTCCCGGCATTTGCTTGAGAGCCTGATGATGTGATTGATGCGAAGCTTATTGTTTGTTTCTGTCAATGATGAGCACTCGATTATTACGCCCCGACTTCGATAACTCGATAACCTTTCCTGCGGACAGCGACTTCGATTACGATAAGTACATTGAGCAATATTCCCGGTGGAATATTGTCCGTTTGTTGTGCCGAGCAAGAATTGTTGGTTGGAATATATATATTGACTCTTATTGTTATCGTTTCATCTGGCCGTTTCATGCGAGCTATCGTTATGAGATATATCAAAGAGACAAAGTGCACCGGTGTCCCAATCCCCTCCATTCGGCACCGACGTCCACAGCATCCACTATCTCGCCTCATTATCGGCCTGCATTGTGATACGCAACTTCGTTTTGTTATCTTCGTTCAATACCGCTTCAGCGTGGAGAAACTCGCTTTAAACAGTCATATCGTTGACTTAACTATATTGGAAAATATTCATAAACAATGGAAACGACATAACCAGCTCCTTCTGATGGTATATCAGATATAATGTATGTCACAGCAGGGGCATGTAGTTTTAGAAAGATTGAGGGTGCCCAAAATTCCAACCATGTTTTCACCACTATATTAAAACTGATAGTATAGAATGAAGCTTGTTTTGGCATTCCCACAGATCTATTGCACCGCCTAGACCAGTTAAAAAATCTTAAAATAAAAAGCACAAACTTGAACATTTTAAGATCGCTTCGAGGTTTAACTAGAGATACCCCAAAGGTACCAATCCACAACACTGCACCATAGAAGGCAGAAACTAGTATTAGACGCGCCTACTTATTTTTTTCATACAGACCACAGGAAAAAATGACACTTTAAACAAACACACTTTAAATAAACACACTACTATCGCTTTGCATCATCCTTTTGAGCTTAGCTCAATCTTCCCGACATTTTTCGTTCTGCTGTGTACATCCTGAGTTATTTTTCGCCGACGCTCGGCCGCCACGGTCATTTTCGTTTCGTCCGGGTTTTGAAGGATCTTACTCCTTTTGAGGAGAACAAAAAACACAAAGCCAGATCGGATGAGAAGGGAGGTTGCTGGAGCAAGGCAATTTCTTTACCAGATAGGGTGCTGAGGGCTCGGAGAAGCTTTACCACAGTTTTAGGATGCCCAGGGTATTGAGCAGGCATAGGCGTTGTCATCAGTCGGCGATGAAGGTGGGAGTAATTTCCTTGTCACAGCTCCCACTTTTTCTTGCCGATCGAACGAGATGTTTCCTACTCTCGACAGAACATACTTCATAATATTTAGTTTCAGTCAATACACTGAGGATAAAGGCAAACAGCATCGCCTCGATGATAACGGCACCAACCCGGTACTACGCACTCATTAACTCAGCTATCGGTGTTGCCATTCGGACAAAAGTGTGAGCAATGGCCAGGACGGCACTACGGGAGTGCAGGCGAGTCCCCCATCCAGAAAGTCGGATCACGCGTTACTCACAATATTGCAGCGGGAGAAAGCTCACTGTAAAAAGAACCAGTACTGGAATATTATCGCTATCAGACGGTGCGGCACGAAGCTGCGGTCACAGACTTGGGAGTCTACGCAGACGGTGATACCGTCCGTTTCATGTCCGGAGTTTTCCAAAGCTGACCAAAGGGAGAACATCTCGGCGCGGTGGCGGGAGCACAGCCGTCCGAATGTGGTCTTGTGCCCAGCCAGTCGGCAGTTTTGTAATTCGAAGGCGGAGTTCTTCCGTATTCTTAGCAATCTGCTGTTTATGGCCACAGTTGAGAAAAGAAATCATAGTTATCGAGCTTCGTGCCGGCTCAAGACTCGCACGTACCCCGGTACCTCGATCTTACTCCACAGCCTCACACCTGGTGGGAGAAAGAAAAGTCAGAAAGGAGAAGACTGGAGCAGTGGTGTCGAATTTGATCTGCCTCTTAATCCTATCATACGAGTTCTGAATAGCTAAGGAGTGCATTTTGGAAATGTTTTGACTTATAATTAAATTGACTAGGCCTGATCTTGTTGAAGCTGGGTTCATATATTCAGTTCAGAAATGTATTCGATTAGGATAATTTTGCATATACTTTCTTTAACCTGCACAGATATTCATAAAGTGACAGATAACACGCGCACTGGATGGGGGAGGGGCTCAGAGCCCTCCCCCACCTATTTTCCGAGATGACCGGAGAACCATTCGTAGCCAAGAAAACGATATTCGGTCTCATTTGGAAGAATTCAACACCGTGTCAGTTGATGAAAGAATTTGGAAAATCGGTCGCAAGCATGTTTACTTATAGGATTTCTGTGTGTGTGTGCGTGCGTGCGTGCGTGCGTGCGTGCGTGCGTGCGAGAGAGAGAGAGGCGAGAGAGAGCGAGCAGTGAGCAGTAAAGGAAAACAAACAACAAAATCAAGGAAGACATAAAACAAAAGACAAATGAACAGATCAAATCCAAAATAAACAATGAAATAAGACATCAACGCAGTTGGTATTGGCAGCACCCAACTTAAAGGGAGATAGTTACTGCTTACGATAAATAGGATCGGTTTTTAGAGAAATTGATAGCCTTACCCAGGGGTACATAATTTAAGCAGATAAGAGGTGTACCAGTAGAGTCGTCTAGAAACGTTGACTTTGAGAGTGATTTAAGGCGTTTGCAGGCCAAATTCACGAAAATGAGAAAAGGACTACTGAAATAAATTTTAATGACCTTTTGATCTAGCCATTAAAAAAATTTCGCGTTTCTCCCTTTAAGTGAACAGACGAATAAAATGGTGGTCAAAACAGAAAATACAGGCAAAAATATGGAGAGAACATAAGCATGCATTGAAATACACCTAGAAATGAAAGAAAGGCAGTGACACTTTTTTTAGCCTAGTATTAAGTATGTAGTTAATTAGTTTAAGTTAACTAAGTAAAGACTTTAAGAGGAAGTAGACTTTAATGAGAAGGTCAAAGTTAGGGGCCCACATAAGGTAGATTATATATATATATATATGTAGACTGAATGCAAAATTTAGCACAAGCTTGTCTTCGGACCATGTTTCAAAATGAACAAAGGTAAAATAATTCTGTTGATTAATTTACAACAGCAAATACATGCTTATTTAAGACCGACAACTATTCAAGGTTCTGAATGAGTCAGAGGCCATCACTATTCTACTAAATGTATACAAATTTCAAAGTAGGAAGATAAATATATGCTCCAGTGCTGTTGTGAAAGGGCAATTCTCATTGCTAATACATTGGTACTACCCTTTTTCCTTTGCATGGCAGAGCAGCAAATTACAAAGTTAATCAAAATTCTGACTAGACCATGAAAGCTCTGTATAGTTCTAAAGCCAGAATAATGAGCACCAGCCCCAAAATAATAAACAAACTATCCCTGCAAAGTGTGAATTAAGAGAGATTAATACATAGGTCAATCAACACAGTGCTGAGGGTTTGGTTCTAATTTTGTTATGTCAGCATTCCAGAAAAATTATTGGTTTGGAATTCCTTATTTCAATTTACATTTGCAGGTGGAAGTACTAGTATGGAACATATGGCACGTTTCAACCATATTTATAAGAACTACTAAAGCCTGTGTGATTTTCACATTCTGTGTCAATGTATGGAAATCTAAACATTTTATTCCCTAAATATATTGGCAGGGTATAATATAAGGAAGAAGATTTTTACCTGCAATTACTATGCAATTCTGTGAAAGCTCTTAAAAATACGACCATAATGCCAAAATTCGGATACACAATTTCCACGGCTCTGTCCTGTACAAAAGAGAATGATAACACGTATATCCCGAATAGAAAAACATACGCATTTCGATCACAATTATGAAAAAAGGCAGCACCCACCGCCACATATATCAGCAACCAATAAATAATCAATTTCCTTCCGCTGCCCAGCCTTCTTTTTTTACAGAACATCAAGCATGCGCCGAAAATGTTTCAGCTGCACCGCTTATGAATCGTAAAAGAGATGAAAATATTGGATCGAAGAAACTGAACTTCTCTGGATATTAAAAAAACGCAATATTCCCTTAAAAATTGTCTTGAAACTATGTTTTGAGAAAATTAAAAATATTCAATTGTTACAGCTTAATACAAAACGGCAGATATAGGCTTTTTAGGATACACAACCATCGAAGGTTCCAAATGTGTCAGAAATCGTCACTATTCTACTCCGTGTATGTAAAATTCATTGTATGAAAAAAATATGCGGGTAGTAGATATGGGTAGCCCGAAGTTTCGTGCTGCCATACAATAACTCCTCCAAAAAGGCGGACACTAAAAAAAAACAAGTTGTAAGCGGCATTTTTTCCATCGAGTGGCTCTCGGTGCTTTTCCTCGCGCCCCGCCTGCGCTTGCTCGCTGGATGATTGTTGTTGATTGTGGAGGGGTGAGGTGGTTCCATCAGTATTTATTTGTTGTTATTAAATTTCTTACTGAAATTTTGCTTGGGTTCTCTCTGTTTCACTGTTTTTCTGTTGAGAGCCCCTTCATTGACATATGTGTTACCTGTAACATGAGAAACGTTTATGCTGCAGCCAAGATGAAGATAAGAAGCATTCGCCATCAAAAGGTGTGCTTCAAAATAACCCAGTTTGTGAAATCTGGTAGATTTCTACAATATATTATTTCCATTTGGTCAGCCCTTAGGTATGTTCAGAAGATTGTGACTGCAGGAGATTGTGGTAGACACATAAACTTTGGGTAAATTTACAAATCAAAGTAAATGAATTATGCTGGCACTTATGTTTCTGAACATTTCCATAGAAGCTGGGTAAAATGTGGTCATCTCTGGCTCTATGGTAAATGCATTTTCAGTATAGAAAGTGGGTTTATTAAGTTCCATGGCTTGCAATGATTCCCGAGGAAGGTCGCTTGCACACACTTGTGTTTCCAGGTCTGCTTGCACTTCTTTATTTTCATTTTTTTATTTATGGTGGGTTTACCCTGATGCATAAAATCTGGTGATCATCTGGCAGATGTCTCCACTCTCTGACCTTGTTTCTCAATATGTCCCAAGATCCAGGAATAGCAAGAAATAAATCAATCTTCCCCTGAAACAATGCTAAAGGTATAATAGTATGTGATCTCGAAACTGTTGGTTTTACTTCCTAGCATGTTACCTACCTCCTTCTGTCTCTATTGAGCTACATCAATCTGATATTGATATATTTTGGGAATGCACAAACACCTTTTCAACACACATACACTGCTTAATCCTATGCTGAGGAAAACACACAATTGCACAGCATGATAAATCCAATGCACACAATCCACAGTACAAGAGGGAGGCACAATCACATACTGGAAAAAATTTGAAGCATGCAAACATAAGTTTTTTTCTTCCTGGAGCATCACCAGCCTTCCCTCTCCATTGAGTTACATCAATCTGATCTTGATCATTTCTTTTGGGAATTTTAGCACTTTTCCAACACACACACTGCTTAATCCTATGATGAGAAAAATAAAATGGCAAGACATGATAAACCCAACAAATGATATCATTGCACCTGCAGCAGGCACAGTGCAAATTAAGCTTAGAACATTTGTGGGCAAGGTCAGTTCACACAGCCTGCAGTGTAAGGGGACCCCCACAATCACACCTGAAAAAATAATGCAAAGCTTTCTCTGATCATAATATTTAGTATGTGCGCTGTCTGCTTCTAGATGATCAAATTATATTTTTTCAACCTCAGTGTCTTTTTTGCGGTTGATTGTCTGCAGTTGCCTTTAAAAGATCAGATTTAGCATCGAACATCAGACCGTAGCATCAAACATAAAGCGGTATTAATGACATACCTCACAACAAAGTATTCTTTAAGAAAGTAATCAAGAATTTTTTCTAAGCCAGTATTGAGGCAAACCCTCGTCACTCAGCAATTCTAGGTAACAGCAAAATTTTGCTCACTAACCTTGTTCATAGTATCTCGGCAAGCTACAAGTTTTGTCACTAACCTACCTGTCTTCAGCATCTCTCTCCTCCTCCTCCTCCTCCTCCTCCTCCTCCTCCTCCTCCTCCTCCTCCTCCTCCTCCTCCTCCCTCCCTCCTCCTCCTCCTCCTCTTCCTCTTCCTCCTCCTCCTCCTCCTCCTCCTCCTCCTCCTCCTCCTCCTCCTCCTCCTCCTCCTCCTCCTCCTCCTCCTCCCTCCTCCTCCTCCTCCTCCTCCTCCTCCTCCTCCCTCCTCCTCCTCCTCCTCCTCCCTCCTCCTCCTCCTCCTCCTCCTCCTCCTCCTCCTCCTCCCTCCTCCTCCTCCTCCCTCCTCCTCCTCCTCCTCCTCCTCCTCCTCCTCCTCCCTCCTCCTCCCTCCTCCTCCTCCTCCTCCTCTATTCAAGACCAGCCCGGGGACCACCTAGTGTGACAGAGCCCCACAAGGCAGCTGTCCCCCAGCTGTGCAACCAGGGACTAGAATATAGCTCAGTGCCCCCCCGAGATGATGGTAGTTGGCCTTGTGTTTTTATTTCACATCTATTTAAGACCAGCTCAGGGCAACAATGAGGTGGATCAGAGCCCCCCCCTCCAGAACAGCTCAATTTCCCCAGGGAATAGACTAGCTCATTGGCCTTCAGATATGGGGTCATCAGAGTAGCTCAATTGGCTTTAGAAGGGTTCATATGGCCTTTGACCAGCTCAGGTGCACCAAGTGAGCTCAATGGGCACCAGAATGCCTTTGACCAGCTCAGGTGTACCAAGTGAGCTCAATGGGCACCAGAATGCCTTCGCCCATACGATTATTGGCGACGATGAGGCATTATCTGGACGCGTATTAGGTGCCCATACTCTTCCCGGGTACCATGAAACGCGACAGAATTCCCTAGCTGACCAAAAATAGTTGTAAATTGTCTAATAATAGTGTCAATTGCTACATGTGGTCTACTTGCATCTAGGTTCAACGGCGGAGGACACTAAATTTCGAGCGGCACAGCCCAAACGGTACACCGTCTAGGGATCAAAGGGGCACTCTGGCATCGATGAGATTATGTGCTCCTTGTGCCCCCTTTGGCTGCGCCCCTGTGGGAGACCCAAAATCTTGGGGCTTCTGACTGCCACCTCCTCCCTCCATCTCCATCCGTGCTCCGAAGGCACTGCTCGGCGAGTTTGTATTTTGGCTATGAGGCTAAATCTGCCCAGTAAACACGAAAAGGAAATATTCTGAAGAACAAAAAGTTTCGATTAACATCGGTTTACAATAACACGTGAAAACAATTGAGTTTCAAGACATGGTTGAAAACAATTTGTTAAAGTGCTCCCACGCAGTTTCGAACTCGCGACCTATTGCGTGGCAAGCGAGTGCTCCACCAGCTGCGCTACGGTGACGTGTGTGCGGCCGCCCGCTGGGGAGGGAGGGTCGGTGGTGTCGCGACATCGAGTCAGTTTTTGCTCTCCTGTGGGAAGGTTTTTGTGGGCATTGTAAAACCAACTCCGGAACCCAAAAGAAAATTGATGGTGCTTTCAGATGATATGTAATTTGTTTCGGAGACCACAAAAATTTCCGATCTGGAGATGTTCCAAAATGAACTTTTTAACATGCGATGTCAATGGGGCAGAGGAATTATCAAGCCCGTGCTGCCAACTAACTTCGATGGGGGCTGGGGCAGACCAACACGGCTCTTATTTTTCTTCATCGAGCGCTGTTGTTGTTCGTTGTTGTTGTTGTGTGGGTTGTGTGTAATAATAGTTCAGTTACTACTTTGTGTTGAAGTGTCTCAAAGGCCTTGGAAGTGTCTAGATCACCACTCACACCATTCTTGCAAATTTGCACCAGTTTAATAATACCCTCCCCACCCGCTCCTGTCTCCAAGGACACTCACACGGTATTATCGCAGTAGGTGGATCACATCTCGCGGTTCAAAAGGATCACATCAGAAGGTCCACAGTTCATATGTTCTACCGCTCAAAATGTCTAACTTAAAAAAGTCAAACATTCAAAGGTCCAAAGAGGCGTGCTCAGATGCATGAGAGTGGGGTGCATGATAACGCAGAGGCGTGCTAAGGCACCTGATAATAGGAGGCTATGAGGGTTAGGTTAGGTTAGGTTAGGTTAGGTTAGGTTAGGTTAGGTTAGGTTAGGTTAGGTTAGGTTAGGTTAGGTTAGGTTAGGTTAGGTTAGGTTAGGTTAGGTTAGGTTAGGTTAGGTTAGGTTAGGTTAGGTTAGGTTAGGTTAGGTTAGGTTAGGTTAGGTTAGGTTAGGTTAGGTTAGGTTAGGTTAGGTTCATCCCCCCTTTACAGGTTCGTCGACGATACTTAACCCTGAAATACTGCTTGAAAGTTTTGGCAGACGAAAATCACCCAGTTTTCACAGAAGTTTCTACAATGCACTCTCTCCTTCTCCTGGGAGAGAGAAGACTTCAGCGGTTATGTGGAATCCCCATCTCCTGCCGATAAAAACAGACCCTGGACATACTACAATTTCAGATGCCAAACAACCTGAAAACAATATATGGTGATATAGCCCCGTGGCAGCTCATCACACTGACCCCAAAGAAATTGGCGGTTGATAAAAAACAAAGCATGTCTCAAGTTGAGGTCTTGGAAAAATTTATTGATTTGGTAGATAAGTACGCTGACTATAGGTTCTTTTTTACCGACGGCTCCAAGATCGGGGACAGAACGGGCGTACGCTTTTGCATTTACAACCGGTTCCTTTGAGGAGAGACTTCCAGACGGATTGCCAATATGCTCTGCGGAACTGTTTGGAATTTTACGATGCCTGCAATTTATCAAATCAAGAGATATTAAAAAATCTGTTATATGTAGTGATTCTTTATCTGCATTACAAAAGATAAGCAACATCGATGATCCTGCCCCAAACTCAATCCACACTCGGGAATTAATTCATGAACTGCTCCTTGGTGACCATGAGATTGAAATGATTTGGGTACCCAGTTATATGGGAATCCCAGGAAATGAAAAGGCTGACCAAAGAGCAAAACGAGCAATTTCTTTCGAATTCCCTGCTGAAGTTAACGTTCACTTTACAGAGTATAGGTCAAGAGCGCAGACCGCTTTGAACACTTATTACAAAGAACAATGGCAAAAATGAATGTTTCTGATCAGTATAAAAACCGAATCTTACTGTCCATAAAACAGGACCTAGCAGATGATGAATTTTCTACTAGGCCGAATAGACGAGAGGAGGTAATATTGGCCCGTTTACGTCTGGGACACACGAGATTAACGCATAGTCACCTTTTTTCTCAGAACCCCCTCCAATTTGTGATGTGTGCAATCGCCCGATTACGGTTAACCATATACTCTTGAACTGTACAAAATTTCAGGTTCATCGGCGACGCCTCCGCAAGGTATGTGTGGATAATCAACTTGAGTTAAGCTTGAAAAACCTGCTTGGTCACAGTGATATCATTTTTTCAAGAAGTGTTGAAATACCTTAAGGACATTCAACTGTTTTCTGAAATATAGGAACATGGTGTCGAAACTGGCGCGTTCTCTGTTGACGTCATGAATTAGAAAAATTGAACCAAGATTCTAATATTATAAAACCTGGACACGTTAAGATCAATTAACAATGTTTAGTCATATGTATCTGCTCTTAACCAGGCCTCTTTCAGCGGACTGGCGAGTCGGGGCAACGCTGCACGATATGGTCGGTAAGAATGTTTAGCAACATGGTCTAGAAAAGACAAACAGTAGTAATTTTTGGCTTATTGTCTGACTGTTTAAACTGTGATGGTAGTATTTGTTTGACTAGAAGTCTGGGTCAGAAATTAACAGCTAATTAACAGGTCGTCCGTCACCACAACCGGTTCTGGTTCCAGTACTCCACTGGAACCAGGACTGGTTCTCTCACAGCCCGAGAGGCTCTTCCCCTTCCCCACAGGTAAAAGACGCCTGAGCCCTGGAGGCTGAGCGTCTGAAAACACCATCATCATCATCATCTTCAACCTAGGAACGGGGGGAGCCGGTATGTTACACGTCGAGGTCCCCAATTTGGTTGGCGAGTAATTTTTTGTTGGCAAGACCCCAATTTTTCAAAACAGTTCAGCAGTTGGGTTTCACAAGATCTCTTGGGGACAAATCCGTGTTGGTTTGGCACTATAAGGTCGTGGAGAGACAAATGGTCCGTAACTGCCCGCTTGATGAACCACTCCATAGTCTTACCCACCACCGAAGTTAGGCTTACTGGCCTGTAGTTACCTACTTCATGCCTACTACCCTTCTTATAGATGGGTTTGACTATGGCATCCTTCCAGTGATGTGGGATTGTTCCCTCTTGCAATGATTTGTTAAAGATTTCCTGAAAGGTTTCGCCCAACTCATTAGCACATTCTTTCAGAACCTTTGGGTGTAAACCATCTGGACCTGGCGCTTTATTGGGGTTCAGGGACTTCAGGTTTGATATGACTTGGTCTTTGGTGATTGTTATTTCGTCCATAATCATACCATTGCCAACATCTGGTAGAGTTGGGACATTGAAGCCATCACACGTTTATTACATACTCATCATCATACAAAGATTAAAATAAGAAGACAATAAAAACGGAGTCGTTTTCATACCACCAGCGGACACAGGGAGTAAAGGACCACCAGGCAACCGGGCGCCATCAGGCCCCATGGACACCGACGCTCAGCTCAGTGGAAACTAGACTCCAGACAGGGGGAGACGGGTTGCCAGGAACGGTCGTCGAGGAGGAAACCAGACAGACGGCGGGCTCAGAGACGCGACGGACGCGAGGCAAGAAAACGCGGGGCGACGAGCGCAACCCCGGCGGCGCGCACGACGGGGACGGCGGGCACCACCGAGCACGGCCGACGCGAGCGGCGGCGAGCATCACGAAGCCCGGTCGACGGACACGGTGGCGGCCGAGCGGCACACAGACGGCGGCGCGAATTCCCCAGCGGCGACAGCGCGAGCGCCCCTAGCGGCGGCGGAGAAAGCTTCCCCAGCGGCGGCCGAGAAACCGCCCCCAGTGGCGGCGGCGGCGGCGCCAGTGCCCAAGCCGAGGCGACATCCCCCCCCCCACCGCACGCGCCAAGGTCCGCTCCCGGTGTCCCGATGAATGGAATTGGTCGGAACCAGGCCAGTGAACCTCTACCTAGGAGGATAGTGAGCTGGGACAATGAGATCAGGGTGTGGGTGCAGCGATCAGCACTTCAGACCGAAAAGGAAACCACCACCAATCCTCTGAAAAAAATCACCTGTCATGATTACAGTAATGAAAATGTCCAATATGACACTGTTAAGGTCCTCTCAAGAGACAGTTTAACAGGGTACAAGTTGTACAGTTTCAAATTGCATATCCCTGGACACAAGCAGTGTTTGGGATGCAACACCAAAACAGCCTCCTCAGCATTAATATGACAGGAGAGCGCCAAACAAATATTAACGTCGCATGGTTTGTCATCCTACCGGTGCTATGTACTGTACTTGGAAGAGATACTCCATAATGTAAGGAGGGGGAGGGGGAATTAAATGCTGGGGTTGACGGCCAGGCACGGTGTCGACAGGACACGGTGACAAGTAAACAGCGAAATTATCATATCGTATTGCAGTTTCGCACAACTCCACAATGATACGAGTTTGTCAGGCCGGCCTGCAGCTGACAAAGACAAAACAAAATGAGTGACATGGCGACACTAAAGGGCAGAGTTTCTACTCACCATGCTTATCAGCAGGTAATTGGTTAACAAATTAAGCTGGCTCTTAATTTAGATCTAGAGAACCCGGATCATGTTATCAAGAAACAAAAAAGATGGCGCTGACGTCGACTAGCAGGCGGCTCCACCACGCGCGCCGTCACCACCGACCCGGCCTCACCCAAGCTACATTTGTACAGCTGCACCAGGCGTTCCCACCGGACAGCCGTCCGCGACAATCCGCAAAGTCTCGGCGCCCCGCCACAGCAACACAGCCAGCTCATTCATTCCGGACTTCTCCGCCGCGCTCCGCCTAGGTAGCGCGCTCCGCTTCCCCTGGCTCGACTCCGCATCCAGGAACCCGCCCCGCAGGACGGACCGCAGCCGCCGCCCCCGCCGCCAATGTCACACCGGCATCAGCTCCCCGGGGCGCGCCTCCGCGGTGCTGCCGGTCGACAGCTGCAGCTCTCTTCCAGGAGCTGCTGCTCCGTCACCAACAGCTTCTCCTTTAAGTTGAAGGTTTCTTCAATAGTAATTCTGACGCGTGTCCAAGCGAGAGGCCGCAGGCGGTACGAGGAGGCTGGCGGGCCGGCGCCAACCCTGCCTCCGGCCACCAGAAACGATGCCGGGAGGGTCGCCGCCTCAACGCAGCGGCAGCGACGAAAGCAGCGAGGAAGAGCCGGCGCCCACCCGGCCAGGGCCGAGGCCGGAGGCAAGCGGCCACGCCCTGAAATAGAGTAGGATTAGAGCCGAAGAGGGGGAAGGGAGAGGGGTAGTTTCAAATGAGTGGTCTTTCCAGAGTTGGGATATTTTTCTTGCCAAGACGGAAAATAAGCGGGTGTCAGGGTGATGGCAAGTGGACCAAGAGCATTGCTCGGTCGGGTCTCTCGTGCCTGTGATATTTATGAATTCCGTAATTTTGATCACGATATTGTACATAGAAGTGGGTGTTGCTTGCTCTTAATGACAGATTATATTTCCCTTCTTTTGAATGTAGAAACTCCAACAGGACATTTGACGCTTCCTATTTTAAACAATTGTTCAGAAGTAAGAAACGTAGGCCGGAAATCTCACGAGGCTACCTATTCTTTCCCTAATTTTAGATTGTCGTCTATAGTCACCCCTAAGTATTTTACGCTCCTCTTTTGTTCCAGAGTATGACCATTCATCACGATTCTTAAATTTTCGTTATGTCTGTTCGAGAATAGTTGGAAATTTGACTTGGCGACGTTTAGGGTGAGACGGTTGGCAATGAGCCATTGTTGAATTTGAGCAAGACTTGTGTCGATTTGTACTTGGAGTTCATTGCGGTTATTGGCAGAGAAAAGGAGGGCCGTATCATCAGCAAACAGAAGAAACAGTGGGATAGATGAGCTCAGTTGTAAATCATTGACATAAAGAAGAAAAAGGAGCGGGCCGAGCACTGACCCTTGGGGAACGCCAAGGGAAAGTTGTTTGCTATTAGATGATAGAGCGTTGTTTAATTTTACAGTCTGAAGTCGGTCACTTAGGTAGGACTTAAAGAAACAGAGTTCAGTGTTTCTGATTCCATAAAATTCAAGTTTTTTTAGCAAAATTTCGTGGTTGACGGTGTCAAAGGCTTTAGAAAGGTCCAAATAGATAGAGGCACAGACTTTTTTGTTCTGGAGGGATGAGGCAACAAAGTCATAAAGAAGAGCTATAGGCATAAAAGTACTATGTTTTTTCCGAAAACCGAATTGACTGGAGGTTAGGATGTTTTCTTCCTCAATGAAATGCGAAATTTGACTGAATATCAGCTTTTCAAATACTTTGGATATGACTGATAATATTGCAATAGGCCGGTAGCAGCTAAATGATGAACGATTTCCAGATTTGAAAATAGGAACAATTTGTGCTTTTTTCAGTACAGATGGGAATATTCCTTGAGCAATGCATTTGTTGAATACATGGGATATGACTGGAGACAAAGTTTGGTTAAGGAGTTTTAAAATTTTGGTGCTAATACCATCATGACCGGCTCCGGAATTGCGCAATTCATTGATAATATTTGTAACAAATATAGAGTTGACTGGAGAGAAGCGGAAGGAGCTAGCAACGGGGTGAGTAGAATTTAGAAGCGATAAGGGATCCACGGTAGATATTGGGAGATTATTATCAAGTGATTCACCAACGGAAGCAAAGAAAGCATTGAACTGATTGGCGATAGCAACAGGGTCACGGATAACATCATTTCCAAGTTCAAAATTATCAGGCATTGAATTGTTTGACTTACTTTTCTTAGCTAGCCCCAATAAGACATCCCACATTTTTTTAGGTTCAGTTTTATACTCGGAAAGTTTCCTCTCGAAGTATGCCTTTTTCGCATTCCTGATGACAGCAGTGAGGCAGTTCCGGTAGTTTTTGAAAACACGTTCGTTTTCGGGAGTGGCGGAACGAATAAATTTCCTATGAAGGTTATTTTTATTGTTGATGCAGCGCAGGATGCCAAACGAGATCCAGGGTTGGATCGGTACTTTTTTCCTATGAAATTTTTTCAACGATGCTTTTGAGATTTCGTTACTAATAGTTGAGAGCAGGTGCGTGGCAGCTTCATCAGCATCCGCGATGCTAAAGGTATCGATGAGCTTAACACTTAAATTTTGTCTCACTTCCTCAATTTTCCTGAAGTCAAAAACATTGTTAGGGCGGTCCTTGAAAGAGGGGGGAGGTGGGGGTTTTGTGTCAAAATTGAGGCAGATAGGGAGGTGGTCACTGATGTCTGAAATCAGGACTTTGTTGTTTGATGCAAGTGAAAGGTCACTACAAAGAAAATTATCAATTAGACTTTTGGAAGAAGATGTTACGCGAGTGGGAAGAGAGATGCAGGGGAACAGGCCTGCAGATAGGATGATGTTGAAAAATTGCGCACTATAGTCAAGAGAACCAATTTTGAGCAGGTCTATGTTGAAATCCCCACCGAGAACACATGATTTATTTTCTGTGCCAATTTTACAGAGCGTATGATCTATGTAATTCAGAAATATTGATGGGGGAAAAGATGGTGACCGGTACAAAGAGCCGACTATACAGTTTTTCGAAGTGTCATTTTTTAACTCAATGAAAACTGATTGGTGTTCAGGTGAGGAAGACTCCAGGCCCCCACGTCTGGTGTACGAAATGGAGGATGAGATATATATGGCTGTGCCTCTGCCCCTAGTTACTTCCTGGTTGGATGTTTCAAGCGAGTAATTGTCAATTTGGAATGAATCAGTTAGGGAAGAGTCAATCCACGTCTCAGTTACAAATATAATATCTGGCTTTTTGTTCAGTTCTAGGAGAAATAATCGGAGGGAATCAAAGTTCTTTTGAATACTGCGAATGT